>CM065710.1:8580756-8638346 GCA_017654935.2 Phymorhynchus buccinoides
CCGCAAGTTCCGTTCTGGAGCGTAGAGATGTTATCCACACACTGGCAAGGTCCGTTCTCGCTGCAAACTGAGGTCTACTACTTCTACTACTACTACTACTGCTGCTGCTGCTGCTGCTGCTGTCTGTACTACTACTATACTACTACTACTACTACTACTACTACTACTACTACTACTACTACTACAATAGCGACGACAACAACTACTGCTGCTGCTGCTGCTACTACTACTACTACTACTACAACTACTACTACTATTACTACTACTACTACTACTACTACTACTACTACTACTATGGTGGAACCTCCATTATAAGACCTTCAAAAACAATCCAAAATGAGGTCTTATAAGGGAGGGGTCTTATAAGGGAGGTAATTTTAACCCTTTCGCCGCTAGTCAGATTCAGCCCTAAAATACAATTAAACTTAACTGGGTAGAGACAAAACAAATCTGCAATATTGGGAATTCCTCTGTGACATGGCATGACATATTACATCAGACCTATCCTTACCACCACCACCACCCCACCCACCCAAAAAAAGGGTCTTCAGATACCAGGCCCTAATTTGATGCGTTTTAGTGACATGGGTGTGAAACTATTGTGGTGCATAAATGCGATATTGGCGGTAAAATTATCTTAGTAGTAGTAATATGGCTTCGGCCGGGAGGACGTAAAGAAAAAAAAAAGAAAAAAAATCTTAATATTCTTGTGGCGGTGAGGTTTAACCAAGGCATGGTCACCGCTACAGCTATCTGTATTAATTTTAAAAAGATCGGGACTTTACTGGTTTCGTACTGCCTCCGGGCATTGCCTCCAGTATTGTTCCCACCATATTTGTATTTACAAATGTCCCATATGTGTCTGATTCAGACCAAGAGGACGTAAAACACCATTTTCGTCATTGGCGGTAAAAGGGTTATACTATCTTATGTGTTATATACAATGTGGCGGTACCATAGCCGATGAGGTTTAACCGAGGCGTGGTTACCGCTACACCTATCTCTATTGTTAAAAAACTCGGGACTTTACTGGTGTTGCACTGCCTCCGGGCATTGCAGCCAGTATTGTTCCCACCATCTTTGTATTTACAAATGTCCCATATGTGTCTATGACCGAGAGGACGTAAAACATCATTTTCAACATCGGGTTTAAAAACTTACAAAGAAGGGCAATGTCTCAGAGAAGTAGGTCTTATATGGGAGGGAGCCTTATAATGGAGAGGTCTTATAAGGGAGGTAATTTTAATACTTACAAAGAAGGTCAATGTCTCAGAGAAGTAGGTCTTATATGGGAGGGAGCCTTATAATGGGAGGTCTTATAAGGGAGGTAATTTTAATACTTACAAAGAAGGTCAATGTCTCAGAGAAGTAGGTCTTATGTGGGAGGGAGTCTTATAATGGGAGGTCTTATAAGGGAGGTAATTTTAATACTTACAAAGAAGGTCAATGTCTCAGAGAAAGTAGGTCTTATATGGGAGGGAGTCTTATAATGGGAGGTCTTATAAGGGAGGTAATTTTAATACTTACAAAGAAGGGGCAATGTCTCAGAGAAGTAGGTCTTATATGGGAGGGAGCCTTATAATGGGAGGTCTTATAAGGGAGGTAATTTTAATACTTACAAAGAAGGTCAATGTCTCAGAGAAGTAGGTCTTATATGGGAGGGAGCCTTATAATGGGAGGTCTTATAAGAGAGGTTCCACTGTACTACTAGTGTTCTCACCGCAAGTTCCGTTCTGGAGCGTAGAGATGCCGTCCACACAATGGCAAGTGCCGTTCTCGCCGCAGGCTGATCCCGCCATGCACTCCCTGTCGCTTCGACACGCATCCCCCGCATTCACCTCTGCAAGCGAGTGAACCCATTCAAGTCGCTCCAGCCATAATATTATTAAGTCCGGAATTAATAGGTAGCTGTCCATTTGATGCATTTGCTTCAAGGGAAGTAAATCTGTGCGCGCACCATACCTTGGTCACTTCTAAACTTGCTTTCGCTCCCTTAGACACACAATTTTGCCTCTGACTTTGCTTTTGTAGTGGTTCGTTGTGGGGTAATCAATCGGTGTAAGAGATTTTTTTAATATAAAGTCTCTCTCTATATATATTAAAACAAGTCTGATCTACTAGGCCTACCACTTCCCTATGTCTAAACCTGAAGCCAAAAAACCCCGTAATTTTCTTTCATTTCTCATTTTGTTTATGTACGTTTTGTTTGTGTGTATGGCTGGAGTGATTTGTGAGTTTAAAAAAAAAAAATCAAAATCGTTGCGATGCGAATGAGTTAATGGACTGCTACACTGCATACGATTCGCTGTCAATGCGATACGATCGTGACGACGCGAGTCACGATTCTTCTTCTTCGATCGCTCAGACAGTTTCCTGTCAATTATGAGCGCAGATGCGCCATGCTGCCGTTATGCGCCTAACTAACAAATAGTTAGGCCCAGCAAATCCGACTTCGACTGGAGGAGGAAATCGTTTTGAAAGCGTTTCTTGAAAAAAAAGGCAGGAGAATGGACCGGTAAGGCAGAAAGATAGTAGATGACAGTAAGCAAAGGGAAAAGGCAGAGTCAAAGAGAGTGACATATTAGAGGAAGCTACAAGCACAGAACTTCCAGAAGGTGGGGAAACTATTTATGCAAAAGACCCCCCCTCCCCCCCCCCCGGTATCCCCACGGGGGGGAGTCATGATTCATTTCACGTGAAGAAATTCATGTACTGGTGGTCTACTTGAGGTCTACTGTGTTTGTGTGCGTGTCTGTCTGCGTGCGTACGTTGTGTGTGAGGGTGTTTGTGTCTGTGTGTTGGTGTATGTGGTCAGTCCATGCGGCTCAGTTGCTGTGGCTTACCGAATGGGGTATGAACGAGTTGGCGTCAATAATTGTGTGTTTATGTGTGTGTGTGTGTGTGTGTGCGTGTGCGTGTGCGTGTGCGTGTGCGTGTGCGTGTGTGTGTGCGTGCGTGTGTGTGTGCGTGCGTGTGTGTTAGAGAGAGAGAGAGAGAGTTGCTTTGCATATGCGCTGTTGGTGGTTGGTGTCACTCTTGAATGTTGTTTTTTTGTTATCTGTTGATGAATAATTGATTGTAAAGCGCTTTGGGCTCATCTGAGGTAAAGCGCTATATAAATGTACTGTTATTATTATTGTTATTGAGGACTATATATTATTAATATAGAGCAAAAGTAGTTGAATTATTTTTTTAGACTGAACGGCATTTCGCGTGAATCATGCACGACTCGCATCGCACAGCTGTTTCGGGAGGAACATTTAGTTTATCTATATTTTCATAAGTTTTTTCAAGCAAACTTTAGTTAACTATAAGTAACTTTTCATAAATAACAGGCGAGAGTATGTTGTATGTGACAAGATTACTTATAGTCAGTGGATATTGCTAGATTTTCACTCATAGGCAATCTTATTTATGTTTGTGATACTAAGTATATTATTTCTACTAGATATGTTGATTGATACTGCTCACAAAAATAAGTTTTTACCATAAATCTGAGGGAAGAAATATATTTCAAATACTATGTAGAGCATACAGCCAAAATATCTTTACAGACAAAAGCTTGGTCAGTTTTTATCTAAGATTTCTAGATTTAGGCTTTTAACTAAATAGCTTGATTTTGTGTGGGACCGTGATCGTCGCTATCGCATCGTATTCAACAGCGGATCGTATGTAGTGTAGCAGGCCATTTAGTGTATGCATGGGTGAAAGAGAAAAGGAAGTGTGTGTGTGTGTGTGTGTGTGTGTGTGTGTGTTACGGTGTGTGTGTGCATGTGTGCATATATGTGTGTGTGTGCGCGCGTGTTTTACACTTGCTTGTCTTATGTACACACACACACACACACACACCACACACACCAATAAACATGCACGCATACATACACATACACTCATGCATATGCACGCGTACACAAACACACAGGTATACAAACACACACACACCCTACACTCACACACGCGCATAAACATTCGCCAGAAGTACACAAGCACACATACACGCAGAGAGAGAGAGAGAGAGAGAGAGAGAGAGAGAGAGAGAGAGAGAGAGAGAGAGAGAGAGAGAGAGAGAGAGAGAGAGAGAGAGAGAGAGAGAGGAGAGAGAGAGAGAGAGAGAGAGAGAGAGAGAGAGAGAGAGAGAGAGAGAGAGAGAGAGAGAGAGAGAGAGAGAGAGAGAGAGAGAGAGAGAGAGAGCGAGAGCGAGCGAGAGCGATACTCACACAAGCACCCACACGCACACGCACGCACGCACACGCACAAACACGCACAAACACACACACACACACGCACAACACACACACACTGTTCCACTCACTACATCTGCCATTGGAGTCGCACACAAGCCCCTCCTTACAAAAAGCTTCTTTGCCCAGACAGTTCTGATGAAGATTCAGACCTGGAACGCAATCACAAACACGCTGTACGGGCATTCGCGAGTGCGTCTTAAACAGTTAACACACGTAGTAGTAGCATGAGCTTGTTTTATTCTTTAACTGCAGGTCGGTATTAGAGGAGGGGACTTTTATACAGCTTTGTTGCGGTTGTCTCGCACATGTAAATTGTCATAAACAGCCAATCGCTTTGGCAGCTTATTCCAATTTACGCGTTATGACCCGTGTTGACTGTTTTAGACGCACTCATCAATACCGCACCGACCAGGACAATCGTAGGTTTACGCGGAGAAGAAAATAATCCGTTTCAACAAGTTAGGACTAGTTTTTTGTTTGTTTGTTTTTGTAAAACATTATCTCAGATCATGTTGTATCTTAAGTTTGTTGAAGATGCAGAAACTGAGTGTGGGTATTGGAAGAGAGAGAGAGAGAGAGAGAGAGAGAGAGAGAGAGAGAGAGAGAGAGAGAGAGAGAGAGAGAGAGAGAGAGAGAGAGAGAGAGAGAGAGAGAGAGAGAGAGAGGAGAGAGAGAGAGAGAGAGAGAGAGAGAGAGAGAGAGGAAGAGGAAAAAAGGAAAAAGAGAGAGAGAGAGAGAGAGAGAGAGAGAAGAGAGAGAGAGAGAGAGAGAGAGAGAGAGAGAGAGAGAGAGAGAGAGAGAGAGAGAGAGAGACAGCCAGACAAAGTTTGTAAAGGCATTCTTCGTTGCCACAACACGACTTATGGAGAGAGAGAGAGAGAGAGAGAGAGAGAGAGAGAGAGAGAGAGAGAGAGAGAGAGAGAGAGAGAGAGAGAGAGAGAGAGAAGAGAGAGACAGAGAGAAAGACAGAAATACAGAAAGAAAGACAGAGAGAGAAACAGACAGACAGACACAGAGAGACACAGACAGACAGACTTAATAATGACATTATTGCCACAACACAGCTTATGGAAAGAGAGAGAGAGAGAGAGAGAGAGAGAGACACACACACACACACAGACAGAGAGAAAGACAGAGAGAGAGACAGACAGACAAACACAGACGAACAGACAGAGAGACAGAGAGTACTGACGACAGGTGCAGTTATCGCAGGTGCTGCCTACTTTGCAGTGACCCCATTTATTGCCACAACACCGGTCACCAGCGTCCACCACTGCAACACCAGTATAGGCACAGTAATTAAGAAAACGAGCCTCCTGGGGTAAAGGGCCCACCCCACCCTAATAAACGAACCTCCTGGGGTAAAGAGCCCACCCCATTAACGAGCCTCCTGGGGTAAAGGGCCCACCCCACCCTAATAAACGAACCTCCTGGGGTAAAGAGCCCACCCCACCCTAATAAACGAACCTCCTGGGGTAAAGGGCCCACCCCATTAACGAGCCTCATGGGGTAAAGGGCCCACCCCATTAACGAGCCTCCTGGGGTAAAGGGCCCACCCCATTAACGAGCCTCCTGGGGTAAAGGGCCCACCCCATTAACGAGCCTCCTGGGGTAAAGGGCCCACCCCATAAAGGAGTCTCCTGGGGTAAAGGGCCCACCCCATAAAGGAGTCTCCTGGGGTAAAGGGCCCACCCGACCAGGGCCCAAAGGGCCCACCCGACCAGGGCCCAAAGGGCCCACCCGACCAGGGCCCAAAGGGCCCACCCGACCAGGGCCCAAAGGGCCCACCCGACCAGGGCCCACCCCATAAACGAGCCTCCTGGGGTAAAGACCCCACCCTAATAAACGAGCCTCCTGGGATAAAGGGCCCACCCCACCCTAATAAACGAGCCTCTTGGGGTAAAGAGCCCTCCCCACCCTAACAAACGATCCTCCTGTGGTAAAGAGCCCCACTAACAAACGATCCTCTTGGGGTAAAGAGCCCACCCTAACAAACGATCCTCCTGGGGTAAAGAGCCCACCCTAACAAACGAGCCTCCTGGGGTAAAGAGCCCACCCTAACAAACGAGCCTCCTGGGGTAAAGGACCCACCCCACCCTAATAAACGAGCCTCCTGGGGTAAAGGGCCCACCCCACCCTAATAAACGAGCCTCATGGGGTAAAGGGCTCAGCCTCCTGGGGTAAAGGGCCCACCCCACCCTAACGAACGAGCCTCCTGGGGTAAAGGGGGTGGAATCATAGTAGCTGCCCCCTCTGCTATCTAGCAGTCATGGTCGGAAACGACAGATTGGTATACATACATACATACATGCATGCATACATACATACATACATACATACATACATACATACATACATACATACATACATGCATGCATGCATACATACATACATACGTGCATACACACATACATACATACATATGTACAAACGTACATGCATGCATACCTACCTACCTACACCTGTACATACAAACTCACCACACAGTCTGTTGATGCAGGAGGTGCCAGACAGGCAGCTGGTTCCATTTCCAGAGCAAGGGAGGCCAACACCGATAGCTGGAGAGGACAAACGGCGAACAAACAAACAAACAAACAATAAATAAATATTGGTGTTTTGTGGCTTTTTTGAAATCATTAACCCTTTTGCTGCCAGCCTTTTTCCAGCCAAAAATGTCCATTGAATTTACCTGGGTAGAGAGCAAAATCCATCTGCAGTATTGGGGATGCTTCTGTGACATATATAAAATAAGTAAGTTCAAAAAATGACTTAAATTATTTCCAAGTCAAATTACAACCACCCAAGTGTTTGCTTGCTTTATTCCACATATAAAAATAAGGTCTATCCTTACTTCCCCAAACTAAGACAATAGGGTCTTTGGATAATAGACCCCACTTTGATGCCTTTTAGAGACATAGGTGTTAAATCACTGTGGTGCTAAAATGCGACTTTGGCGATGAAAGGGTTAAATAAATAGATATGTTGGCTCAGAACAGGCTCCACTGAACTCCACCCAAGTGACTCAGCAGCAGTGCAGTGTCTCCTCGGTTGGTTGCCTTACTGACGGCCTAACATAGATTCGCTCCCCTTGGATTGCTGGCTTTGGATTCTGCGACCTGTCAAGCTATAGGGTGTGGCTGCGAGTTGGGATTCGGAATGAGCGGCGTGGGAGCAACGCCACTGTACGGCCCAGAAGATGGAAAAGGGAAAAAAACCAAAAAAATAATCAGAGAATAACTACAAGGCGTCGCCGAGCAGCAGACGTGTCCTTGATCCACATTTCAACTTCCGCAGTCTCTTAAAGGTCAAAAGTCAAGGTCGTCAAGGTCATTACTATTTTTGAATCCGGTACGACTTTAAAGCTGATCTTATACCCACTTGTCAATCTTTGGGGGCCGTAACCATGCAAATGTGAAAGACATAGCCCAAACCTCATTTCGACAGGTCCAAGGTCCAAGGTCAAAGTCCAACAATGAAAAAGCTACAACTGTCCTCAGGATTCAAAATAACCTAAAGCGGCCATATACGCACTTACAAAGTTTAGACTCTGTGACTCCCAAGCACGTGAAAGATGTGGCCTTGTTTTCAAGGTCAGACTGTAAATACCAAGGTCAGACTGTAAATGTTAAGGTCAGTAAGGGTACTCAAATTGAAAGGAACATTACATTTGAACCCAATGAAACTTTATACTACGTCTTGACGACACGAAAGGGCGATAATTTTCGGACTGACTTGACCATGTCACCTAGTGACTAGTCAGGGGCAGATAATTTTCTGTGGCTATATATACTACTAGTTCCTGACAGGCAAGGGCGATAATCTTATGTAGGTGGCGTTCGCATCTCAGTGCATGAGACAGGGGCAGAGACTTTTCAGTATAAGCCTCATTAAGTAGGGTTGATGACAACCTATTCAATTAAGCAAAGCTGCATAACTCTCCATGGAAAGGGACACTCAAGTGTTGTGTCCCTTCTAATGGAGAGTCATTCACCTTTGTTAATTCATTATCTTCTCTTTAAGGCTCATTATTAAGTCAAAATCTATTCAGTAGAATTTGACAAAACCGTGTTATATTTACACACATACACCTACACACGCGCACGCACACGCACACACACACACACACACACACACACTTATTATATATTCTTACACATTCTCACTTACAGACACATCTACTCACAACTCAACCACACCAAAACACACACGCAATATAATATTGTCTGAATCACTTTTAGTGGAAGGACGTTAAACTGAAGAACACACACACACACACACACACACACGCAAGTACGCGCCTACACACACACACACACACATGCACACACGCCACACCAGATACACCCCCCCCCACACACACACACACACGCATGCCCCCCCACCCCACCACCACCACCACACACACTCACTCTTTGTTTCAAAGATAATATACATACTGCAAGACAAATCGGGAGGATTGAGAATGTAGCCGCTTTCGCATTGACAGATGCCATGTTGGTCGCAAATGGCGTGAGGGTCATCATTGCATGGTGGAGAATCCTGAGCGTTACATGACCCCAGAACTTCCTTTGGTTTGGGGTCTGTTTCATTCAACAGTCAATGATACATACACGCAAGCATGCGCGTTTGCTCGCCCACACATGCAAAGAACACGCACGTACATATTTGTTTATGTGCACTATCCCTCCCCCCTTCCCTTCGCCAGCTCCCACACCCAACCCAATTATCTCTCTCTTTCCCTCTCTATCCCCTTCTCAAGTCTCTCCAGCCTTCCTTTGTGGTGCTCTCTCGGACTCTCTGTCTCTGCCTGTCTCTACTACTCGGTGTGTGTATGTATGTGACTATGTCTCTCTCTGTCTCTGCCTGTCTCTACTACTCGGTGTGTGTATGTATGTGACTCTGTCTCTCTCTGTCTCTACTACTCGGTGTGTGTATGTATGTGACTCTGTCTCTCTCTGTCTCTACTACTCGGTGTGTGTATGTATGTGACTATGTCTCTCTCTGTCTCTCCCCCCCCCTCTCTCTCTCTGTCTCTCTCCCCCCCTCTCTCTCTCTCTCTCTATCTCTCCCCCCCTCTCTCTCTGTCTGTCTCTGTCTCTCTCTCTCTGTCTCTCCCCCCCTCTCTCTCTCTGTCTCTCTCTCTCTCTCTCTCCGTGTTATCAGTGCATTTGCCCCCCCCCCCTCCCCCCCTCCCCCCCCCCCTAAGTCTCTCTCTCTCTTCCCCGTTTCTTCCCCTCTCTACCCCCTTTTTCTGAGTCTTTCTGTTTTTTGTCCTGCTCTCTCTACGTCTCTCAGGGGCGTAGCATCCTGGTGTGCAATGCGTATATGCATGTGTGCGTGGGGGTGTGCGTGCGTGCTTGCATACATTCATGCGTAATTGTTCCTACCACAATGGTCTGTCAAGGGATGGGTGACAGTTTGGTTGCACTGGCATTTGTTGTCGATGCAACTCGCTCCCGTCAGACACATCTCCGGTTGGTCGGCGCATGCTGCCTCTTTGGCCAACCCTGCATAATAATCGTCATCGTCGTCATCAACGTCATCATTATCATTGTCGTCATCATCATTAAAGATTCATTATTATCATTTCGTTGTCGTCAGCGCATGCTGCCTCTTTGGCCAACCCTGCATAATAATCGTCATCGTCGTCATCATTATCATTGTTGTCATCATCATCATTAAAGATTCATTATTATCATTTCGTTATTATTATAATCGACATCATTTATCTTCATTGTCATCGTCATCATCATCATCATCATTAATTTTTGTTGTCACTGTGTTCGGCTCCCGTTAAATATACAGACCTAGTTTTTGTCACCGCACTGAAACCATTAGGGGCAATCCCACTCAGTGGCTGCAGCACTAGAACCAGCGCAACAAAAACCCCACCACACACACACACAAAACAGTAGGTGAAGACGAGGTAAAAAGCCCATGGGCGGGTAAGAAGCCCATGCCAAGTATCTCATGAAATAAAGCAAATTTCAGTGACATTGAGCATTCGTCTCATGGGCAAATGTGACTGAAATTTACTTTATTTCATGAGAAAATTGGCATGGGCTTCTTACCCGCCCATGGGCTTTTTACCCCGTCTTACCCTATCATCATCATCATCATTGTCGTTGTTGTCATCGTCGTAGGCCATATTCCTCTTCTTCCTCCTCATCGTCATCATCGCCATTCTTGTCATCATCATCATCATCATCATCACATGCACACATACAATCACAAACATGCCGATGCACAGTGAAATGCATACAGAGAGAGAGAGAGAGAGAGAGAGAGAGAGAAGAGAGAGAGAGAGAGAGAGAGACGGAGAGAGAGAGAGAGAGAGAGAGAGAGAGAGAGAACACTGAACATTTTATTTTCCAATGAAAATAAGAGAAAAGAGAGATGAGAAAATGGCAGAGAGAGAAGAGAATGTGATTTAGAGACACAGAGAGACAGAGATGGACGTAGAAACAGACAAAGAAACAGAGACAGAGACAGAGAAACAAGCAACAGACATACAGACAGACGGATGAACCAAATAGCTCAACAAACAGACACGGCTCACTCACTGCAAAGGTGCTGCGTGTCACATACAGTGTTTTGGCCCACACAATCTTCATCCCTCAAGCAATGCATCGCTCCCAGAGGCAACCCTGTCAGCCATAATTCATAATGATAATAATAATAATAATAATAATAATAAAGAAAGCTTATAATAGCGCACATTCCAGGCTAGCTGCTCATGGCGCTTTACAAAAAAATACATTTCACCAAATCACATCAATACCCATGCTCGCACGCACACAAGCACACACACTGACGAACTGGAACACAGCATATCATTTACATGCGCATGCACACATACATACATACGTATGTACGTGCGTACAAACATACATTCATACAGACACACACAACATACATACACACTTATGCCTACACATGCACGAGCACACGCACACACGTATATTCTTGGTATATTCTAGTCACAGACACTTATCTCTCCGTGAAATTCGGGTTGCTCCCACCTGGAGTGAGCGTTGCTGAAAGCGCAGCGCCACCTTATTTTTTTGGGTGTGTGTGTGTGAAGAGGTGGAAGGGGGTGGGGGCAGACTTGGGAAACCTAGCTATCAATTTGGTCATACCAGGCAGCGGGATTTCTCCCTGCTCTTACCGACGTTCAACTGCCGTGGGATTTTTACGTGCGTAAAGCGCTCGGGTCAGACTAGCTTTAAGTCCCCATTCAAAGGACTCGACGTTCAGTTCGATTTTACCCTCGAACTAGAACTTGGGGGGCTTGAACCCAAGTCACTCACGCACTGAAAATTGGCAGGCGAATGTTTTAACCACTCTGCCACCTTCTTGTCAATGTGTAGGGGAAGACGGGGTAAAAAGCGCATGGGCGGGTAAGAAGCCCACCCCAATTATCTCATGAAATAAAGAAAATGTGAGTCAAATTTGCCCATGAGACGAATGCTAGACATTAACGCTCGTCTCATGGGCAAAATGAGACTGAAATTTGCTTCATTTCATGAGATAATTGGGGTGGGCTTCTTACCCGCCCATGCGCTTTTCACCCCGTCTTCCCCTATGCCAGTCAGTCTATAAAGGGTCAAACGATGACTTTCAGATAGGGTTAAAAAAAAAGAGTCAGCTGACTGACATTCTGGAGGTGTAAGCTGGAATGTGTATAATTTTTATTATGTTACGTCCAATCTGTGAAATTGCCCATGTGGTGAAATGGGCAAAACGGTTGGCCCAGTTCGTGAAATAGCCCATTCAAAACTTACTATTTCTAAAAACACTATGAATGAAAACTATCTTTCGTTCATAAACACTCGGAGATCAAGAATCGGTTCAAACCGATGAGAAATCACGCCTGTAGATGAGTTTAAAAAATTCTTTTTATTCAGACTTAATTTGATAAAACGTTTAATAAAACACGTGGCTCAGGCATGCCCCAGGGTAGCATTTGGAAGGGTCGGGGGATAGGACTGGGATGACAGTACAATGGAGAAATATTTGCTGCTGTTGAATCAACCTTAATCAATGTCTGTGTGGTTGGGAATTGAAAAATGCAATGCATAATTGTCCATTTCACGAATGAGAGACTTAGTGCGATTTTTCTCACGCCAGAGGGCATGACGCTCGTGTGGGGCTAATCCTCTCTATGTTATTAGTTGGGGATAAAGAAGGAGAGAGAGACAGTGAGTGGTCCTACCATCACTCTCTCTCTCTCTCACTACGCCCAAGTAAGAAAATCGCGTGATAAGCCCCTAGTGCATTGACTGCCCTCTGGCGTGAAAAATATCGCCATAGGTTGACCATTGGGCAAACCATTTTGTCCATTTCGTGAAATAGGCAATAGGGGAAGACGGGGTAAAAAGCGCATGGGCGGGTAAGAAGCCCACCCCAATTATCTCATGAAATAAAGAAAATGTCAGTCAAATTTGCCCATGAGACGAATGCTAGACATTAACGTTCGTCTCATGGGCAAAATGAGACTGAAATTTGCTTCATTTCATGAGATAATTGGGGTGGGCTTCTTACCCGCCCATGCGCTTTTTACCCCGTCTTCCCCTATGCATTATGAGGGAGATATCTTTCCCAAGATACACGAGTAGCAGAAATCTCGCTATCTGATCTCACCCCCAGTTTCAGGATCTCATGAGTGTGTCCATGAGATCCTGATGAGAACCTAAAATTAGGCGTCAGACATCGAGTATTCTACTACTCACATGCCCATTCTCTCGGACGACAAGATTTTGGGACAACTAGCGACAAGATTTTGGGACAACTAGCGACAAGATTTTGGGACAACTAGCGACAAGATTTTGGGACAACTAGCGACAAGATTTTGGGACAACTAGCGACAAGATTTTGGGACAACTAGCGCAGCGGAAGACCCCATTAACCCTTTCACCGCCAGCTATATTTCAGCCAAACATTTCCATTAAATTTACCTGGGTAGAGAACACAATCCATCTGCAGTATTGGGGATTCTTCTGTGACATATATAAAATAAGGTCTATCCTTACTTCCCAAAACTAAGACAATAGGGTCTTTGGATAATAGACCCCAATTTGATGCCTTTTAACGACATAGGTGTCAAATCACTGTGGTGCTAAAATGCGACTTTGGCGGTGAAAGGGTTAAAGGTGGACCCTGACGGATGAGTATTGGCAAGAAACACGTCGAGATCATCAGAAAGACAGCCTTTTCAAGGATCGGAACACTCACTTTGCTCTGTTTTTTTAGAAATTGAATCGTCAAAACGGCAATTCCTCCTCGGCGGCGATGCCGGAGAGAGTAGCCATTTTGGATGGGGTGGGTGGAGGTCACTCGTTGTGGTTGAAGCGTTTTCTTTTTTTGTAGCGCAGTAAAAAAAGAAAGAAAAAGGACCTATTTCCTTTGTTGTGAGCTAAACTCCTTTAGATAAACTGTATAAAATAAAAAAAATTTTTAAAAAAAAAGGCTTGTATTGCGAACATTTCGTGCAAACGATTTGGTCTAAACGCAGGCGGCAATTAGAAAAGAGACGCACACGCCTTCTCTTTGGGTGAAAGAATGTGACTTCCAGCACCTCCGCGAAGGAGGAATCGCCGATTTGAAAGTTTGATTTCTAGGAAACCAGAGCAAAGTGAGTGTTGCAATCTCTGTAAAGGGTGTTTTCCTGGTGATCTCGATGTGTTTCTGACAAAAACTCATCCGTCAGGGTGCCCCTTTAAGGTCGACGAATCAACACCAGCCCTCCCTCTCCCACCTCACGTAGCTACAGTCAGAAGTGCCACAGCAAATGTCTCCTAGTTTTTGTTTGTGGCTCAAGCCACAAACCTATAACTCACTTTGTCGGTCGGTCGGTCGGTCGGTCGGTCTGTCGGTCCAAAATTGTCGCACATTTTGACAAAATGTCGCACTTCAAATCGAGGCTACACTTCAAATTGAGGCCGCTCTTTAACATGATGTATTTTAAAAGCGTACAAAATAATAAACATACGTAATACAGACACTACAACAGACACGACGAGTATGCGGTGCTTCTTTCGATGAGTATAAGTAGGATACATAGTTTTAAATGTTTTCTAAAAGATATAAAAAGTTACGAAATGGTGCAGAGATAACATTCTGGTTTACAGATTAAAATTATTGAAAAGCCAGGGGAGGTGACTCATGGTTGGAGTGGTAAAAATAGATCGCGTGCCACAAACTATTGCGATTTCGCGCTTGTTGAGTAACAGTGCACATAGACCAAAAACATACACCCGCATTCACACATAGAGAGAAAAAGAGAGAAAGAAGAAAAAACAACAAAAGAGTGACAGACAAATAGGTAGATGGACGGACAGATAGACAGGCACAATGACAGACAATGAGACAGAAAGAGAAAGACTGATCGTCAGAAAAGAGAGAGGGAATGAGAGAGAGAGAGAGAGAGAGAGAGAGAGGAGAGAGGAGAGAGAGAGAGAGAGAGAGAGAGAGAGAGAGAGAGAGAGAGAGAGAGAGAGAGAGAGAGAGAGAGAGAGTGGACACTGGAAAACTTTATTTGACAAGGATAAAGATTTTAGGCGATGCCTATTCTTACAATCTGTCCTTGGATAAAAGAAAAACAAATTTAAGAAACAAAAAACATTTGCAAACATACTCTCTCTCTCTCTCTCTCTCTCTCTCTCTCTCTCTCTCTCTCTCTCTGACTCTCTCTCATACACACATACATTGTCTATACATACATATAAAAAAATGTTGTTTAAAAAAAAAAATACACATAGTGAAACAAATAATTGATGACAAGTAGGAGGTGAAAGCAACATCAATCCAAACACATTTAACAAGCAGTTTAAAGGCAAACAAATAAACAAAGCATAAAACTGAGATGTAAACATTCAATTGACATATACCATGCATACCACATGTAGGTGTACACAAGGCAATACAGTTATACAGTGTGCGTTCAAAATGACACAGGATTTAAGCAGGGCTGTAAATTATGTTTGCCCGCACCATCTTTTTGTATCGTGAGATGGAAGGGCATAACTGAATGGCAGAGGGAAGGGAATTCCAAATTGAGGAACCTGAGAAGGCAAAACTTGATTTGCATTTGCCAATTCTAGTGTTTGGCAAAATGTAGTTGCTGGAACCATAACGATGTGATGCCGGGGTAACTAATGATTTTAGGTATTGTGGGACCAAGTCATTATGCACTTTGTACATGATGATTGCTTTGTTGTACTTTAATTGTGAATCTAACGGAAGGAAGCTTAATTTTGCTTGTTTTTCTGATGTGGTGAGGTTTGCGTCAAGAAGAATAATTTTAGCTGCTCTTTTGTAGATAGAATTGAGTTTTAATAGGTGACATTTGGCGGTAAAATCCCAAACTACAGATGCATAGTTGACGTGAGAGAGACAGTGGGCATGAAAGAATAATTTGCGTTCCTCTGTATCTATGAAAGGTCTAAGGTTTTTTTTTAGCAGGAATAGGCTACGTGCAAGCTTGTGTGCTACCTTCTCAATATGGGTCTGCCACTTCAGTTCTTCATCTATGATCACACCCAGGACGCGGTGCTCTTTTACTTGGCCAATGATGTTATCCTTTAAATAAACTTTGAGATTTAGAGGTTCGTTCTGATGTTTTTGTCTTGAAGTAATTACCATGCTTTTGGTTTTTGTAGGGTGGATGACCATCAGGTTTTGGTCACACCAGGCAGAAACATCATTTAAAGCTGTTTGTAATGAGGTTTGAATGGAGGATAAACGAGCTGCACTAGAGTGGAGGGAGGAGTCGTCAGCAAACAGATCGCATGAGACACTTTCATCTGATATTGAAAGTGGTAGGTCATTAATGAATAAGCAGAACAGGAGGGGTCCTAAAACAGATCATTGCGGTACACCAGTCTTAATTATCTTATTATCTGATCTGAAACTGCACCATTACTTAGGACAAACTGTGTTCTGTTAGTAAGATAGGATGTAAAAAAAGAAGCTGTATTTTCGTCCTGCAGGTATAGTGCTAATTTTTGTAATAATATTTTATGATTCACAAGATCAAATGCCTTCTTAAAGTCAAGAAATACAGCACCTGTCATTTTGTTTCGGTTAATTGCTGAAAGCCATGTATCACAGAGACGAACTACGGCAGTTTGACAAGAATGGTGATGCCGAAAGCCAGATTGTAATGGATGGAAAAGATTGTTGTCCTCAAGATACTGCATTAGATGTTTATGAACATGTTTTTCAAGAGGTTTAGATAGAACTGTAAGAATAGAAATAGGTCTAAAGTTGTTTAGGTCAGAAATATCTTTAGATTTAGGCAGTGGTATAACTTTTGCTGATCTTAGACCAGGTGGTACTATGTTTTGTTCCAGGCATGTGTTATATATGAAGGTAAGAGGTTCTACTACGTAGGGAAGTGCAAGTTGTAAGAGAGAGCTACTGATTTTGTCTGGTCCCATAGATTTTTTATTTTTCAATTTTGCGATAAGGGAACCAACTTCGTGAACAGCAAGTGAAGGTATTTTAAATGCATTTCCAGGTTTTATGTTACTGTTACAAAAGGTTTGAAGAGAGGACGAAGGACAGTATTCGTTTTCGGGGTGTGTTGGGTCAGGTACCCTTATAGAATCTGCTATGTGCATAAAGTGATTATTGAATGAGTCTGGTGACCAATTGAAGCTATTTAGTGAATTGTGCTTGGACTTATTTGTGATGTTGTTGATGGCTCGCCATAATGTAGATGTGTCACGATTTGTTGATATCATTTTATTGAAGTGCTGTTTTCTAGAGTCCCGAATGAGATCATTCACAGAGAGAGAGAGAGAGAGAGAGAGAGAGAGAGAGAGAGAGAGAGAGAGAGAGAGAGAGAGAGAGAGAGAGAGAGAGAGAGAGAAAGAGAGATATATAGAGAGAGACAGACAGACAGACAGACAGAGAGACAGAGAAAGACAGAGACAGACAGAGAGACAGAGAGAGTCAGCAACTCACGACATGTCCCTTCGGGTTGATTTGTGGCTGCTTTCACGCACACCAGGTTGGACAGACAAATGTTGGAGTCTTTGCAAGTACCTCCTATTTTTTTCTCTGCATAGAACAGGTGCACAGACACAGACACAGACACACACACACAGGATGAAAAAAAAGCTTTGTCAGTTTATTCTTTAACCCTCAATAAAGATGATTTTGACTTGACTTGACTTGACACACAGACACACACACACACACACACGCGCGCGCACACATACAAACACACACACAGACAGAAGGACACATACCAGTGCATACGTGTATGCGAGAACGTATACCACATGAGCATGCGCGCGTGCACACACACACACACACACACATACGCACACACACATACGCACACACACACACACACACACACACAAACGCACACACACACCACACACACACACACACACACCACACTCACACACACACACACACTGACGCTGTGATTGCTTTCGAATGAGAGAGTGACAGATGGGGAAGGGACGAAAGGAAGAGATAAAGGGGGAAGGAAAGAGCGGGACAGAGAGACAGACACAGAAAGACAGACAGACAGACAGAGATAGAGTGAGATAGGGATAGAGGGAGACAGAGACAGAGCGAAACACACATAGATAGATAGTCAGACAGGTCAGACAGACAGACAGAGACAGAGACAGAGGGAGACAGAGATAGAGCGAAACACACAGAGATAGATAGTCAGACAGGTCAGACAGACAGACAGAGACAGAGACAGAGGGAGACAGAGACAGAGCGAAACACACCGAGATAAATAGTCAGACAGACAGACAGGTAAGAAAGACAGACAGACAGAGACAGAGATAGAGGGAGACAGAGACAGAGCGAAACACACAGAGATAGATAGTCAGACAGACAGACAGAGACAGAGACAGAGGGAGACAGAGACAGAGCGAAACACACCGAGATAAATAGTCAGACAGACAGACAGGTAAGAAAGACAGACAGACAGAGACAGAGATAGAGGGAGACAGAGACAGAGCGAAACACACAGAGATAGATCAGTACGTCAGGCAGACAGACAGGTCAGAAAAAGAAAAGGGAAACACACTTGGAAGGATAGTTTTGTTTGTTTGTTTGCTTTTCATTATACTTACTGCATTCCTGATCATATTCGCACAAGGTCCGGGCTTCACACAGGCTTTGTATCACTGTTGCCGTGTCAAGGCACCAACTCCCTGCTTCCAACCCTGTGGATGAATAAAAATGACAGATTAATCAATCAATCAATCAATCAATAGAGGACAATCAATCAATCAGTCAATGGCCAACTTAGGACGAGTATTTGACCGCCAGGGGGCAATCAAACCAGTAGGGGCTTAGCGCGTGATAGTCTTAGTTGGGCGTAGTGAGAGAGAGAGAGGGAGGGACTCATCTCCCTCCTCTCTCTCTCTCTCTCTCTCTCTCTCTCTCTCTCTCTCTCTCTCTCTCTCACTACGCCCAACTAAGAATATCACACGCTAAGCCCCTACTGGTTTGATTGCCCCCTGGCGGTCAAATACTCGTCCTAAGATGCTCTTTGGAAGAAGAAAATCAATCAACCAAATATCAGAAGAAAATCTACCAATCAATAAATCAATTGGCAGAAGAAAATCAATCAATCAATCAATAAGTTAATCAGTTAATCAATAAGGCAATTGGCAGAACAAAATCAACCAATCAACCAGCCAGCCAGCCAACCAACCAACCAAGCAATTGGTAGAGAACATCAGTCAAGCAGCCAATTAATCAATCAATGGGTAGAAGAAAATAAATCAATTAATCAATAAGTAATTAGGGACAACATCTATCAACAAATAATTTTTTTAAATAATTAATCACTTGAATAAAATCCATTAATCAATTGAAGAAATCAATTACAGCAATCAATAAATATCAACCAACCAACCAGCCACTAACCAATCAATATAAGGAAAATCAATCAATCAGTTAATTAATACAAAGAAAACAATCAACTGTGGAAGAAAGTTAAGCACGTATCAAGCACATGAGGATGAACTTGGGCCTGTATTGCTGAGGCAACTACTTTCACTTCGCTAGGCGAATCGGTGACATAAATAACTTTGGTAAAAGGGAGTTAATTACTAGAAGTTACATCCCCTTATTCATTTCACTTCTTCTTCTTCTTCTTCTTCGATCGCTTAGACAGTTTCCTGTGAATTTTGAGCGCAGATGCGTCATGCTGCCGTTATGCGCCTAACTAAGAAACAGTTAGGCCCAGCAAGTCCGACTTCGGCTGGAGGAGGAAATGTTTTTGAAAGCGTTTCGTCAAAAAAGGCTGGAGAATGGACCGGTATTAAAGCAGAAAGATAGTAGATGACAGTAGTAAGCAAAGGGAAAAGGCAGAGTCAAAGAGTGACAGATTAGAGGAAGTTACAAGCACAGAACTTCCAGAAGGTGGGGGAACTATTTATACAAAAGACCCCCCCCCCCTCCCCGGTACCCCCACGGGGGGAGTTCATGTCACTATATCCTCTCTCTTAGCCTCACTATTTCATAATTATCAGGTCTATCACATCGTTTAGTGTCACATCATTATGCCGTGGTTGGGTGTATAGGGGAAGACGGGGTAAAAAGCTCATGGGCGGGTAAGAAGCCCACCCCAATTATCTCATGAAATAAAGACAATTTCAGTCACATTTGCCCACGAGACGAATGCTAAACATGAACACTCGTCTCATGGGCAAAATGGGACTGAAATGTGCTTCATTTCAAGAGATAATTGGCATGGGCTTCTTACCCGCCCATGGGCTATTAGCATTCGTCTCATGGGCAAAATGTGACTGAAATTTTCTTTATTTCATGAGATAATTGGCATGGGCTTCTTACCCGCCCATGGGCTTTTTACCCCGTCTTCCCCTACCATAAAGAATAGGGGAAGACGGGGTAAAAAGCGTATGGGCGGGTAAGAAGCCCACCCCCAATTATCTCATGAAATAAAGAAAATTTCAGTCAAATTTGCCCATGAGACGAATGCTAGACATTAACGCTCGTCTCATGGGCAAAATGAGACTGAAATTTGCTTCATTTCATGAGATAATTGGGGTGGGCTTCTAACCCGCCCATGCGCTTTTTACCCCGTCTTCCCCTATTAAAATTCGAAATATTTACGGTTTGAAGTGGGCGTTCGGGTGTTTTTATTGTATAATTATGCGCAAGGAAACATTCCAGGCTTGGTTGGTACGCGTGTGGACCATGTTTTGGTAAAGGCAGAGGCTGGGGGTTACGGGTCCGTAACGTATACGTAACCCGTATTATTCTCCAGGCTACGGTTACGGGGCCCAATCACGGGACGCAAAAATTATGCGCAAGTGTCATGAAAAAACTAGTAACATTGACTCTAACATGTTCCTATCCCTATCCCTAACCATTAATTCAACGAAACCTTGATGCGATAACATTTTAATATAATCATGTATGCTAGTCTGTCGTTTCCGACCATGACTGCCAGATAGCTGCAGAGGGGGCAGATACTATTCTGGCGGCCTGGGCGAGAATTTGTTTATAGCGGAGATGCCTTTCCCAGGGTACATCCCCACTCTCTCGGCCAATGGGATTTGAGGACACAGCTGGCGTTGAGGAAGGTCCTCCAAAAGGCCAACCCATCCCTTTGGCTGCAGCACCAGAGCCAGTGCAAGCACCCCCCCCCCCCCTCGTTCGAGAGTCATAGTCTTCCACAAGAGACTAAACTGTACCATGATTTTCCATTACTGTAGAAAATCATCTATTGTACAGCTCTCATGTTACTGTTGGCCCCTACTACAGGCTGATGTCAACCAATGATTAAAACCGTTTGAGTAAAGTGCATACGAAATAAGAAAACGCTTGTTGATGAAAACTTCGACTAGTAGCAAGAGTTACTATCCCTGAACGTGGTCCGAGCGTAGTTGCAACAACTCCTTAACCGTAGCCACTGTGTTTGGAAAATACGGAAAGGGCGGGTTTTTTTCCTCCATTCTATCTATCTATAATATAATACGCTAAGGCCCGAAGAGTAAAAACAACGTAAAAACTCGGATAACGCGTAAATGTCTGACTCTTGCTTGCCATACAGTTCCAGAAGAACGCATTGGGACGCGGTTCCGCTATGTCTGGTTCCAAATGTTGCTTTTGAAAGTTGATTTTGAAGGCAAAATGCATGAAATTTCCAAGACATTTTGTGTCGTCTGCGTCTCCCGAGCTGTGTCGGAAATTGCCGAATCTACCTCGGAAAACACGAAGAATGCCGAACCTGTGTTTCGTAACTTCCGCCCTTATAGTATTTCTCAAGTACAATTCTCATCTATCACTGTGTCCCCACGCTCCCACACATTCATTCTCTCTCTCTCTCTCTCTCTCTCTCTCTCTCTCTCTCTCTCTCTCTCTCTCTCTCTCTCTCTCTCTCTCTCTCTCTCCTCTCAGTTCTCGCTCTCACACAACGACAACAGTGCTAATAAAGTGTGTCACTACACAAAGTCACGCAAACTTTTCTCAAATCAATACACTGCATCCAGCATTGCATCTTTATTCTTTAGTATGGGGTACGGGGGACTCTCTTACATTCACATACAGCATGTAATATGTTCTATCAATGTAACATTGAATAAATTATCTTTGCATTTAAAAAAAATAAATTCTGGACCCGTCCGGAGCACGGGTGTAACTAGTTAAAGGGCCACCCTGACGATGAGTTTTTGTAAGAAACACGTCCAGAGCACCAGGAAAACACCCTTTACAGAGATTGCAACACCCACTTTGCTCTGGTTTCCTAGAAATCAAACCGTCAAATCGGCGATTCCTCCTTGGCGGAGGTGCTGGAAGTCAAGTTCTTTCACTCAAAGAGAAGGCGTGTTCTGTCTCTTTTCTAATGGCCGCCGGAGTTTAGATCAAATCGTTTGCACGAAATTTTCGCAATACAAGCCTTTTTTCCTTTTCTTTTAAAATTTTATACAGATTATCTAAAGGAGTTTCGCTAACAACAAAGGAAACAGCTCCAATTTTGTTTTACTGCACTACAAAAAAAAGAAAACGCTTCAACCACAATGAGTGTGACCTTCACCCACCCCATCCAAAATGGCTTCTATCTCCGGCATCTCCGCCAAGGGGGAATCGCCGATTTGACGGCTTGATTTCTAGGAAACCAGATCAAAGTGAGTGTTCCTATTCTTGAAAAGGCTGTCTCTCTGGTGATCTCGACGTGTTTCTGGCAAAAAACCTCATCCGTCAGGGTCCACCTTTAGAACAAAAATGCAACTCACTACAAGTGTTGTTATCTCTCTGACTGCAGGGACCTTGGTAACAGTCGTCGCTGCAAGGCTCACCCAGCAGCAAATCTGCAACGCACCATATCGCCTTGCTTAAAGACCCACCAGATCACGTGTCAAAATCACACGTGTTTTCCATCTTATAGCTGGAAAGAAATCTTGTTTTGACCGGGTCTGTCTCCGGTACAAATGCACCCAAATTCAAATTCAAACCGAAACATCATTTTAAAGAGCAGCTTCAATTTGAAGTTGGGGACGTGATTTGTATGTGGGTCACAGCTACCCAGACAAAAACCAAGGGACTTAATCGTGGTGCGTCAGTGTGTCTTTAAATTGGGGGACCTTCTCCAATGCCAACTCTTGTCCTCAAATCCCTTTTGGCGGCCGAGAGTGGGGATGTACCCCGGGCAAGGCTTCTCCACTATAAACAAAATTGGACCCCGGCCTGCCGGAATGGGCAGCTGCACCCCCCTCTGCTGCCGGTCTGGCAGTCATTGTCGGAAACGACAGACAGCCAACAATCTGTCTTTCCGCTATCTTTCTGACTTACAGCTGGTCCATTCTCCTGCCTTTGTTCTAGAAACTCTTACAAAGATTTGTTCTTGTTTTTTGAATAGCCTAAGACGGACATGGTGGGCGGGTGCCCACCGGTTCGCATAATGCGTTTCGCATAATCCTTTGATCAGAGCCGCGGGCGCAAGTCGAGTGTCTCTTCCAAAAAAACCTGGCAGTTCGCATAAACGGGTTTGCCATTTCGCATATTATGCACTCTTGCAGGTTCTAATGCACTCTACGTGACTTTCTGTTACTTTCCTACGATCCATAACCCTATCCCTAACACTATCCCTATCCCTAACCATATCCCTAACCCTATCCCTAACTTTCTGAGTTTTATGCGAAATGCCATGTCCACAAAGCTTTGTATGCGAAGCGACAGTATGTGAATCGGCTTTATGCGAAGCGGCAGTATGCGAAACGGCAATATGCGAACCGGGGCGCACCGTGCTGGGCCCAACTATTTCTTAGGCGCATAACGGCAGCATGACGCATCTGCGCTCATAGTTGACAGGAAACTGTCTGAGCGATCGATGAAGGACAAGAAATTGTAGGTTATAGACAGAGACTGTGGTTACGCGCCCGTGTCTGCAGCATCCAGAGTCCGGTTATGCTGCGCAATAAAGTATTGGATCACTAAACCTCACTCTAACATAATAATAATAATAATAATAATAATAATGGGAATTCATATAGCGCTCTTTCTCACATGAGCTGAAACTGTACAATAAAGTATTGGAAAAGTAAACCTCACTCTAACATAATATAATAATAATAATAATAATGGGAATTCATATAGCGCTCTTTCTCACATGAGCTGAAACTGTACAATAAAATATTGGAAAAGTAAACCTCACTCTAACATGATAGTAATAATAATAATAATAATAATAATAATAATAATTGGTCAGTCAAGATTTCCTAGTAAAAGGTCGAGCACGACCGAAATATTGGAATAAAAGCAACTAACTTGTTGGTGTTTCCTTTGTTTCATGTTCATAATAATAATAATAATGATAATAATAATAATAATAATAATAGTAATAATAATAATAATGGGAATTTATATAGCGTTCTTTCTCACATGAGCTCAGTGCGCTTTACATTGATAACAAGAACATTAAAGGCAAACAAATAATGAATCATTACAAAGTAAAATAAACACGATGATTGCACGCAACGTTTCTCTTTCTTCCTTACACATACACGCACGCACGCACGCACGCACGCAAACACACACACACATGAACGCACACACACACGCACGCACACACACGAACGCACACACACACACACACACACACACACACACACACACACACACACACACACACGCACGCACGCACGCACACACACATGCACGCATTTCAACAAACAAATGGTATAACGCCTTTACTTATCATAGAACATACCAAGAGGCCTACTGTTTTCAAACAAAAATGATACTATTCTGTTACAGTAGGGGAAGACGGGGTAAAAAGCGCATGGGCGGGTAAGAAGCCCACCCCAATTATCTCATGAAATAAAGAAAATTTCAGTCAAATTTGCCCATGAGACGAATGCTAGACATTAACGCTCGTCTCATGGGCAAAATGAGACTGAAATTTGCTTCATTTCATGAGATAATTGGGGTGGGCTTCTTACCCGCCCATGCGCTTTTTACCCCGTCTTCCCCTACCTATTTATTTCTATTTCATCAAACAAATGAGAGTAACAACATGTTTACTTACAACAACGTTCATTTCTGCACATGTTCCCCTCCACACAAAAGCCCGTGCACTTTTTCCCAGTTTTAGGCTCTGAAAAAGGGAAACGAAATGGCAAACATTTAAACGTCCTCCCAATTGAAGACAAAGATTAAAAACATTAAAAACTCGTTGGATAAGAGTTGGTATGGCTTTGCTATTAGAGTAAAATAATCTTAGGCTGGTCGTCGTCAGGATACGCAAAACAAGGCCAATTTTCATTCTATTCAGTTCAGTAGTTTGGACTGAATTGCCTGGAATAAATCTATCAAACTAAAACAAGATTTAAGTAGGACAGACTGGGAGGGAGTAGGCCTACGCTTAAATGGGAGAGAGCGAGAGAGGAGAGAGAGAGAGAGAGAGAGAGAGAGAGAGAGAGAGAGAGAGAGAGAGAGAGAGAGAGAGAGAGAGAGAGAGAGAGAGAGAGAGAGACATAGACAGATAGACTGAGGGGGTGGGGGCAGACAAAGAGAGAGACAAAGCAGGGCTCCTAGGGACCCCCATTTGGGGGTCTATGAAGTACTAAAATTCTAAAGGACCCTCTAAAAGAATGTGCAGGGGGTCCCAGGGATGCACTAGAAACATTCTTTTTAGCATTCGCTATGTTACTGGGACCCTCTTTCCCGCCTCTAGGACCCTCTATACTGTAAGTGAAGGAGTCCCTGGGACCCCTTGTTTTGTGGGATGATTGGGAGACCTGCGAAGAGAGAGATGTGGACAAACGGAAACAAACATATAAAACGGTTACAGCTCACACACACACACGTGCGCGCACTCGCGCACACACACTGGCACACATACACACACACAGACATGCGCACGCACACTGACACACACGCCAGACTCACACACACATATTGCCCTGTTATATCTTTTATGCTAATTTGTATATATGCATATGAATAGGATGTATATGTGCGTGTGTGCGTGAGAGAGAGAGAGAGAGAGAGAGAGAGAGAGAGAGAGAGAGAGAGAGAGAGAGAGAGAGAGAGAGAGACAGAGAGAGGGAGAGCGAGAGAGAGAGAGAGCGAGAGAGAGAGAGAGAGAGGGGAGAGAGAGAGAGAGAGAGAGAGAGAGGAGAGAGAGAGAGAGAGAGAGAGAGAGAGAGAGAGAGAGAGAGAGAGAGAGAGAGAGAGAGAGAGAGAGAGAAAGGGTGTGTGTGTAAATATTGTGTGAGTGCGGGCATATTTGCAAGCATATAGTTTGCTTACGCTTTGTTTTTGTTTTGTTTTTTAATTCCATGCTCATTTCTCCTCATTTATGTATTTCTTTGTGTTATAGATGGCTTGATGTAAAAAAAACCAACATTATTGCTTATTCAATGTACCATCTGAAAATAAAATGTTTGACTTTGACTTTTGACACACACGCACGCACACGCACACACACGCACGCACACGCACACATACACACACACACACACACACACAATACTCACTGCATATATTCGATTCACAGTTGGTGTCCTTGACACAGTGTTCTGCTTTGCCCGTGCAGTTTCCACCAGCCTTGATTTCTAGTTTACATATCATACACACACACACACACACACACACACACACACACACACACACACACACACACACACACACACCTTTTTGACATTTTTAAAGGCATGCTAACCTTACAAAAACCAGGGTCCAAAGTTTTAGACCCAGTAATTTATTAAACCCACTGCTTACTAAGTTTATCATACTGAAGAACCCGATAGTGGGGTTTTGCGCACGCACGCACACGCGCGCACACGCACACACACACACACACATACACGCACACACACACACCTTTCTGACCCCCGAACAAACACACACTACAGCTTAAAGACCCTTTCAGGCACAGAAAATAATATACACGATATTTACATTATGGTACATAGACATCATAACACACATATTGCAAGTATTTACTCGCGAGCATTTAATTACGTATGAGCCAAGGATATGAATAGACACGAAAAACAAAATAGATAGTCTCGGCCCTAATTATTAACATCTTCACAAAGGGGCACCCTGATGGATGAGTTTCTGCAAAAAAACACGTCAAGATCACCAGGAAAACACCCTTTACAGAGATCGCAACACTCACTTTGCTCTGGTTTCCTATAAATCAAACCGTCAAATCGGCGATTCCTCCTTGGCGGAGGTGCTGGAAGTCAAATTCTTTCTAATGGCCGCCTGAGTTTAGACCAAATCGATTGCACGAAATTTCCGCAATACAAGCCTTTTTATTTTTTATTTTATTATTTTTGTATGCAGTTTACCTAAAGGAATTTCGCTCACAACAAAGGAAATAGCTCTAAATTTTTTTTTTATTGCACTACAAAAAAAGAAAAAGCTTCAACCACTCTCCACCCACCCCGTCTCTCTCTCCGGCATCTCCGCCAAGCAGGAATCGCCGTTTTGACTGTTTGATTTTTTAGGAAACCAGAGCCAATTGAGTGTTGTGATAATTGAAAAGGCTGTCTTTCTCGTCATCTCGACGTGTTTCTTGCAAAAAAAAACTCATCCATCAGGGTCCACCTTTAACCCTTTCACCGCCAATGTCGCATTTATGCACCACAATGGCTTAACACCCATGTCACTAAAAGGCATCAAGTCAGGGCCTGTTATCCGAAGACCCTATTTTCTTGAATTTGGGAGGTATGGAAAGGCCTAGTGTTATACATGTCACAGAATAACTCCCAGTATTGCAGTTCATCTTTTCTCTCTACCCAGCTAAGCTTAGGGGAAGACGGGGTAAGAGCGCATGAGCGGGTAAGAAGCCCACCCCAATTATCTCATGAAATAAAGAAAATTTCAGTCAAATTTGCCCATGAGACGAATGCTAGACATTAACGCTCGTCTCATGGGCAAAATGAGACTGAAATTTTCTTTATTTCATGAGATAATTGGGGTGGGCTTCTTACCCGCCCATGCGCTTTTCACCCCGTCTTCCCCTAAAGGTATTTTGGGGCTGACAAATGTCTGGCGGTGAAAGGGTTAAAGAATTACTTCACTGATGGACTTACTGCATTTGCCGTCCTCACACTGCAAGTCTCTTCGGCATCTCTTTTCCCTGTTGTCACAGGCCGTTCCTACTGGTGGCTCTAAAGAGATACAACAAATTATAGCCTAGCTGTAAACTCACGCCTGTTTTTGTTTGTGGCTCAAGCCACAAACCTATAACTCACTTTGTCGGTCGGTCGGTCTGTCGGTCCAAAATTGTCGCACAATTTGGCAAAATTGTCGCACTTCAAATCGAGGCTACACTTCTGGCCGCTCTTTAAAATGATGTATTTTAAAAGCGTACAAAATAATAAACATACGTAATACACACTACAACAGACACGACGAGTATGCGGTGCTTCTTTTGATGAGTATAAGTAGGATACATAGTTTTAAATGTTTTCCAAAAGATATAAAGAGTTACGAAATGGTGCAGAGATAACATTCTGGTTTACAGATTAAAATTATTGAAAAGCCAGGGGAGGTAACTCATGATTGGAGTGGTAAAAATAGACCGCGTGCCACAAATAATTGCGATTTCGCGCTTGTTTTTATATACTTTTTGCCAGAGAGCAAACCCAAATTAAACAACATCAAGTAACAAAATTGAAAGTCGAATAAACGACCTCCCAGTATTTAACCCTTTCACCGCCAATGTTGCATTTTAGCACCACAATGGTTTAACACCCATGTCACTAAAAGGCATCAAATCAGGGTGTGTTATCCAAAGACCCTGTTTTCTTAATTTTGGGAGGTATGGATAGGCTTAATGTTATTACGCATCATCTGCCTTTAAAATCGGGACTTTACTGGAGTTGCACTGCCTCCGGGCATTGCCTCCAGTATTGTTCCCACCATCTTTGTATTTACAAATGTCCCATATGTGTCTGTTCCAGACTGAGAGGACGTAAAGCACCATTTTTCATTCAGGCTTAATGTTATATGTCCCATATGTGCCTTCCCAGGTCGAGAGGACGTAAAATCCAAAATTACTACTAGGCTTAATGTTATGCATGTCACAGAGGAATTCGCAATATTGCAGATATTTATTTTCTCTACCCAGTTAAGCTTAATGGTATTTTTTTTGCTGAAAAATGGCTGGCGGCGAAAGGGTTAAAGATAAGCACACGTGTGAGAAACAGAAACACAGAGACAGAGAGACGGAGGTAGGAAACTGTATGGGTTGAGATAATAAGTTTAAATTTTCTTCATTAAAACCAACATTGTCTCTATTCTGGCAATCAGCAAGTGCTTAACCAAATGACTCGACTCCTTACACAGCGAGAAACACCGTAATTATAAAATCACCAGTCACATCAACGGGTCCTTTTAAAAATAAAGAAAAAAAGACCATTTTAGCGAATGATTTTTGAAACTCTGGATGAACTGACATATTGGACATCATCGCCTGGCAAGTGGCAGTATTGGAGGACCAATTTTGTCGATTTTCATAATGATCAGTTCAGCAGTTTATTGTTGGTGACTGAGAGCAGCTCATTTGTTTTATTACACAGACACACACATACGTGGACAAAGAGTCTTTCGGATGAAACGATAAACCGAGGTCCTGTGATTCCAAAGAAAATGTCAATGTTTTCTTTGTTTTGGACTCTTTGCCAGTGAAGTTAGTTTCAGTTTTTAGTTTGAATTGTCGCTGAGCTAAGATTAATATTTGTGATCTTATTAGTGGGAAGACTTATTTAGTTAGTAAGCCTAATCTTTTGGGACTAGATTCAGGTGCTCCTTGTGACTTCTGTAGGTAGGCTTTAGCGTGGAGATTCGGTCAGCATGTTCAGATGTTCAATGAGAGACAAAACGAACACCGTTTGATGACCAATGATTGATTTCTGACAAGTTTAAAGTGCATACAAAGTGTCGTTTTCATGATTCAAGCGCCTTGACATAAAAGCTGGGTTTCATTGACAACTTCAGGGGCCGGTTTTATTGATTGTTGTGATCTGGATCGATAGCTCAAAACCAAATCTCGTTCCACATTCTGAATTTAGATAAGTGACCTATCATCAACAGTGCCAGCCAAATAGGGTGCCTCACAAAAGATGCAATTTTCAGTAAAAAAAAATGATGAAGGTTTCCGAAACAAGATGCAACCTGAGCGAAAGAAGAAGACTAGCATTAAATTGTTCAATGGGTGTTTACACGTTGAGTTCCTTTGACCCTTTCACTGCCAGTGTCGCATTTTTGCACCACAATGATTTAACAACCATGTCATAAAAACTCTTGAAATCAGGGTCTGTTATTCAATGATATTGTGTTCCTGAATTTAGGCAGTAAGGATTGACCCCATTCTAAATGTGTCACAGAGAAATCCAACAGTATTGCAGACAAAATCTTTTCTGTACCCAAGTAGCTTTAATGGAAAACTTTGGCTCAAAGATGGCTGGCGGTGAAAGGGTTAATTTAAATACGTTGAGATACGGAATCAATCACGCATGAAGTACACCCCCACCGTCATGACGTACGTATCTTTCACCGTTTGCGTGCTTTTTTTCACACGATAAATGACGATACGTAACGCATCCCATGCTTGACCGTGGACTTAAAAAACCCTAATGTTTTACGTTTAATCCAGAGCAATATAGGCCTAATTTTCTTTGTAATTCTAAGACAAATGAATAAACTTGTGAACTTTGCTCAGTACACTTATAGAACTGCAGAACAACAACAACAACAAAACTTCCCCACTCACCACACCCCCACTCATTGAGCCTCACAGAGTAGCCCTGGCTACACATACACATGTTATTCTGACACGTGATTCCGGGAATTGTCGTCTTACACGCCACGTCCCCCGGAGTGCCGCAGCTTGACCCAACGCGTCCCGCCTTTGGCACTGTTTAATAAAACATTGCAGCGTGAATGTTTCAAATGATGTGGCTTTGCAAGCCCTGCTCTTATTTTGGTATTTGTTTGGGGTATTTGGTATATTCTAGTCAGAGAGAATTATCTCTGTAAAATTCGGGCTGCTCTCCCCTGGAGAGCGCGTCGCCGCAAGTGCAGCGCCTACCCAGTTTTGTTTTGTTTTTTTTGTTTTGGAGGGGTTGCAAGGTGAGGAGGGGGTGTGGGAACACTTGGAACCTCTAGCTATCAATTTGGCCATACCAGGCAGCGGGATTTCTCCCTGCTCTTACCGACTTTCAACTGCCGTGGGATTTTTACGTGTGTAAAGCGCACGGGTCAGACTAGCTTTAAGTCCCCATCCGAAGGACTGGACGTTCAGTTCAATTTCCCTGTCAAACTAGAAAGAAAGGGAGAGGAGCCCGGGATTCGAACCCGGGTCACTCATGCTGCAGTCACGCATTACATTTGGCAGGCGAACGTCTTAACCACTCTGCCACTTTTCTCCTTCTCATGGTGACCTCAGTTTCGGTTTCCGATCCAGTCTATGCCTTGGTGCGTTCGGGTCAAAGTCATGGGGATCAGTGTGTTCTGGAGAGCTGTCGGTGGACGGTCGTGGTGGCGCCCTCGGAGGAGGACCTCACTCACGCTGGCTCCGCGACTAACGTTAACACAACAGTGTCGTCAGTAGGGGGCTTAGTAGGTGGTGTCCTGAACAGGCTCTACTGAACTCCACCGAAGTGACTCAGCAGCAGTGCAGTGTCTCCTCGGTTGGTTGCCTCCTGATGGCCTAACATAGATTAGCTCCCCTTGGACTACTGGTCTTGGATTCTGCGACCTGAACGTGCGTAGGTGTGGCTGCGAGTTGGGACTCGGAATGAGCGGCGTGGGAGCAACGCCACTGTACGGCCCAGAAGATGGGACAGCAAACAAAACACACCAAAAAAAAACAACATTACAGCGTGTGTATGTGTTCCAGTCAGTCGTGCCCAACTATGACATCTAGGTTAGCATAAATAGTTCCCCCACCTTCTGGAAGTTTTGTCACAATTATGACTTCTAGGTTAGCAGAAGCAGCAAAAAATATCCAGGAGGGATGGTTGGCTGGAGTTAGTTTATAGTGGAACCCCCCGTTGGGATACTGGGGGGGGGGGGGGGTCTTTTGCATAAATAGTTCCCCCACCTTCTGGAAGTTTTGTCACAAGTATGACTTCTAGGTTAGCAGAAGCAGCAAAATATATCCAGGAGGGATGGTTGATTGGAGTTAGTTTATAGTGGAACCCCGGGGGGTCTTTTGCATAAAAAGTTCCCCTACCTTCTGGAAGTTTTGTGCTTGCAACTTTCTTTAATCTGTCACTCTCTTTGACTCTGCCTTTTCCCTTTGCTTATGACTGTCATCTACTATCTTTCTGCCTCGCTGTTCCCTTCCCCTGTCTTTGTCCTAGAACACTTACAAATATTTTCTCTAGCCAAAGGCGGACCTGCTGGGCCTGACTCTTTCTTAGGTGCATAACGACAGCATGATGCATCTGCGCTCATATGACTGAAACTGAGCAATCGATAAAGAAGAAACCACAGAAAACACGCACGCGCACACACACATAGAGAAAATGTGCATGTGCGCACACACTCACACACAGAGAAAACATGCCTGTGTGCAAAGTCACACACTCACACACATACAGGAAGAAAAAAACCACACACACACATACATACATATGCACACACACGCACACCTACACACAAACACAGTTTCAATGAAACTGAGAACAATCTTTTCATACTTTGGCAAACCTTTCAGCGCCAATGTCGACTTTTGTCACCACATTGGTTTTACAGCCATGTCACTAGAGGGCATCAGGTCAGAGCCTGCTGTCTGGAGACCCTGTTTTCTTGATTTGGGGAGGTGGGGATGGGCCTGATGTTACATATGTCACAGAGGAATTCTCAATATTGCAGATAATTTTTTTTCTCTACCCAGTTAGGTTTAAGGGTATTTTTGGGCCGAAAAATGGCTGGCGGTGAAAGGGTTAAGTATGTTCTGGTTACAGTTTTAACATGACAAAAAGTTCATGACATTTCTTTCTTTCCTTCACGGTTATAATTTCAATACAGTGTAATCATTCCATTTCTTGAAGTAGGGGAAGACGGGGTAAAAAGCGCATGGGCGGGTAAGAAGCCCACCCCAATTATCTCATGAAATGAAGCAAATTTCAGTCTCATTTTGCCCATGAGACGAGCGTTAATGTCTAGCATTCGTCTCATGGGCAAATTTGACTGAAATTTTCTTTATTTCATGAGATAATTGGGGTGGGCTTCTTACCCGCCCATGCGCTTTTTACCCCGTCTTCCCCTACGGGCTCAAATACATCAAGGCAAACTTTCACAAGCTGGTTTTTTTTAACGATTTATGGGCCTAAGGCCGTGTACACGCATAAGCGGATATTCCATGCGGAAACCCGTGCGCAATCCATAAATAAGTGAAACAAAGAAGGGAAAATATTTGCGCACGTGTCCGAATTTCCCCTATATGCGTAAACTTTTATCCTTCTTTCTTCCACTTATTTAGGGTTTTCCGTACATAACTTACGCGTCTAATGTGAACCCGGCCTTCCTCAGTTTGTTCCCAAATCTCTTTGCATCATCTCTCTTCAGTCTTTGTACAATTATATACTGGTCTCCAAAAGTTAAGAGCCGGCTTCTGTTTTCAGTAGCTTGATATCTATTTATTGTACACTAAGACAACAATGAAGAAAATGGCCAAACTTAGGCTACTCAATAACTTTCCTTCCTGTTGCACGTGCCTGAACCAGTTTTGCAGTACAGCAACAGCGTTTTCAGGTACGCTTAAAATGTGGCAAATTCACGAGAATTTCACGAAAGTTTGGTCTCTTTTCGCTGAAGAATCAGGGCTGATGCAGGTTTCTTGCCTATTGCACGTGCAAGGCATGACTGTAGTGAACACTGCTGGGCAAAAGTTAGACACGAATGTGTATTTAAGGGCGGCAACCAGAGCTCTCAATAAGCATGCCTCCAAGACAGAAGAGAGAAGATCGTTCTTCCGGCCCTTAAATTTTGGAGACCAGTATAGAGAGAACTGTCCATTTTCTTTAATAAACTGTTTTTGTTTCGCTTGTCTGAATTGTATCCCTCATAAATCATGTTGTTTCCGTTTTTCTTCACTAATTATTCAATTTCCTTTCACAATTTTGTTTCGCTTGTCTGAATTGTATCCCTCATAAATCATGTTATTTCCGTTTTTCTTCACTAATTATTCAATTTCCTTTCATAATAATTATTTTGTTTCGCTAATCTGAATTGTATCCCACATAAATCATGTTATTTCCGTTTTTCTTCACTAATTATTCAATTTCCTTTCATAATTTTGTTTGGCTTGTCTGAATTGTATCCCTCATAAATCATGTTATTTCCGTTTTTCTTCACTAATTATTCAATTTCCTTTCATAATTTTGTTTCGCTTGTCTGAATTGTATCCCTCATAAATCATGTTATTTCCGTTTTTCTTCACTAATTATTCAATTTCCTTTCATAATTTTGTTTCGCTTGTCTGAATTGTATCCCTCATAAATCATGTTATTTCCGGGGGTTTTCACTAATTATTCAATTTCCTTTCATAATTTTGTTTCGCTTGTCTGAATTGTATCCCTCATAAATCATGTTATTTCCGTTTTTCTTCACTAATTATTCAATTTCCTTTCATAATAATTATTTTGTTTCGCTAATCTGAATTGTATCCCACATAAATCATGTTATTTCCGTTTTTCTTCACTAATTATTCAATTTCCTTTCATAATTTTGTTTCGCTAATCTGAATCGTATCCCTCATAAATCATGTTATTTCCGTTTTTCTTCACTAATTATTCAATTTCCTTTCAACAGTGCAGGCTATGCAAAACTCTGAATACCTGGTTTAATGAACGAGGATGAATTCTCTTGGATAAACATCCCATCGTTATCGTCTGGAGACCCAAATATTCCATCTTGATTTTGAAAATGGTGTATTCATTGTGTACTTTTGCCGAGTGAAACTGTTATCAAATTCAGTGTCTCAGTTTTGTCATTTTATTGCCCTACAATTCAGTAGATTCTCGTGTTTTTCGTGATTAACTTGAACTCAGTATTTTTTCTTTAAAAGAACATTTTTTTATTTTAGTTTTTAGGTTAACGAACGAAAAATTCTGTTTTACGTCCTCTCGGTCATAGACACATATGGGACATTTGTAAATACAAAGATGGTGGGAACAATACTGGCTGCAATGCCCGGAGGCAGTGCAACACCAGTAAAGTCCCGAGTTATTAACAATATAGATAGGTGTAGCGGTTAAACCTCATCGGCTATGGTACCGCCACAGTATAGTGATGTTTTTTAAGGTTAATTTTACTGTCCATTTTTCTCCTTTTCCTTCTTCTTTCATCGCTTCCTGCTTGCTGTCACTTTTGTTGTGTCTCCTTTTTGTTCCGTGTCCTCCTTGCATTGAAAACGGGCTTATAGTCCGAAACGTCTGCATTGTTTTTTCCTAATAAAGGACCTTCTCCCTACTCGACAGACTGATGTGTTGTTCCTAGTGGACCTTCTCCCTACCCGACAGACTGATGTGTTGTTCCTAGTGGACCTTCACCCGACAGACTCGCTTCTCCCTACCCGACAGACTGATGTGTTGTTCTGTCCTTCTCCCTACCCGACAGACTTGTGTGTTCCTAGTGGACCTTCTCCCTACCCGACAGACTGATGTGTTGTTCCTAGTGGACCTTCCCCTACCCGACTTGTGTTGTTCCTAGTGGACCTTCTCCCTACCCGACAGACTGATGTGTTGTTCCTAGTGGACCTTACCCGACAGACCGATGTGTTGTTCCTAGTGGACCTTCTCCCTACCCGACAGACCGATGTGTTGTTCCTAGTGGACCTTCTCCCTACCCGACAGACTGATGTGTTGTTCCTAGTGGACCTTCTCCCTACCCGACAGACTGATGTGTTGTTCCTAGTGGACCTTCTCCCTACCCGACAGACTGATGTGTTGTTCCTAGTGGACCTTCTCCCTACCCGACAGACTGATGTGTTGTTCCTAGTGGACCTTCTCCCTACCCGACAGACTGATGTGTTGTTCCTAGTGGACCTTCTCCCTACCTGACAGACTGATGTGTTGTTCCTAGTGGACCTTCTCCCTACCCGACAGACTGATGTGTTGTTCCTAGTGGACCTTCTCCCTACCCGACAGACTGATGTGTTGTTCCTAGTGGACCTTCTCCCTACCCGACAGACTGATGTGTTGTTCCTAGTGGACCTTCTCCCTACCTGACAGACTGATGTGTTGTTCCTAGTGGACCTTCTCCCTACCCGACAGACTGATGTGTTGTTCCTAGTGGACCTTCTCCCTACCCGACAGACTGATGTGTTGTTCCTAGTGGACCTTCTCCCTACCCGACAGACTGATGTGTTGTTCCTAGTGGACCTTCTCCCTACCCGACAGACTGATGTGTTGTTCCTAGTGGACCTTCTCCCTACCCGACAGACTGATGTGTTGTTCCTAGTGGACCTTCTCCCTACCCGACTGATGTGTTGTTCCTAGTGGTCACAAATTACTTTCAAGTTATAAAATTCATTGTATCTTGTGTATTCATGTTCTCAATTTCAATGAAAGTGTGCGTAGTTAAGTTGGACCTGCAGTGATACTTACAGCACTTGTCGCCTGCATTTGTGCCAAAGTGAGTGTCACAGGAGCATAGCTTGGCTACTTTGCCAGTAATGCCAAAACAAAAGGCTCCGGCAACGCAGTCATCCCAATGAGAACAGTGCAGCCTCCGTTTTCGTCCTGTAAAGACATTCAGTGAATACTTACTGATATTGTACATACTTCTCATGCAAATCGTACCACCTGCTTTCCCACCAAACGTTTGAAGAATGGGAGTCAATATGTGCATGTGTACACACATACACACACACATACACACACACACACACACACACACACACACACACACACACACACACACACACACACACACACACACACACACACACACACACACACACACACACACACACACACACACCACACACATACACACATACACACACACACACCACACACACACACACACACACACACACACACAACCGCAGAAAACATGCACATGCACACACACATAGAGAAAATGTGCATTAATTTTGTTTAAAAAAAAAAGTTTTAATCTTGCATAATAATCTCATTTTTCTTCTTTCTTAAACCTGTTGGGTTTTTTTATGTGTGTAATGGCGCCTGGAGCCTCGCGAGGGACAGGCGTCACTTTTCTGAAATGAATTAAATTATTATTATTATTATTATTATTAATATTTGTATGTGAAACTTAGACAGAGCAAAGGAAGTATTTTATCAAAATCAAAATGCGAGAAAGCTGAAAAAAATTTAAAAGGGGAAAAATTGTCATTTTGGCAACATCAGTTGTTATTTTGCAAGGCCGGACCTACGGGGGTGGGGTGGGGGGCTTAGGGCACTGCAGCCCCCACCCTTTTGCCTACCCCCCCCCCCCCCCCAACAAAATTCATGTCGCCGATCGGCAGCTAAATGTCCCCGCGGGCTATGCCTAGCACTCATCAGCACCACCAGTTGATCGGTACTTAATGGTTCAAAACATGCTTCAATAGGGGTATGAACAGTAATGGCATTAGTCCTATATTTCATTCCCAAAATTGCACTATTTTGCTTCTCCGATTTAAACATTTTCCGGGGGAGCATGCCCCCGGACCCCCCTATGGGTCTTGGTGCTTCGCACCTTCGATGAAATAGCCCCCACCCCTTAAAAACTGAGGTCCGGCCCTGTTTTGGGTAAAGCTTCTTTGTCTGTTATTCAATGCACCAATTCAGAGATTCAAACTGGAAATGCCACTTTAAAGTATTCAAAGTCTTAAGGTCAATGCTATTGATATTGTAAGTGAAAACATTTCAAGCAAAATAACAGGACTGTGGGTTTTTTAAAATGATATATTGCTTTCACGTTAATCGTACATCTTACGTCTTCTGAATGGCACAGCCACAGTAAGGCACTCAGAAGCTTGTCTATGTGACATCAAACTTTTGAGAAAGAAATTACATAATTGAATTGACGTCACAGATTTGTTTCTATGCAGAAAGGCTTTAGAAAAGAAACAACGGTAAGAAAAAGGCTAGAGTCAAGTCATCTTTATTTTCCCAAAAAACCTAGGGGCACAAGAAATTAATCACAATTCTGTTGCTGCAATGAACAATATTTCACACATATTGGTTTGAAACAACATACCAGTGCACAATTCCAGACATATTAACTTGCAATAATTATCTGCAAAGGCGCGTACACGCGCCCATACACACAAACACTCCGAGTTATTGAATTTCTAGAAAGATAAATTAAAAACAACAACAACAACAACAACAAACGTTGCTAGTAGGGGAAGACGGGGTAAAAAGCGCATGGGCGGGTAAGAAACCCACCCCAATTATCTCATGAAATGAAGCAAATTTCAGTCTCATTTTGCCCATGAGACGAGCGTTAATGTCTAGCATTCGTCTCATGGGCAAATTTGACTGAAATTTTCTTTATTTCATGAGATAATTGGGGTGGGCTTCTTACCCGCCCATGCGCTTTTTACCCCGTCTTCCCCTAAGCTTAACAGCCGTGGGATATACAACACTTCCTATGTAACATATAACTTTGCGTACCAGGTTTGACTAAGAGTCTGTGAAACTAAAGCAAGAGAGAGACAAATTGGAGAGAAAAAGAGAGAGGGACAGACACAAAGAGACACAGACAGACACAGAGACAGAGAGAGACTTACTGCAGGTTTTGGTGACAAAGTCACATAAGTCGTTGGATGAACATTCTCCATCGTTGGAACACGGCGCATGAAGACGCCTTTGTGGTGTTTCTTTTTTAAAAATGAAATGAAAAACATTTTTTTAAAATATTATTAGGCCCTAGAAGAGAAGTGGCATACCAAAAACAAAAAGTTGACACATAATTATCATCAGGCGCATATCACAGAGACGCTAGTCAATATTGGTCAACTTCAATGTGTTGGACTAACCAGTTGATCAAGACAAGCTGCATCATTTATTTATTTATTAAGACAACTTTTATAGCGCCTAATCTTTAAGCTCTAAGCGCTTTACAGAAATCACTAAAATGAATAGTAAACACAATGAACAAAAAGTATACATTAAACATTGACCAACACCCCCCTTCCCTGATCCCTCAGTCAATTTCTCAATCACGCCCAAATAATGAATGACATAATCTACAGTACACTTTCGCAACCAACTTGAAACACTCACACTGATGGACACTTACCATCTAACTAAGCTGCAAAGCTGTGTGTGTAGGGGAAGACGGGGTAAAAAGCGCATGGGCGGGTAAGAAGCCCACCCCAATTATCTCATGAAATAAAGAAAATTTCAGTCAAATTTGCCCATGAGACGAATGCTAGACATTAACGCTCGTCTCATGGGCAAAATGAGACTGAAATTTGCTTCATTTCGTGAGATAATTGGGGTGGGCTTCTTACCCGCCCATGCGCTTTTTACCCCGTCTTCCCCTATGTGTGCGTACGTGCGTGTCTGCATGTATGTGTGGGTGGTGTGCGGTGTGTGTATGCGTATGCATATTTGCATGTGTGTGAGCGATTATTTGTTTTGTTGTTGAATTTCTTGCTTTTAATTGTTGTTGTTAAGCGCATAGAGCTCCACACTTGGTGGAGGAGTGCGCTATATAAATGATTGGTAAAGGTATGTGCCACCCCCCTTATTTTCTCGGTTAATTGTATTTTTCCGTTATTGCCTTTCTTACCATACATAAAGGTGTATTTTAGGAACATTTTTCAGCTAATAACCTTTTTGGAATACTAACCCTATCCCTAACCCTAACCCTAAACCTAACCCTACCCCCCACCCTATAAGACGGAAAAACGCAACGAACCACAACTGTGACAAATCGCGGTGTACTGCAGTACATAGTGGGGGGTAGGGTTAGGTTTCCGGTTAGGGGTATTCCAAAAAGGTAATTAGCTCAAAAAAGTTCCTAAAATACAGCTTTATGTTTGGTAAGAAAGGCAAAAACGGAAAAATTGCAATTAACGGAGAAATGACGGGGGGGGGGGGGGGGGGGGGGGGGGGCAAAAAGACCGGAAAGGAATATACGGGGGAAAATAACGGACACATGCGCTTATTCTTTTCCTTCTTTCTTTTATTTATTGATTATTTCCACATCCGGATGTACTGTGTACATGCCCTAAATGAAGAAAATGATGTAATTTGACCTGAAATGACCGAAATATTGCCCCTCATGTAAAGTGACGTCTTTTTGACTTATGTCTCTTTGAAATGACCGAAATATTGAGTTTCCCATTCCTCATGTAAAGTGACGTCTTTTGACTTATGTCTCTTTGAAATGACCGAAATATTGAGTTTCCCATTCCTCATGTAAAGTGACGTTTTTTTTATGTCTCTTTGAAATGACCGAAATATTGAGTTTCCCATTCCTCATGTAAAGTGACGTTTTTTGACTTATGTCTTAAATGACCGAAATATTGAGTTTTCCCCATTCCTCATGTAAAGTGACGTCTTTTGACTTATGTCTCTTTGAAATGACCGAAATATTCCCATTCCTCATGTAAAGTGACGTTTTTTGACTTATGTCTCTTTGAAATGACCGAAATATTGAGTTTCCCATTCCTCATGTAAAGTGACGTTTTTTGAAAGTCTCTTTGAAATGACCGAAATATTGAGTTTCCCATTCCTCATGTAAAGTGACGTTTTTTGACTTATGTCTCTTTGAAATGACCGAAATATTGAGTTTCCCATTCCTCATGTAAAGTGACGTCTTTTGACTTATGTCTCTTTGAAATGACCGAAATATTGAGTTTCCCATTCCTCATGTAAAGTGACGTTTTTTGACTTATGTCTCTTTGAAATGACCGAAATATTGAGTTTCCCATTCCTCATGTAAAGTGACGTTTTTTGACTTATGTCTCTTTGAAATGACCGAAATATTGAGTTTCCCATTCCTCATGTAAAGTGACGTTTTTTGACTTATGTCTCTTTGAAATGACCGAAATATTGAGTTTCCCATTCCTCATGTAAAGTGACGTCTTTTGACTTATGTCTCTTTGAAATGACCGAAATATTGAGTTTCCCATTCCTCATGTAAAGTGACGTTTTTTGACTTATGTCTCTTTGAAATGACCGAAATATTGAGTTTCCCATTCCTCATGTAAAGTGACGTTATTATGTCTCTTTGAAATGACCGAAATATTGAGTTTCCCATTCCTCATGTAAAGTGACGTTTTTTGACTTATGTCTCTGATTTCAGCATGTCATGTGCAGCGATATTATCTCCATGTATTCAACACAAAATATGACATCAAAAAAATTAAGTTACTGGTCTAGTCTAACCTGTCTGATAACATCCTGCCCCCTCAAAAAAAGGGAGGGTGGATAAAACAAATATAATTTAAAAACAATTAAGTACATGAATATGCTGTATCTCGTATCTTAAGAGCTTTATTTAGAAACATGCTGAATTTAAAAAAAAATTCATTGACTGAAATGTTTTTTAACTACAGTCAAAACAGACAAGGATCTCTATAATATATCTCTAGTTGTCTCTAATTGGGTTTTTTCATGGATTTATGGTTGTGTTTCCACTTTTGTATAATTATGTTGTTTTTCTTCATGATTATTGTATGTATGTTTTTTTGTAAAGCGCTGTGAGTCCTGCTGCGCCAGGAGAACGGCGCTATATAAGAGTTATTATTATTATTATTATTATTATTATTATTTTTTTTTTATAACATTTTTTTTTTATTTCCCTCTCTCATCCCTCCACTCTACAATTCCTTACATTCTCTCACACACTCATCCATCAACATGCATTTTTCAATCTTAAGCATATTAATTAATATAATTTGTACATGCTTAATAAATATATAAATCAGTCAAACAATAAATTCCATTTACAATCTAAAGTGTTTCTTTGTGCTTTTCAGTTGAAAGTGTGCATGAGTGAGTGAGTTTATAATAGTGTTAAAATAGGAAGGTTGGAGATTTTGTATAACAATAGCTTAGTGATTACCAAGAATTTTTTTTTTTTTTTTTTTTTACATCCATAAGCAAACTAAAAGATTTAACATAACATTACTATAGATTTCACAGAAAACATATTATTATTATTATTATTATTATTATTATATTAGTATTAATTTCTTATATAAAGCGTGAATAACTGGACAAGCAAAAGAAACGCAGCTTTGTCCTCTTTAGCCGCATTACATATTGGATTTAATAAATCGTTATCGGTATGTAAACTGTGTAGGTGTATCTTAAATTATGCACAATCATATCTCACATACCAAGCAATTATATTTACAATCAACATGCAGCTTTGTTCAGAGGAGAGACTGAGAGACACAAACAGAGAGAGAGAGAGAGAGAGAGAGAGAGAGAGAGAGAGAGAGAGAGAGAGAGAGAGAGAGAGAGGAGAGAGAGAGAGAGAGAGAGAGAGAGAGATAGAGAGGAGAGAGAGAGAGAGAGAGAGAGAGGAATAAGAAGAGAGATTCTGAACAAAATTAAGCACTTTAGGTGGATTTATTGCTTACATGCTTAGGACCAAGGAAAGAATGGAAGAATAGGCTCAGCCTAAATTCATATCCGTGTTAAAAATAAGTTTTTGAAGTTTCTCTCTCTCTCTCTCTCTCTCTCTCTCTCTCTCTCTCTCTCTCTCTCTCTCTCTCTCTCTCGCCCACATACAGTACTGCAGTGCACCGCGATTTGTCACAGTTGTGGTTCGTTGCGTTTTTCTGTCTTATAGGGTGGGGGTATAGGGTTAGGGTTAGGGATAGGGTTAGTATTCCAAAAAGGTTATTAGCTACAAATGTTCCTAAAATACAGCTTTATGTATGGTAAGAAAGGCAAAAACGGACAAATACAATTAACCGAGAAATGTTGGAGTGGGGTGGGGGGGGGGGGGGGGCACATCTTGACCTTTACCCAATTGTGGATGATTTCTTTGTTTATTTGATTGATTTCTAAATCAACTCAATGGAAACAAAGCAGTATTCTCTTTTCTATGTCCGTTTTTTACACTTGTTACATCTTCAATGTCAACCTTCAAATGGCTATAAAAACAAAACTAGACAAGATAGCTCAGTCATGTCAAAGACTCTAAAAGGGTAAGATGGACTACTTAAGAGTTACGGCGAGCCGGGCTGATAGAGTTATCGTTAGTGGGGTAGTTACACTATTCACAGTGGCGGCTATCCAAAAACTCAGACTGGAACTTGAACGGAGAATTCAACTGGCCTATCGACGTGTAAATGTGTCACGTTTAAAAGGGACATAACCAGTGTTTCTGTCCTCACTACTCATATAGGGAAAAGGGACCGGATGTTAGTCTTTTCTTTTCAGTGTCTTTGGTCATGTTTTCTGTGTACTGACTAGCAATATTTGCGCCATCTTGTAAAAACAAAATCTCAATTTATGCCAAAATTCCATTATGTCTGTTTTTCCTTTGCGCTATGTATCACATTTGTTTTCGCATCTAAAAAAAAAGCTGCCTGCTCTACAAAAGTATACACCACTTCAACGTGCCTCTCATGGGATCCTCTGACAGGGCATGAATCGTCGGGTACTGTACTACTCAGGGCAAATGGAAACAGTGATCCCACCAGATCACGTGACAAAATCACGGGTTTCACGTGTTTTCCCCTCTTATAGCTGGTAAGAAATCTTGCTTTGACCAGGTTCAACTCCCATACAAATGTCCCCAAAAACAAAACGAAACATCATTTTAAAATAGCAGCCTCAATTTGAAGTTGGGGACATTTGTATGTGGGTCACATCTACCTAGGAAAAAACCATGGTGCGTCAGTGTGTCTTTAACTTGTCTTCTATTGATATCTCAAATCAGGTTGTTTTTTCAACATAGATAATTATTTACCCTCAAAAGGCGCACAATAATTCTCAAGGTCACCCACGATAACTATTCACTTTAGCTTAGAGCTAACCACCATGCTAAATCGTACAATAGCAAACCATAATGTGAACAAACTTTGCCAGTTTTCCCGAACCACAAACACCCAGTATTTTAACCCTTTCACCACCAAAGTCGCACTTTAGCACCACAGTGATTTACCACCTAGGTCACTAAAAGGCATCAAATTGGGGTCAATTATCCAAAGACCCTATTGTCTTACTTTTGGGAAGCAAGGATAGACCTTATTTTATATAAGTCACAGAGAATCCCCAATACCGCAGATGGGTTCTGTTCTCTACCCAGGTAAACCTAATGGAAATGTTTGGCTGAAATATGGCTGGCTGTGAAAGGGTTAAAATGTTCTTAATTTTCTTTTGTGTTCCCAGAAGAAGAGTCCATGCCTTGAAAAGTTGGGACATTTGTCATATATACATTTATATCTATTGTTAGTGTGTTTTTGTGGATTTATCACAACCAACCAACGAAATTTGTTTTTGCATTCAATTTATGAAATCCTGCAGGTTTAAAAAAAAAAAAAGACTTTTAACCCTTTCGCCGCCAAAGTCGCATTTTTGCACCACAATGATTTAACACCTATGTCACTAAAAACGCATCAAATCAGGACCTGTTATCTGAAGACCCTATTCTCTTAATTTTGGGAGGTAAGGATAGGCCTGATGTTATACATGTCACAGAGGAATTCGCAATATTGCAGATTTTTTTTTTTTCTACCCACCAGATTAAGTTTAACCCTTTCACCGCCAGCCATATTTCAGCCAAAAATTTCCATTAATTTTACCTGGGTAGAGAACAAAAATCCATCTGCAGTATTGGGGATTCTTCTGTGACATATATAAAATAAGGTCTATCCTTACTTTCCCAAAACAAAGACAATAGGGTCTTTGGATAATAGACCCCAATTTGATGCCTTTTAGTGACATAGGTGTTAAATCACTGTGGTGCTAAAATGCGACTTTGGCGGTGAAAGGGTTAATTAATTGGTACTTTTGGCTGTAAAATGGCAGGCGGCGAAAGTGTTCAAATGGTTTCCTCCCAAGAACTATTCCTGACTGGAAATCCCTTTCAGAGGCTCCTACTAGCTTGGTAGGGGAAGACGGGGTAAAAAGCGCATGGGCGGGTAAGAAGCCCACCCCAATTATCTCATGAAATGAAGCAAATTTCAGTCTCATTTTGCCCATGAGACGAGCGTTAATGTCTAGCATTCGTCTCATGGGCAAAATTTGACTGAAATTTTCTTAAAGACATGAGATAATTGGGGTGGGCTTCTTACCCGCCCATGCGCTTTTTACCCCGTCTTCCCCTATACTTTAAGCTGGAGCTGAACAATCTCTCATTGTACATCTATCCCTAACTAAAGTGGCTGTGAGGGTTTGGGGCTCTGCCGGTCGGGGTTTATCCCTGGGGGCCGCTATGTAAGGTAGCTGGATTGGCCTGACCAGAATTCTGATCGCTTCTCGGCCTTTTGGCTAAGACAGTGATTCAGGAACATACATTTTTGTTTACACCCTGGTTGGTTTGTTCAGCCCGTCGTACATGGCGAAAGCCGATACGCGACGTTAAACTGAACTTCCATCCTGACCAAAGGCATGAAACGCTGAGGAGATCTCGAATTTTTAGCTTAATTGGTTTTCTGGTTTTTTTGGGTTTTTTAAGGCCCACCACGTCACGAGTTAAAATCACGGTTTTCACGTGTTTTCCCTCTTATAGCTAGTAAGAAATCTTAAGAAATGTTCCTAGCATAAGATAGGAATGTGACACGTGACGTGGTGGGTTTTAAGTTCAGTTTTATTTTATTTTCATTCCTGCTGCATTGCACAACATTGCGTAAAATATCCTGCCCCTGTAATTAAGTCACGAGTACGGCCAAACCAGTTAATCCTAGGGTCACACAGATCCTAGAGAATGTAAAATGGCCACTGTGGCGGTGTATTTTTTACCTCTATGAGATAAGTAGTCCTAGCCGGAAGTAGTCCTAGCGTAGCCAATCAGAATCGTTTGTTTGTCCGCCATTGTGAATTTTACGAAACTAAGTGCATGGATTTGTACATCGATTTCTCGGCAAATATGTAGATTTACACCCTCCTGCTCTATTTCTTGGTTCTTTCCGTGGTTAGGGATAGGGTTAGGGTTAGGGTTAGGGTTAGGGTTAGGGATAGGGTTAGGGTTAGATGGGTACAGTTCGCATGCGAGAGGTAGATATTTAATGACAGGTACTTATTTATCATAACACCACCCCACCACAGGATGTCAAATAGTTTCGTCTAACTAACATTTTACATCCCGGTGTTATGATAAATAAGTACCTGTCATTAAATATCTACCTCTCGCATGCGAACTGTACCCATCTAACCCTAACCCTAACCCTATCCCTAACCCTAACCACGGAAAGAACCAAGAAATAGAGCAGGAGGGTGTAAATCTACATATTTGCCGAGAAATCGATGTACAAATCCATGCACTTAGTTTCGTAAAATTCACAATGGCGGACAAACAAACGATTCTGATTGGCTACGCTAGGACTACTTCCGGCTAGGACTACTTATCTCATAGAGGTAAAAATACACCGCCACACCGGATGAAGTGCTTTAGGGACAGCGCAATGAAAAAAGTTCAGATTCAGATTCAGATCAGGAAGGAGATAAAAGCGATAAATGGGAGCAAAGCCAGGAACTTCCTCAGAAACCCCCCCCCCCCCCCCCCAACAAAAACCCCCCCCCAACTTCTGGAACACTTCTGGAACAAACAATCACGAGTGCGTCTTACACAGTTGACAGGGGCAGTAAAATGTGAATTAGATTACAATGCCAGTCGTTTTGTGCTGATTTACATTTTACTACCCGTGTTAGCTGTTTAAAGACCGCACTCGTGATCACGGTGCCTGGTTTTGTTGATACTGGCCTCTGCAACTAGGGTTATTAACGCCCTTGACAGTGAGAGTGAAGCCCTTGTTGGTCAGTGCTGACAAGGGCATTCACTCTTGCGAAAGGCAGCCATTTAACCCTTTCACCGCCAGCCATTTCTCATCCAAAAATGTCCATTAAATTTACCTGGGTAGAGATCAAAATCCATCTGCAGTATTGGGGATTCTCCTCTGACATATATAAAATAAGGTCTATCCTTACTTCCCAAAGCTAAGACAATAGTGTCTTTAGGTAATAGACCCCAATTTGATGCCTTTTAGTGACATGGGTGCTAAATCACTGTTGGTGCTAAAATGCGACTTTGGCGGTGAAAGGGTTAATGGCCTCAAATAGGGTTATTGGTGAGAGTTATCCCCTTGTTTGGTCAGTGCTCAACCATCTTCCCCCACCCACCCAGGACATTCACTCTTGCAAAAGGTGTTCCTTGCAGTAGCCAATAGCTGCAGCGGTGAGGGACTTACGACATGTCTCGGGGGAACCCTCACACGTGAGAGGAAAGTTGCACCCGTTTTCCTCCGAGGGATCACACGTCGCGTTCAGGGCAAACTCTGTCGAGAACAAAACATCACGGTTGAAACTCCAATGTAGGGGGGGAAATTTCAACTTCCACTGGGAGGAAAGTCCGATCCAGCTTGGATTTACCCAGGGGAATGCGCAATGGGGCTTTATAGGGGAAGACGGGGTAAAAAGCCCATGGGCGGGTAAGAAGCCCATGCCAATTATCTCATGAAATGAAGGAAATTTCAGTCACATTTTGCCCATGAGACAAGTGTTAATGTTTAGCATTCGTCTCATGGGCAAATTTGACTGAAATTTCCTTCATTTCATGAGATAATTGGCATGGGCTTCTTACCTGCCCATGGGCTTTTTACCCCGTTTTCACCTATACTACGTCTTGGCGACACGAAAGGGCGATAATTTTCGGACTGACTTAATTGAACATGCCACCTAGTGACTATAGTCAGGGGCAGATAAGTTTCTGTGGCTATATTTAAACTTCAAGAAACCGTCAGTTGAAAATGGTTGATTTTTGGTAGGACGTCAATTTTCCACGGCTGTCAGCCATGACACGCATATTTCTACTGTATACTACTAGTTCCTGACAGGCAAGGGCGATAATCTTAAGCAGGTGGCGTTCGCATCTTAGTGCACGAGACAAGGGTGCGTAGAATGTTCAGTTTAAAGCCTCGTTGGAGTTTCAACTGCAAAGTGTAGCCTAAGCATAGGGGCAAACTCCGGTTGGAGTTTCAAAGGCGGAAAGTCAAATCGAACTCTCGAAGATGCTGGCTTGAAACAAGCAAAGAGTTCTTGAGGAATTCTATGGATGACGTCATAGCTTTATAGTTCTGGCGAACATAATTTCACGGAAAGCAGACGACGTTCTGGTGAACTCCACAGTGCATATTTTGTGTGCAAATTATGACTGATTACTTTATGTTATTTATTTTGAAGAATGCGACACAAAAGGTAGGTAATATAGCAATAGAGTTTACAGTCTGTGTTTCTAGATATTCTAAAACCATGCTTCATGTATTTACATATGTTGTTGTTGCCTGTCGTTTCCGACAATGACTGCCAGATAGCAGAGGGGGCAGACACTATTCTGGCAGGCTGGGCGAGAATTTGTTTATAGTGGAGATGCCTTGCCCAGGGTACATCCCCACTCTCTTGGCCAAAGGGATTTGAGGACGAAGTAGATTTGCAACACTTCCGGTATAAAACCGAACCGGAAGTACGAACCGGAAGTGCCCCAGCTATGGTCAGGCAGCTTTTATTTGGTTCACGGAATAGCCAAAACCGGAAGTGACGTCACAAAACTAACTATTGGATTTTATAGCCCTTACTCTGGCCCAGGCATGAAAGGAGTTTGTTGTCATGATGTTAAATAGTTTGGAAGTTATTCAAATTTATGTAAATTTGGTAGTGTCACTTTCACTAATTTACATTATAATGATTTTTTTAAATATTTTTCATTCAATTTTGCTTCAGGAAAATTGAAAGACACTATTCTAATGCCAGATTTCCAAAATTAAACCGACTGGCCAAAATATGACCAAAAAAGGCACATTTGGGCAAAACTTTACATCTTCAATAAATTGGAAATGGCTGTACAGAATGCTTTCATTTTTTTCAGTGTTTACTAAAGAGTAACATTGCAATACTTTCGTTATAAATTCGAACCGGAAGTGCCAACCGGAAGTGGGGACGAAAATTGCCAAATATGGCAAAAATTGTAATATTGAATAACTTGCAAATGATTGTTTAGGGGGAGAATCCTGTCATGTTTGCTCTCAAAGGCAAACATAAGCCCTCTAGTTTTCATAAATGTTACACTTACTGCATTTTCCATCATCGCAGACTGTGCCTTTGGCACAAAACTGTTTGGATACGGTGGAACACGGCTCCATTGGCTTGATTCCTGAAAAGAACACCCACACGCACACACCCACACACACATGCGCGCGCATGCACACACACACGCGCGCGCAGAGCAGAGAGAGCAGAGACGAGCGCGAGAGAGAGAGAGAGAGAGAGAGAGAGAGAGAGAGAGAGAGAGAGAGAGGAGAGAGAATTAGATACAGAGAGACAAAAAGACGGACCACCGAGAGAGCTCACTCAATTCTCTAAATTGATGAATAGAGAAGAGGTGTTTATTTCCCCCAAGAGAGTAACTAACTTAGGCATAGACAGGCAGACAGATAGAGAGAGAGAGAGAGAGAGAGACAGAGAGAAACACGGGCAGACAGACAGAGACAGACCAAAGAAATACTTACTGCATAGTCCAGCTCACACTTTTCGTCTCAGTTTAGGAACTATTGATGATGATGATGATGATGAAATAGGGTCTCCCTGGGGAGAGATAGAAAAACAGACAGGCAGAACAGATACTTGCTGCATAGTCCATCTTCACACACTTGGTTTTACGAGCAGACGACGTAAGTTTTTTTGCTCCCTTCACAGTCACACTTAGAAATTTTGCTGCTACTGCTGCTGCTGCTGATTTTGATTTTGAGAGAGATATATAATTATAGGAGAAATAGACAGATCTCTCAATGCTTACTGCATCTCATCTTCGCACTTGGCTCTCTCTCTCTCTGTCTGTCTGTCTGTCTTTCCTGTCTCTATGTCTCTATGTCTCCTGGAATGCTCTATGTCTCTCTGTCTCTCTATGTCTCTCTCTCTATGTCTCTCTCTCTCTGTCTCTCTCTCTCTTCTCTGTCTCTCTCTGTCTATGTCTGTCTGTCTGTCTGTCTGTCTGTCTGTCTGTCTGTCTCTCTATCTCTCTCTCTCTCTCTCTGTCACTCACGAAGTCTGTCTGCTGTCTGTCTCTCTCTCTCCTCTCTCTCTCTCTCTCTCTCTCTCTCTCTCTCTCTCTGTCTTTCTCTCTCTCGGGGGACCGAAGAAACACTGCTTACTGCATAATCAATCTTCACACTTGGGGTTTGGAGCGCACGCACACATAAGTTTTGCTGTTCGTCTCACGTTTAGAACTATGATGATGATGATGATGATGATGATGATAGGGTCTCCGGGGGGGGGGGGGGGGGGGGGGGGGGTGGGGGGGGGTGGGGGGGGGGGGGGGGGTGAGGAGTGTAGAGAAACAGACAGATAGAACAGATACTTACTGCATAGTCCATCTTCACACACTTGACTTTGTAGCAGACGCGTAAGTTTCACTGCTTGACTCACAGTCACACTTATAAATGATGCTGCTACTGCTGCTGCTGCTGCTGCTGCTGCTACTGCTGCTGCTGCTGATGATGATGAGAGAGATATATAATTATAGGAGAAATAGACAGATAAAACAATGCTTACTGCATAGTCCATCTTCACACTTGGCTTTGGGGGCACACGCGTAGGTTTCACTGTTGGACTCACACTTAGAAGTGATGCTGCTACTGCTGCTGCTGCTGATGATGATGATGAGAGAGATAGACAGAGAGAAATAGACAGACAGATTAAGAACAAAACCAATTCATACTTACTGCATAGTCAATCTTCGCACTTGGCTTTGGAAGCACACACGTAGGTTTCGCTGTTGGACTCACACTTAGAAATGATGCTGCTACTGCTGCTGCTTCTGCTGCTGCTGCTGCTGCTGCTGCTGCTGCTGCTGCTGATGATGATGATTATGATTATGATGAGATATATAATTATAGATAAATAGACAGATAAAACAAATGCTTACTGCATAGTCCATCTTCGCACTTGGCTTTGGGAGCACACACGTAGGTTTCGCTGTTGGACTCACACTGTGACCCAGTTCTCAGTGCTGTGTGAACACACAACACACAGGATAACGGGGTTTTTTAAAAGAAGAAAAAAAGAAGGCAATATTAACATTTCTTCCCCTCAACCCAAAACGGTACAAGTGCAGTTGTAGTGCACGCGCACTATAACTTTACGTGCGACAAATGCAGTTGTAGTGCACGCGCACTATAACTTCACTTGCGCTCAAAGTGTCAAGAGTACTATCCGGGACAGAAAATATTGGTGATTTTTTTTTTAACGGAAAAAGTGATATTTTCATTCTTCAAATCCCCTATAGAGACAGCACTTTTTCCGTCTAAGATGGTTCAGATAGTGTTGTGAGGGGAAGACATGTTAATATTGTTGCAAGAAGAAGACCTACAACGCACACACAATAATAATAATAATCATAATAATAATAATAATAATAATAATAGTAATGATGATAATAATAATAATAATAATAATAAAATAAATAATAATAATAATAATACATGTATATAGGGCTTTACCTCAAATGAGCCTTAAGCGCTTTACAATCGAATATTCATCAATAAGTAGACAACAAAAACAGTGTTTAACTTAAGAATGACACAAACCAGCAACAACGCATATACAAAGTACAAAGCAACTCACACACACACACACGCGCGCGCGCCACGCACGCACGCACACGCACATACACACACACACACCTACACACATTTCGTAAGCTTTCCATTGTTTACTGTAAATATTTATCTGTTCCGTGTTTCTTTTTTCTATGTACATAAGCAATATGGGTTGTGTATTGTGCGTGTGTGTTTGCATTTTGTTTTTGTTAGATGGCTTGATGAAAAAAAAGCATGTATGTTTGCTTATTCAATGTCCATCTTTAAATAACATTTTGACTTTGACTTTGACACACACACACACACGCGCACACGCACGCGCGCACGCGCGCACACACACACACACACACACGCACGATTAGTAGCATAACGATCTACTGAACAGAATTCTACTTTTTTCACACCCCACCACAGCCCATTTCTGTCACTGGGCTCGTCCTCTTAAGGGATACGATTCCAGCCAACTGAATTCTACTTTTTTCATCACCCCACAACAGCTCCACTAAAATTCGTACGACTGTACGATACGATTCGATAACTATCTACTGAACTGAATTCTACTTTTTTCATACCCCACCACAGCCCATTTCTGTCACTGCTCGCCTCTTAAGGGCCAGCCACACGTCCACTAAAATCGTACGACTGTACGATACGATTCGATAACTATCTACTGAACTGAATTCTACTTTTTCCATACCCCACCACAACCCATTTCTGTCACTGCTCGCCTCTTAAGGGCCAGCCACACGTCAGCTAAAATCGTACGACTGTACGATACGATTCGATAACTATCTACTGAACTGAATTCTACTTTTTCCATACCCCACCACAACCCATTTCTGTCACTGCTCGCCTCTAAAGGGCCAGCCACACGTCCACTAAAAATCGTACGACTGTACGATACGATTCGATAACTATCTACTGAACTGAATTCTACTTTTTCCATACCCCACCACAACCCATTTCTGTCACTGCTCGCCTCTAAAGGGCCAGCCACACGTCCACTAAAAATCGTACGACTGTACCATACGATTCGATAACTATCTACTGAACTTAATTTCTACTTTTTTCATACCCCACCACAACCCATTTCTGTCACTGCTCGCCTCTAAAGGGCCTCTCAAGTAGACCCAATACACGAATTTCACGTGAATCATGACTCACATCGCCACAATCGCATCGCATTGACAGCGAATCGTATGTATGTAGCAGGCCTCTGAGAGAGCGAGAGAGAGAGAGAGAGAGAGAGAGAGAAGAAGAGAGAGAGAGAGAGAGAGAGAGAGAAGAGAGGGAGGTGAGGAGAGAGAGAGGGAGGGAGAGAGAGGGAGGGAGAGAGAAGAGAGGGAGAGAGAGAGGAGGGAGGGAGAGATAGAGAGGGGAGAGAGAAAGAGTGAGAGAGAGGGAGGAGAGAGTGAGAGAAGGAGACGGTAGCTCGATAGAGGGAGAGGACGAGAGAGGAGAGAAGAGCGACCCGAGATAGGATCTGAGGAGACGAGAGAGATATAGAGATTTATAGTTTCGGATTGAGAGTGAGAGAGAGATAGAGATGAAAGGAAAAGTATTGATTCGTCTTGATTAGATTACTTCACCCATATTAATATTATAGATAGAGAGGGAGAGCTTTATATTTCTATTATATTTATTTCTCCCATAGATATATATTCTCTCCCCCCTCTATCTTTATATCCTCTATATCTCTATTTTCTCTCTCCCCCCCCTATTCTGAATTCTCTTCTTTATCGATATTCTCGCTCATAGAAAAGAGGTGAGTAAGAGAGACAGAGAAAGATAGAGGGAGGGAGGAGTAGAGACAGAGAGGAGAAGGAAGAGAGCGAGAGGAGAGAAGAGAGAGAGGGAGAGATGAGGCGAGGAGAGAGGACGAGAAGAAGAGTTTACAGAGATTGACGATTAGATGAGTGACGAGAAAGAGACCCGAGAAGAGAGTGGAGACTAGAGAGATGACTCAGAGAGATAGCGAGAAGATGAGAGAGACGAGAGAGACCGATGAGGAGGAGATAAGAGCTAGAAAGAAGAGAGAGTGAGAGAGAGATGAGCGCCCGAGAGAAGATTAGAGAGAGAATATTAAACACACACTGTCCTACTCACTATCACCAACACACACCACACACACACCACAACACACCACACACACACAGAAACACGCACACAACACACCCACTCTCTCTCTTTCTCTCGTCTCTCCAACTCTCCACACCCACAGGGACACTGTCACCCCCAACCCAACCAACCACCCCACAACCACAACACTCCCCCCCCCCCCCCTCACTCACTGTATCTCCTATGGCCATACACCTCTCCAATTCGCAAAGCGACAAAGCCTGGGCTTCTCCCAGTTTCCTCAGGTGGAGGATGAGGAACTGCCGTCCCTGGGGGTGGGCTCACACTGAATGGCCCTCGTTTCTCTGGTGAACAGGGCCCCGCTCACAGAGGCGCACAACGTGTCGCTGCTCTGTTCGAGAGGAGGTATTCTTTTTAGACAGAGGATAGCACTGAGGGAGATGAGTGTGGGACTTGTCGCTCTGACGTTCAAAATTAAAAGAGATTGAAGCACGATCTTTGTAACCGACAATTCAGAGAGAATGACGGAATCAGGATCATCGAGTAGATTTTGAGAGGGGAGAGAGAGGAGAGGATGAGAGAGGAGAGATTGAGGAGAAGAGAGAAGATAAGAGAGGACGATGTTGCGACGTGTACGGAGAGAGAGGGGATAAAAGAAGAAGGAGAGGAGAGAGAGAAATGGATGTGTAGAGAGAGATGGCGAGAGAGGAAAGGTGAAGAGGAAAAGAATTCAGACGAGTGGAGAAGAGAGGCGATGAGAGAGGTAGGGGAGGACGAGATGAGAGAGAGGGATGAGACGATGACGAAGATGCACCGAGACTGCACCATGAAGCTTTTGTTACTGAGATGGGACTGAGGAGAGTATGAGGAGAGAGATGGGAGTAAGTTGCGGAGGATGAGAGCAGATGAGGTAGGGTGGCTGGGGGGGGGGGAGGGATGGGCGGGGGGGGACGGGAGATGGGGGCCCGCGGAAGGGGGGGTTCACGGGCGGGGCGAGGGGGTGTCTGTCCGGGCAGGGATTGGCGAGGATTGTGGAAGTGGCAGAGGAGAGCGGGAGGGGCCAGAGGCGAGGAGGCGTGCAGAGTGAGAGTGTGTATGTGTGGGTGAGTGAGGCGAGAGTGTGGAGGGGAGGGGAGAGAGGCGGGAGGAGAGGAGACGGAGGGGGGAGTGAGGGCGAGAGAAGACGGGAGGAAGTGAGGGAGAGAGGGATGTGAGAGGTGGGAAGATGAGAGGAAGAGAGAGAGGAGGGGGGCGGGAAGGGCAGAGATGGGAGATGCGAACATCGGAGAAGAGAGATTCTGTGTGAGGAGGAAGGGGGGCGAGATGAGAGGGGAGAGAGGGGGGCGGGAGGATGAGATGGAGGAGAGGTGCGCGGGGGAGATAGAGAGAGAGAGAGGGATGATGAGAGAAAGGAGGAGAGGGTGAGGGTCCGAGAGGGGGGAGGAGGGGCGGAGCGACGGCGGGGGGAGAGCTGAGGATGGATGCGAGAGAGGGGTATCGTCGAGGGATGGGAGAAAGAAGGAGAGGGGGGGAGAGAGAGAGAGGGGGGGGCGGGGAGGGAGAGGGGAGGCGAGGAGAGGAGGGAGAGAGGGGAAGGGCAGGGTCCACGGGCAGAGAGGTGAGAGAGGGGATGAGATGAGATTTGGATTGAGAGGGTGGGGGAGGGGAGGGTAGGAGAGATGAGGGGGAGGATGAGGGAGGGAGGGCGGGGAGGGAGCCATAGGGGGGGGGGGGAGGAGGGAGAATGGGGGAGCGGAAGATGGGAGGGGGGAGACGCAACGAGACGGGGAGGGATTCACAATCAGGGGGGAGACGGGGCGGGGAGGAGGGGGAGTCCTAAGGTGGGTGGGAGTGGAGGCGTGGGATGGGGTGGGTGTGGAGGGGGAGGAGCGGGAGAGGGTGGAGGTGGGAAGATATAAATTATAGGCGTGAGGGCGGGCGAGGGTGCGGACTGGGAGATGGACAGGGGGAGGGCGGGGGGCGAGCTGATTTGGGGAGAGGGGGGACGGCGGAGTGGGAGGGAGGGGGGGGAGGAGGGGCGGGAGATCCTTTGGGGAGCGGGGGGGGGAGAGAGTGAGAGAGAGGGGGACAGAGCGAGGAGAGCCCAGAGGGTGAGGAAGAAAGAGCGATGATGAAAAAAATGAAAAGGATAAAAAGGAAAAAAAATGAAAAGGAAAAGGAAAAGGCGGGAGACAAAAATGGGAGGAGAGGGGTGGTTGGAGACACAAAAAAAAAAAGATGACGCGGAGGAAGTGAACAGGAGAGATAGAGGACGAAGAGGAGATTGAAACAGGCGGGAGGACAAGATACAAGCGGGCGGTGAGAGTCGACGGAGGGAAGAGGAGCGAGGAGGGAGGAGGGGGAGGGGAGAAGAGATGGACTTTTTATTGAGGAAGCAGAGATGTAGAAGGAGAATTGGTGGTTTGAATTGAAGGGGAAAAACAGAGACAATTATGAGACGGAGAGAGGGAGATGGGGGAGGAAGAGGTGGGGAGGTGAGGGAGGGGAGGAGGTGGGGGAGGGGGACGGGGTAGGAGGGAGAGGGAGGAGAGGGTGGAGAACTCGGAGAGGAGAGAGCGAGAGAGGACGAGAGGTAGAAGTGAGAGAGGTGAGGGGGATTGGGGGGGGAGGGGAGAGAGGAGGGGAGAGATGAGAGGAGACGGAAGGAGGGGGGGGGGGGGGGGGAGACGGAGGGAGAGGGACTGACAGATTGACGAGACGAGAGAGGGCAAGAAAGAAGAGATGCGAGAGAGAGAGAGAGAGAGGTATGTTGGCAGGTATGTAGTAAAATACATTAACATTACCACTGAACAAGATTGTCCATTAAGTATTTGTGATAAGATTTGCGAAAGGAATATACGCAAGTTTTGTTTTTTTAGATCGATCATTTTTCCACAAATTTCCACCCGGGAAATGTAAACTGTAAAGGCAATGATTTGGTTGCTTCGAATTGTGGTGGACTTTAAATATTCAGTAAAACAATACTTCGGTCGCTAAAATGCATTTATGATCTTGTACATAAGCGATACCTTTCTGTTAGCTAGACAAATTTCAAATCAAATGGTAGAATGTTAATTCTTAGAGTAGTGGTTTATAGGGAGGACGATTTAAAGAGTAGGACTTAAGAGAGTGTGTTATATAGTCTTTCAACATGTTTGAGTGTGTTTACTAGCTGAATCCCAAAATGTTGATGCATAATCAATATCAGGTTGGATATTGGCAGGAAAAAAAAGTCTACGCGTTATGTTGATCTAAAAAGTGTTTAATTCTATTGAGCTGAAATAAGTTGTTGGAAAATGTCTTGACAGAATGTCCAGTGTTTGACCAGGAAAGTTGTCAACGTATACGCCGAGTGTTTGGGTGAGTAACTTATAGAGGCTTGTCATAGATAGTCGGTGTTATTAATTGCTTTTAAGTTTGCCTCTTTGTCTTGATGTGATAACATGGAATTTAGACTTTTTGGGGGTTAAGGCCACATGATTTGCTCTGCCCAGCTCAACTAGATATTAAGGTCACTATGCCAATCCAGAAAAAGATTGAATCAGCATTTGGCCATTTTTATGCTCTGTGGTGTCTGCTAAAAAGCTACACGATGAATTAAGATGAAGGGGGGTCATTTATATAAAGGATGAGAGTATGGGTACTAACACTTGAGCCTGGGGAACTCCATAATTGATGAGAAAAGAAGATGTATAGTATCTTTGGAGACAGTTTGGTCGTCAGATAGAAAAGACGAAAAGAGGGCGACTAGAAATGGGTTTTAAACCGTTACAATCATATTTTTTCCAAAATTAGTAAGGCCATGATAAATAAAATCAAGGACTTAGCAAAGTCGACAGAGAATGTAACGGTGAGAAGGTCATTGTTAATATCGGAATGCCAAGTTAGATTAGATTAGTGATTTAAGTTGGCAGTGTGAATGTTCTCTAAAGCAATAATGGAAAATGGAAAATATGATAGAGAGAGATATAGTAATTTATATATAGTAGAGATAGAGAGAGATATATATAGAGATATAGATATTTATATATATTTAAACTTTAATCTTA
>CM065710.1:8638846-8684567 GCA_017654935.2 Phymorhynchus buccinoides
TTTTTTTTTTTTTTTTTTTTTTTTTTTTTTTTTTTTTTGGTTGTTGTTTTTTTTTTTTTTTGTTTTTTTTAGGTTAACATGTGCGTTCCCTTTTGACCGCTGCGTGAGGTTCTTCAAGTCAGTGCATATGCGAACGTATCTGCCTGACTTCTTCATGACCGGGACCATTGTGGAGCACAATCGTATGGTTCAGTCACTTCTTCAATGATCTGATGTCTCATTCTCCCAGTTACTTGTTTAACTTTGTCAACAAGAGGATGAGATTCTCCGGGTATGTAGACTGTATGGCTGGCTCCATCCTCCAGAACGTTCTTCCACTGGTGGACAATCAACTGGACAGACACAGTTCACCGGAAAAGCTGGCCGATAGCTTCAATCCTTTTGACTAAGCCCATCCTTTGCTCCGTGTGCTGCTTCTCTACTGAGCAGGTTGCTGCATTCAGGCACGACAAAAGAGTCCCCCCCCCCCGCATGTGAGTGGGACTGTCATCGAACAGTAGTAGGCGACCAAATTGTCCTTCACACTGCATCACTACGCCTGGACTGCGTAGAATTGCGAGCTGGGTTTCTGCCAGGGTGGACAAAGATTCAGCTCTTGTATTGTTGACCCCCTCCGAAATAGGAGACGTCTGCATCCGTGTATATTTTGACTTGACTTCCTTGACCTTCCAAGAGTCAGCGTTGTCGTCCACGGTGGCTCAAGTGTCTCGCCACTGTTTACAGCACCCATAAAATGTCCGGTTCATTCTTCCTGCGCTGGATCAGCATCTTGTAGGAGTAAACCTACTTGGTCCCGGCACACTGCAGCAAAAAATGGTTCATGCGAGAACAAATTCTGCATTCTTGCCTCTTGCTGGGGCAAATGTCAAAGTCCCATATGGTTTCTGCCGCACTTTGAACACGTTGAAGCATGCCTCATGTGTCTCTCCCTGTGTTTCCACCACCGCGTGTGACGCCGCTGGAGGTACTCCCTCCCCTACAGCCAACGACCGCCACTCGTGGTGAAAACAGTCTACCATTGCGCGTCGCCACCATGACTACCACCTCTGTGAGTGCTAGTCTGCTAGAATATACTGCATCAACGTTGATCTGACGTTGCTCAGAGAGCCTGGCTCTCAACTGTCTCAAACTGTCGCTTGCTAACTGCTGTCTCAAGTGTCAGATCTGGCCTTCAACTGTAGCTTTTCTAAAAGTTCGGTCCCAGACACCTATGACTAATCTGGCGCTAATGGCCTCTTCTTTGTTGCCAAAAGTTAGCGTTCTCTGCCAACTCATACAATGCACGACACTTACTGTTCAATGTTCTCTTCAGATTCTGGTTCTTGCATGAAAACGTGCAGTTCATGGGATTAACGTCACAGGAGGGGAAGAAAATGTCATCAAAACTTCTTCAAAACAACATCAATCTTAGTAGAGTCTATAGTGGATCTTTGTTTTTTTGCTGTAGTTCAGGTTCGAGGCGCTGATTTCAAGCCACAGAAGTATGTCCCAGATTTGACTGCCAGTACAGTTCCCTGTCCGCCAGTCTCCCCTCCCCTTCCACTGCTCTATAGGGATGATTCATGTAGTTCAGTTCTTTTGTATCTGTGGTGCGCGGTAGTCCAGACATGACTTGCCACCTTGCATTGTTGTCTTTCCTGAGCTTCACGCGCTCTTATAGTTTGCCCATCTTGTTTGATATTTTTAGTCGAGCCAACGTTACATTCTTTTGCGGATGCACTGCACATTGATAATGTAGATCACATTTTCAGTTGTGCATGATATGCTTTGTCTGATCGCCAGTGTCTCCCGTCCCAAGGCCCCTCAACCCATAGCTGTCAGTATCCTCAGAAGTGTGCACATGTGTCACACTTTCTGTTGCATCGTGTGAATCCAGGCTTTGCTGGGTCAGATTGTACAAACCTTCGGGACGTAGGTTTATAATTTTCAGCAAGTTCTCCTTCTTTTGTCTGCGGTGAATCAGTTTGTTTTTGGGAACCTGGTCTTGTTCTGGGGTTGCTGTGTGGATGTTGTTTTTCAAATTGTGCTTGAGGCAGTCTTGGGTCATAAGTTGTAACCAGCGATTTTTCTTTTTTGCTTTCTGTCTTTCTTCTTCAGCAGGTTTTGTCTCTTTGCTTTAGCCCTTTCTTCAATACTTGCAGGCATTCCTTGTATTTCCAGCCCGAAAGTGTGAGGTATTTGGCATATTCTATAGTCCTCTTCTTCAATGCGCGTCCTCACTGCCGATCATACGGAGGCGTTTCCAATGCCCTGTGGCAATTGCCTTTAAACATGGGACCGTGGGGGGGGGGGGTGACATGATGATGGCTGGAGGTAACTATTGGAATTCTTCGAGTATACATCCGTTGAGAGTTTCCCATTTTCAATGGAGACCGTCGCGTCCAAGTATTGAACTTGTCTTCCATTAGAGGTTGTCCATTTGATTGTTTCTGGGCATAGTTGTTGGAGGTGTTCCTCTAACTGTTCCAGGTCATTTTTGTTTGGAAGAACCATTAAGCCATCATCACGGAATCGTGACCAATTTAAATCAGTATTTCCCTCTCTTTTATCTTCAGGGAGTAGTGATGTTAAGAGAGGAACTGGACATTCTTCTACGAGTTTTTCATCCAGTTCACTCATAAAACAGTCTACATAGTCGCACGCATGTGCTGGCCCCATTGCAGTTCCTTTGATGGGTTTGGCAAAGGTGGTTTTGTCAGCGTTGTCAGTATATGAACATGCATTGTTCTCCAGAACAATATGTAACGCTTCAACAACAGCTTGCCTACTAATGTCAGCTGCTGTTCCATGTTTTCTCAGAAGTTTCTTCACAGCAGGGACGCCTAGAGCATTGTTGACACTCGGATATAATGCTACCACGTCACAAGTTGTTAAGCTGGCTCCATCTTTTATCTCAGGTACTACGGCATTTATTCTTTCCACTTTGTTCAAGAATTCCTTAGTGTCAATGATTTGATAAGGTATGAAGTCCATAAGGTGACCAATTGCTACCTGAACTAGTTTAGATAATGGCTGCACTGGTGTACCACTCCCAGTAAGCAACATTCTATATGGATAGGGTTCAGGTTTATGGATTTTAACTAAGGGTTTGATTTTGCCTGGGTGAACCTCGCCTACATTTTTCACAAAATCTGCCATTTCTTCTGAGACGACTCCTTTTTTGTGCCATTTATCTGCCCATTTAACAATTTTTTTTGTTTAGTTTTTTTGTTCCTTCAGTTTGGTCCTCCTGTAGAATTTCATACTGATTTTCATCGTTTAGTTCTTTCAGCACTTTCTCATCGTCTTTGTCAAGAGGGGTTACAACGGTTGCTCCAGATTTGTCTGCAAATCTGCATGCGGCATTTTGTGTTCTTGGTAGCTCCCGCATATCTTTGATTGCGTGTCTTTGTTCTTTGGTAAGATTGTCTTTGATTTTTCTTCTGTTTGATGGATTCATAAAGTCTCTGGAGCATGCTTCAATGAATGATTCCAAGGCGGGGTCCCCTTTTGGGGCACTCCGTGTCGTGCGCTTGTACCAAGGCCTTTTTACGAATTCTTCTTCATCACCTTCATCCCCTGTTTCCTTGTCTCTTAGTTGGTGGTACCTATGCCAGCGGAGGCGTTCTGCCCATGCATGGGTGTTCATAAGCTGGTCAGAAACATCGATGGGAGCCCTAGGGGTAGGTGCGAATCGGTCGGAAATTCTGCACACTTCACGTTGTTCTTTTGTAAGATTTACACAAGCATCCACTACAACAGGATCAAATCTTTTCTTCTCATTCTCTGTGAGAGTATATTCTGATCCTCTTTGTTTCCGACAAGTTTTGTTTGCTATGTTTTGATGTTTGTTTTCTTTCTCTTTCCATTGATTATTATCCCTATTGGTAATCTTCTTTCTGGACATTTCTGGGTCCACTGTCTCAGGGCTGTTACTACAAAACGTGTTAGCTTTGATTCTCAGTGACCCTCTGTGACTAGTAGAATCAAAAGTCCGAGGTTTATCATCACTGGAAAGCTTTTCTATTTTCTGCCAGAAGGTTTCTCTCACGTGTCTCAATTCTCCTCTGCAATTTTCTCTAATTCGTCCTATCATATTGTTGATAGTTTGAGTTCCCGCTGTTCTGCTGCTTGCTTCCCTAATAGGTGGCATTCTACGAGCTTCTATCTCGCTTAAATTTTATCGATGTAGGTACAACCCCCCAGGGGACTATGTTCCATTGTCATAGAGTTTTTGCTGAATGCTTTAAGAGTGTAGTTATTATTAACCTCCAACTGGGGTACAATAATATGAACTTGATGTTTTAAAAATGAACTATTTCGTTCCCACCAAGGGATATAACATAATACACTGCTCGAGATAGTAAGCTCCCCCTTTATTTTGAATGTAGATCTATTCTTGAAATCATTAATTCTTGTGAAATAATAAATGTTGATGTTTTTAATCGTTGAAATATATTTCATTTACTTTTAAAAGGTGTACAAACTGAAAACTGAGACTTCAAATTCATATCCTATGGCTCCAACCTACCTGCGTGCGCATCTCGACCATTCCAACGGAAGTGTCGCCATCTTAGTCCTTATTTGTGTGTAAACAAAGTGAAAATGTTATCTAAATGTGTAAAGAAAACATCCAGATGTTATAAATACAGTTTAGATAAGTTTCGAATTGGAACAGCCAAATACGCAGCATCGATCTGGCATTTTTCAAAAAAAGGTAAGGACTAAGATGGCGGTCTCCCATAATATGGCGCTCCTTGTGACCGGATATGACGACACGTGGGTACAAGCCATTGATATTTTTCTATCAAGGAATATTAAAGGCCCATACGCTTCTCGTAAATAACGTGCAGAATGATGCAAAATCGATCTGGATTGTAAACTCTGACGTTATTCAAAGTCACAGACAAGCATAAAACTGAACGCAATCATACTGTTAGCTCAAAGTTAGCAAAAAATGCGCTGACCTTTTTTCTTCTGTGTACTCTGCTATCTTAAAATCTCGTCTAGGGGTAATTAGCTCAAAATACGTAGTTAAGGGTAGTCAGTAGGCCTAGATTAGTAGTAGTCCAGGCGAAATTAAGATTGACCTTGTTTTGTGATATAATCATATATATTAAGGTTTTATGTCGATCTAACATGATTTGAGGGTGCTGAATCTAAATCCGTTGGAGGCCAAGTTGTAAATGTTGGGCATTTGAGCTATGACGTAATATTCAAAATGGCCACTATGGGACTCTAAAGAACTGTTAAAACATGCACTTACTGTAATTATGTTGTATCTAATGCTTTTATTTGTTAAGAAAAATAGTATAGTTTGCTGAAATGATTCAAACTATGTTAAATATATTTCCTATTTTTGTACTTATTAGCCCCCAGCCACTCTGTGGAGAGGGCTATCACGATTTTGTGTCCTTTCATTTGCCTGGCAATTATCTTAAGAACCATGTCACAGGATCACTTCAAATTTGTGTGCTACTATTTTAAAGGAGCGGATGTGCCCCTCAGTATACCTTATTGACCTTGACCTTTGACTTTGAGTATGTGATTTTAATGTATCAAATATACTTTTTCAACTTTTGCACTGCTGTGGTAAAATAAGCTATGTGGGTTTTTTCTAAGCTAATGTGTATAGAGGATTTTTGAATTACTGATACTTATTTTATGTCTAAGCCTTTCATCTTGAATGCTTGACCTTGAATTTGCATTGATTATTTTAACTTTTTGTTTTTATTTGTTTTAAATATTTGCAGTAATGGTCTCATAATTGGTGCATTAACCAATTAATAGGTGGGTAAAAGTGCCGACGTGCAATAAAATGTTGGTAATTTACCCACCTATAAAATAAAATATAATATCGACACCGATCGCCGTGTTGGTTCTGCTTGGCGCCTAGGCAACAAAGGTCAAGCTGTTTAAGATGAAGGCTAGAGATGTCATTGGTATTTAGGTTAGCATCTAGATATGTTTAACCGTTGGCTCATGTACCAATTATGAGACAGGTACTGCAATGATTTAAAATATATTAAAACAAAAAGTTGAAATATTCAATGCAAATCCAAGGTCAAACATTTAAGATGAAAGGTTTAGGCATAAAACAGGCATCCTCCATAAACATTAGCTTAGAAACATTTTACGACAGCAATGCAAAAGTTGAAAAAGTATAGTTGATACAATAAAATGTCACATACTCAAGGTCAAAGGCCAAGGTCAACAAGGCATACTTTGGGGCACATCAGCTTCATTAAAATAGTAGCAGACACATTCGAAGTGATCCTGTGACATGGTTCTTAAGATAATTGCCAGGCAAATGAAAGGACACGAAAGATCGTGATAGCCCTCTCCGCAGAGTGGCTGGGGGCTAATAAGTACTAAAATAGGATATAGTTCACATAGTTTGAATGATTTCAGCAAATTATACTATTTTTCTTACCAAAAAAAGCATTAGATACAAAATAATTACGTTAAAGTTCTCTAGAGTCCCATGGCGGCCATTTTGAATATTACGTCATAACTCAAAATGCCCAACAATTACAACTTGGCCTCCAACGGATTTAGATTCAGCACCCTCAAATCATGTTAGATCAACATAAAAACCTAATATATCACAAAACAAGGTAAACTTTATAATTTCGCCTTGACTAGAACAAGAAGAGAGGAACTTGAAGGTGTACAACTTGGCGTCATAATAATAATAAACTAATAATAAAAATAATTAATAATGCTTATATAGCGCATTAATCTTGCAAAGCAACTCAATGCGCTTTTCACCACACCATTCGTACAAACATTTCTAACAAACTGGCACCACACATCCTCACCATACATCTCTATCGTAAAATGAATACATATTAGAGGAATGCATTGCATATAATTCATAACACAACACACCAACACCCACCCAGTCCCCTTCAACACCACCACCCCAACCATCCCCCACATCCCCCCCACCACCATCCACACCTCATGACCCACCTACTACGCCCACCCCGCACCAAATACACACACCACGCTGCCCTGCGTTAAAAGTTCGATAAACTCAACGTCTCAATGAGCTTGAAGACAAGAGTGGGGAAAGGATCATATACTTTGCAGAGAGAAAGCTTTCCTGAAGAAGCGGGTTTTTAGTTTGGGACTTGAATGAAGGAAGAGTGGAACTGGTTGCGGGTATGATCAGGGAGATAATTCCAGACTGTTGGTGCAGCGAAACTAAACGCCCTCTCAACCGAAGATTTCAAGGACCGCTTAGGAACTATAAGAAGTTTCTGGGAAGAAGAACGAAAGAGTGCGAGAGCTTTGGTAGGTGCAGATAGAAGAAGAGAGTTAGTGAGGAAGAGTTTTGTCAAAGTGACAAAAAGCGAGAGTAGCCATCTTGAACTGCCAGCGGAATTTGACAGGAAGCCAGTGGAGATCAGCCAAAAGAGGTGTGATGTGATCACAATTTCTTTTGCCAAGCACAAGCCGAGCAACACTGTTCTGCACTCTCTGTAAGCGCGAAACCTGTTCTGCTGGAAGCCCAGCATACATCGAATTACAGTAGTCCAATCTGAACAACACGAAGGCAGAAATCAGTCTAACAGAAGCATCTCTGGACAGGAAGGGTCTGATGGAGGCGATACGCCTTAGTTCTAAGAAAGATGCACGACAAACACTAAATATTTGCTCCTGCATCGACATAGTCTGATCGAGGGAGACACTGAAGTACTTAACAGTCTTCCGAAATGGCAATTCAGATCCAACAATATTGATGGAATCTGTTTTAACTTTCTTCAGGGAAGAGGAGGTGCCAACAGGCATCACCTGGGTCTTTTCACTGTTCAGTTTCAACTTGTTACTGGTCATCCACCCCTGAACACTGCTGACACACTCAGAAACCTCTGATTTAACCGACTGAAACTCATCAGGAGTGCCACTCCTAGACAGCTCTGTATCATCTGCATATTTGTGAAAGTTACATTTGTGTTCAGATACAACATCAGATAAGCGGCTGAGCATAAAGTGTAAAAAAAGAACTGGCCCAAGCAACAGACCCCCTGGGGTTACAAGCATACAGACAGAGGAGAGAGAGAGGATTTAACACCGCCAACCATTACGGCTTGGGTTCTTTCCTTAATGTAGTTTTTGAACCAGCTGAGAACCACCCCATCACTAAATACCAAATGTGACTCTAAGCCTCTCAATGAGAATGGAAGACCAATGGAGTGGTCAAGCGTGTCAAAGGCGGCGCTCAAATCCAGCAGGGTTACAATGTGAAACGAGTATTATCGTCAGATTTACATAGCAATCAATCTAGAACGCTCAAAACAGCAGTCTTGGTGCTGTGATGCTTCTTATATGCTGATTGACAAACCTCGAGCAAGCCATTATCTGATAGGTGGGTCTGAAGCTGCCTCAACACAACTCGCTCAAGAATCTTTGACAGGAACCAGTTGGAGACTGGTCTAAAATTCTTCAACTCATTAGGGTCAAGCCCTGTTTTTTTCAACAAAGGGGTGACCACTGCTTGTTTGAATTGTGGAGGCACTGTACCTGATGAGAGGGATTTGTTAACAATGTCTGTAACTAGGGGGATCACATGAGAAGAACATTGTTTCAGGAGAGAAGTGGGGATGGGGTCAAGTACACAAATTTTACTGGGGGACTTGGTTATCAAGTCAGCAATCAGTTTTTCATCAACAGGTTCAAAAGAAGAAAAAGTTGGACCACAGTATTTATCAAATTGAGGAGGGTGGCATGACTCTGAGTCAAGACTGTCACGAATGCGCTTAATCTTATCGTCAAAGAAATCATTGAATCGTTGTGGGACTTCGGAAGAAGGGATGTTCGCAGGCAAAGTGAGTGTCTTTTGTTTACCAAGGAGTTCGCCTGACACAGAAAACAATTGTTTAGAGGAACTACAAGAGTTAATTGTGTCACGATAATGAGACTCTCTGGCGTCCTGAAGGCAGTCTCCTGCCTCACATCTCTTTGCTGCAAACATCTGGCGGTGGACAGTCAGACGGCTCTTTCTCCACCGCCTCTCACTGCACCGGCGTCGACGTCAAGTGGCTCTCACGTCCTCGGAGAGCCAGGGGGCTGAGGGGCGGTCAGTAACACGTCTAGTCACTGCAGGCGCGTGCCGGTCCAGGATCTCCCGAAGGCCATCGTTGAACACACCCACCAAATGCGTGACATCTGCGTTGTACTGCTGCTCACGCACACACTCAACGAAAGTCTTGACTTCCTTGTCAAAATCAGCCACGCACAAAGCTTTCATGTTTCTTGACGTCACGAGTCTTTTGCGGGGAGGGGGCCTGGTCACCTTCAAACTACACACAACAACGTATCCTCTGACAGCGTTACGTCATAAGCTAGGTCTGAAAGTGTCCCAACAAGTTCTATTATTAAAAACGGGCCACAAACAGGCAAAATAGTGGTATTTGTCTTCAAATAGTTCAACATCAGTCACAGGTGCCCCGTATTGATTTCCCCCTAATCTACGTCACGCCAAATGGATTATCGCACAAATCCCATTTTTTTGGTGAGGATTTCAATGGCTAGCCAGCTTGGCAAATCTGCCACAGGAGAGACCGATTTTTGCGAAATAAAAAAAAAAAAAAAAATAAAAGCCGATGTGCGCTCACTTTATCTTGACGAATGTGACATAAAAGGTAGGTTACATAGATACAAGTTTGTATACTGTGTCTTATGTGTAGTAGGAAATAATGCTGAAACGTTTTCCAGAACGTTTTTAGGTCCGAATGGAGATGACTATGGTCCTTTAATTATGAGACCTACATCTCATTGAATGTCTATTTATATAGTAACGTATTCAAACGCAACCGTATCACACTACGGTAACCTTACGCCTACTTTTCGCGTTCGCTTCTATATCTAACTTTATGTCCTGATCCTAATGCTTTAGACCTATTAATGTTCAACATGACGCAATACAACTTTTACAGTTGGATAGTGTGTTGAAAGAAGACAAACGTATTATTGAAAACGAGACAGTTGATATACCAGTGAATGGATAACTGAGGTTGGTTTTTAGGAAATCAATTGCCCTACAAATACACACAGCCGTGAGACACGCACACCACACGCCACACACACACACACGCACGCACGCGCACACGCACACCACACACACACACACACACACACACACTACACACACCGCACACACACACACACACACAGCACACATATTGACATCACTATTATTGAGTTGCTATTAAAGGGGAAAGGAAGCTACTCTGATACATTGTCTGTTATTGTAGGACCTACCACCTGTCTCTGTTTCTCGTTTGTGCGGACATGAGCCATTGGGGTACCTATTTCGGGAGAAAGAGATCGAGGGTAGTCTGGAGAAAAAGAGTTTCAAGCCTGAAAACTTTAGGAACAGCTCCCTCCTTGGTATCTTTCAAGAGGGGGCTCTTTCTAAATTTTAACGAGGGGACCATGGGGCAGTCGGTAGTTGTCCTCTCAAGAAACTCGTCGTCGCTGACGTGCAGCGGGATGCCTCGGACGACTCCAGCTGTGGTCGGCACCAGGATGGTGCACTTGACGGTTAAGGGTTGTGGTGGTGATGGAGGTCAGTTTCTTCTGCTGCAAACGGCTGACGCAGCCCACAAGGATCTTCATTGGCGATAGGGGCTTTACGGACCTCACTGTGTTGACAAGGCCTCTGAGGATGTCAGCCATCCTCCAGTCCAGGGACCGGAGAGATGGTCCATCCAGTCGTTCGATGACCACGGGGTGGTTCTCGAAGATAGGAGCTGGCTCGCGTGCTGTGGGCAGTCGATTCCTTCTGGGTCGCTGGGGTCGGAATCCTTTGTCACGGTGGTTGTTGCTCTGGTCGTCCTTTGCCTTCTCTTGGGTGGTGGTGGTGGCGGGAGTCTCTTCCCGGGCGGTGGTGGTCTCTTCTGCGGGAGCTTTTTCTTCAGGGGGCTGGGTGTTGTCCCCGGATGGCGTGGCTTGATCATCTTCCATGTTGTCGGCAGGAAGTATCATAGGTTTAGAGCAGTGCTTCTTGTTGTCGCTGGGTGTGACTATCCAGCTGTCATTGTTGTCTTCGCTGTCAGCATTGGACTCCACTGGGCTTGTGGAGCGTGTCCTTTTTCGCTGCAGGTCGTCCATGTCGGTCATGGTCACCTCCTTGGCCATAGTCAGCTGTGATACTGACACTGGGCCGCTCACTTTGAGGGAGGCAGTAGTGGTAGTATGTAGCCAACGTAGTTCTAAACGTTGTTGGGTGAAGATAGGTCAGTCTGGTTGATCGGGGGTGTAGGAGACACCAACGTAGCTCTAAAAAGTGCTAGACGTTGATTGAGGCAGAACAGGTCTTGGGTTTAAAGCTGGAAGTCCGTCAGGCTGGCATGACTGTGTCAGTGTGAGGACGCAAACTACCTCAAGTACTCTATATGTATAGCAAAACAAACAAAGAATAAAAACTAACAAGAAATAATGTGTTTCCCAATATTTCGGCTTTTTATTGCCTTGGACGCGGGACAGACAGTAGAACAAACTTGACGTAACACTTTTCTTGTCGTCATTGTTATGACCCACATTATGTGTGCATGATTAGATTGTGTTGCAGTGTGTGTGTGTGTGTTTGTGTATGTGTGTGTGTGTGTGTGATAATTCATTTGGACTATTGACTCCACATTAAAAAAAAAATCATCCTCTCTCTCTCTCTCTCTCTCATATCCATCTCCGCTCATGCTGAGTCCATCTTTGCAGTTATGACTTTCAAAATATGTAGACCCAACGCCAGATGTCTTAATGACCCATTAGTTAGGAGAGTGGGCATGTATCATGCATCTCCATTATAAGCAAATTAAGCATCTCCACTATGATCACGCCAAGAGAGTGGGTATGTAACCTGGGCCAAGCATCTCCACTATAAACAAATAATGAATCTCCCCTAGGAACAGGTCAAGAGAGTGGATATGTATCCTGGGTAAAGCATCTCCACTATAAACAAATAAAGCACCTCCGCTATAAATACACTTTAGCACAACTCGATGGAGAAATAACTGCCCTCTCATACAATTCATTAGAGAGAGCCATGGTCTTCAGCTTGTCCATCCAGAACTTTTCACGACGGAGTCTGGCCTCCTTGCTGTGGACGAACACCTGTTCGAGGATGATGCATCTGACATTCTCGCAGGAATGTCCGGCCAAGTTGAAGTGTTATATATATATATATATAGTATAAAAGAAATATTTCAGTGAATAGCTGAGCTCCGTACCCCTACTCTGAAGGACTGAAAAGTTAGTGCATTTGAAATGCAGAATAGTTTGCTTTGATAAAACTTTTCTGTGTCCAATGTCTGTATTTGTGAACCTCAGAAACAAAACCAGTTAAAGTTAAGTTTGAGTAATGTTCCGTGTTCAAAACAAAAAAAATTATATAAATTGTGCTGATTTACTTTTTCTCCCAATGGGGGAGGGACAGTGCCTTATGCAAAGACAGCTGTTTCGACCTCCTAGTAAAGGTCTCATAAGTTTGCATGATCGGACTGTAATTTGACTGGTGAAAATGATGTTTTACGTCCTCTCGGTCATAGACACATATGGGACATTTGTAAATACAAAGATGGTGGGAACAATACTGGCTGCAATGCCCGGAGGCAGTGCAACACCGGTAAAGTCCCGAGTTTTTAACAATATAGATAGGTGTAGCGGTAACCACACCTCGGCGAAACCTCATCGGCTATGGTACCGCCACATTAGATATAAGCAATTTGACTGGCGACGAAAATGGTGTTTTACGTCCTCTTGGTCTGAATCAGACACATATGGGACATTTGTAAATACAAATACGGTGGGAACAATACTGGAGGCAATGCCCGGAGGCAGTACGAAACCAGTAATGTCCCGATTTTTTGTTATTAATACAGATAGCTGTAGCGGTGACCACGCCTCGGTTAAACCTCATCGGCTATGGCACCGCCACATGAGTCTGGGATTAAGCAATTTGACTGTCCAGTGTATGTCAACTTGAGCCAGAAGACATTCTACAAGAGAATGGTGTCTTCTTTGCACCAAATCGAAAATCCAGAATAAAAGCAAACCAGCACAAAGTTAAACCAGAAATAGTAATAATGTTCTGAAATTTTAATTTCAAAACCTAGTAGACATGACTAGAGATGGCCAACTACTGAGATGATATCCAAATTAAGGATAAAAATAGCATGAAAGAAAACTCTCAGTGAATAGCTGAGCTACGTACCCCTACTCTGAAGGACTGAAAAGTTAGTGCATTTGAAATGCAGAATAGTTTGCTTTGATAAAACGTTTCTGTGTCCAATGTCTGTATTTGTGAACCTCAGAAACAAAACCAGTTCACTTTAACTTTGAGTAATGCTCTGTGTTCAAAAAAAAAAAAAATTTAAATTGTGCTGATTTACTTTTTCTCCCAATGGGGAAGGGACAGTGCCTTATGCAAAGACAGCTGTTTCGACCTAATGAACAAAATAATAATGTTCTGAAACTTTGAGTAATGTTCCGTGTTTGAACATTACTCAAAGTTAACGTTAACTGGTTTTGTTTCTGAGGTTCGTAAATTTCTGAGGTTCACTAAAGTTATGGCATGCAGATTCAGCAGGGTTATACCACTATTAGTCAGAGAATATCAAATGTGCTATATAAAAGGATGGAATATTGCCACCGTTATTCGTACCATTGATGATGCCATCAATTATGTCAATAAAACAGATAAGGCAGGATTTTTGTTAGCGCTTGATTATTCAAAGGCGTTTGACTGAATAGATAAAAGTTACTTGAATCAGGCGTTTGATACATTTGGCTTTGGATCTGAATTCAAGTAATGGATTCAGATTATGATGAATAAGACTGTAAACCACATAAATCATGGGGGTTGGATATTAGAGAGTTTTGCTGTCAAATGCGGTATAAGGCAGGGTTGTCCTTTTTCACACTTGGCTTTTGTTTTAGCTGTCGAGCTTTTGGCCATTAAAATTAGAAATAGTAATATTATAGGTATACGGGTACCACATAGAAATAGCCCTAACGCGTGTATCAAAATTCAACAAATGGCCGATGATACAACCTTGTTTTTAAATATTGAGAATGATGTATCAAAAGCAACAGACATTTTGGAGCTTTTTGCAAGTTTCTCAGGCTTAAAACTAAACATGCAAAAAAACTAAACTCTTAGCAATTGGCAACATTTGTGTAGAAACTCTTTCTGTGCCATTTGAAATAGTAGAAAAAAGAAAAACAAATTAGGAGTTTTCTTTGCCAAAGGTAGAATGGCAAGAGAAATAGAAGACAATCGGAAAAGCAGAATAAAGAAATTAGCATATTTAATTAAACAATGGAGCAAAAGAGATTTCAGCATACATGGTAAAATAGTAATAGTAAAAACATTTTTAGTCAGCCAGTTTATTTATATAATGCAGTCTATTGGACTGCCGAAGTAGATTCTAATAAAAAATAAATACCACCCTGTACAAATTTATTTGGCAAAGGAAATATAGTAATAGAAAAGCGTTCGAAAAGATTAAAAGAAAAGTTATGCAAAATGGACATACAAAGGGTGGACAAGAAATGGTTGATATGATTGAATTGCAGCGTATCTTTAGCACCAATGGAGAGGAAAACTACATAAGAGTAAGGCAAAAGCTGAAACATGGTACCCTTCTGGCATTTAGACAAAATTGCTTTACCACATGAAAGTTTTGGATTAAATTGTGTAATACATGATATCCAAGAGATCTCCGCAATTAAAAATTACTTCTGGAGAGGCGTTCTGTTAACTTACCTTGAAAAGAAACATAAAGTGAATAAGGATGATGTCAAGGCATCAGATATTGGAAATCAGTTTCTGTTTTTCAACCAACTGATTAAGTTTAAAAAGCATGTTCTTAATTTTTTTTAAATGGCGTGAGAAAGGTCTTATAACGGTGAACAATATTATTAATAGACAGGAAAAACGTTTGCTGACATCAAAAGAGGTACAAGATCTTCTCGGACGAAGCAGAGCAGTAACAGTCTTTGAGTACAATGCCTTGTTAAACGCTATGCCCCAAGCATGGATTGACTGTATTAAAAGCAGGAGAGTGCAGTTTGAAAACTACAAACCATAATATGTTTGAAATAGTAAATGAATGTTATGCAAAACCTAAACAAATTAAAGAATATCTTCGAAAAAGTACTAATCCCACAACTCCTAATGCAGTAAGATTTTGGCTCAGAAAATGTAATTACAATTTTAATGAAAATGTGTGGACGAGAGCGAGAATGGCAACAAATGAAGTCTGTCTGCGTGAGCTTCAATGGAAACTACTGCACAACATCTACCCGACCAATATTTTATTGCATAAAATGGGTGTGAGTAATTCAGAGGCGTGCAATTATTGTCCTAATACTGTGGATGTCATTGGACATTTTTTTTACGACTGCCCTACTGTAAGACCGTTTGGATATACATTGAAAACTTAATCTGTTCAAAGATCGGCTTGAAAGTAACTTTACTAGTAATTGACGTACTGTTTGGGTTTGATAGGAAAAACACATTAAATAACTACTGTTGGATTAGCAATGTCATTCTTTTAGGCAAAATGTGTATTAGCAAAATTAAAAAGACAAAGTCTGTATTACCCTACGAATTTGTATTTAATCAAGAGGCACAGATAAGAAAGTTGCTATGAAAAGAGTGCAGACAGTCCAGGGTCAGCTGTTCATGCTCAGTAATGTCCAAAACATTTTTTTTTAAAGTGAGAGAACAGTGTACCATGTGTTTTGCGTAGAAGTAAAGAGAGAAACGGTGGGTAGGGGGGGGGGGATGTGTCATTTGACGAACAACCATGGATTGATTGACATGACGTCACAAACTGAAGTCAGTGTGATGTTAGTTTCAAGGAAAACAGTGGTTGAAACTTTGCTTTTGAATTTCTTTTTCACTATGCCAAAAAAATAATGTCTCTTAATCAGTAAAACATGAAGGCAATTCTTTTCTTTTTTTGACACTAACAAATCTTCACAACCAACAGATGACCCTAGCCATCTCTATTTCCCAGACAATTCCACAACACCGAACACCCCCAGCACCATCACCACCACTCCACCACCACCCACCCTCAGCACAGACCAGTGCCTGAGGTCCTCCGTAGTTCTCACCCAGGAGGGAAGTCTGCTCACCATCGTGGGTCAACGCACGAAGAAGGACTGCCACGTTCGGCTAGAATTCCCTGCAGGAAACATCGTCCGGTTCCGCTTCCACCGCTGCCTCAGCGTCCTCGTCAGAGCGTGGCAGTTCTACCGAGAACAACGCTTCAGCCTTTTGAAGCAACGCAACTGCCATAGTATTAACAAGTCGTTGGAAGAAGGGGATGTGTACAGCTTGGGGCACGTGGTGTCTTTCACCGTCTACCCTCTGGAGGCCCGTCACGTTTTGAAGATCGGCATCGCTGGAGTGGAACCATCGTCCGCGCCTCGTCTGAGAGTCACGTATCTGTCAAACAATGTCGGTGAGTGAAAGGTTGGCCACTCAATCGAGCCTGATTTCAGTAATGGTTGTACCTTAGAAGTTAAACCACAGATGTTTTATAAAAAAAACCTCTGGTTAAACTTCCGATTATGGTGTAGAGTGGCACAGAGGTAGAGTGGCACAGAGGTAACACGTTCGCCTTGTGTCAAGTAAACCCGAGTTCGAACCTGGGTACAGGGGATTTTTTTCCCCTCTCGCTTTGCACTAGGCCTTACGGTCTGAATATGGAGTCTTTCGGATGAGACGATAAACCGAGGTCCCGTGTGCCCATGCACTTAGCACAAGTTAATCCCAGTGGCAACAACAAAGTTGTCATTTGGTCAAAATTTACCCCACCCCCCCCTTTCCTTCCTCATCAGTCACATAAATATCGCATGCGACATTTTTTTATAAATTGGCCTCTGGTTGCGATGCGCTCTCCAGGTGGGAGTAACCCGAATTTCACAGCGATGCCTCTGTGACTATAAAGTTCCTAATACCTAATACATGATGCTATAAAATCAAAATTGGAAAGTTTTTAAATCTTAAATAATGTTAGCCCTATCTTCTGAAAAAAAATCTCAATTGATGTAAAACTTCCACTATTATGCTTAGTTTTATCACGAGCCATTTCAATGGTTTCAACAGGCGCAATTGATGACTACAACTGGCGCAATTGACACAGAGACGCAAGTGAGTTGCATCGAGTGAAATATTGTTTCTGATTTTTGAGTTCTTTTGCCCTAGGCTAAAAGGAAAAAGGAAAGTGGCAGAGCGGTTGTATTGAGACGTTCGCCTGCCCAAGTCAATGCGTGAGTGACCTGGGTTCAAATCCCAGGTCTCATCCTTTCTTTCCAGCTTGACGGGAAAATCGAACTGAATGTCCAGTCCTTCGGATGGGGACTTAAAGCAAGTCTGACCCATGCGCATTACGCACTTTGAAAAACACCCACGACAGTTAAAAGTTGATAAGAGCAGGGAGAAATCCCCATGCCTGTTATGAACACAGTACCCAGTTTCAACTGCTTTTAGTTCATGCCTATTTTTAGAACTCATCACCAGCATTTAGGCCAATCCAAAGTTTGTATCCTTTCTTTTGTTGTAGTAGGCCTATGCCACTTGTAAGGTCTTTCCCTATCCCTAACCATGATCAGTGAAAAGATCACTTGCCTATGTCACATGTGAAAGGAAGCAACTTGACACAAATGCATGGGCTGAGCAGAGCTCTCTGGGGAATTCTAAAAGCAGTCAGAATGTGGGACATTCGTGTGTTGTGCTCGCCATGTGGCTAACATTGTCGCAGAATTAACATTTATGATGATAAAGTCCAGTTGTGTTTTAATTAAGCTTTCCTTTGTGTCGCACCTAGGTGTCTGGCAGAAGGGCAACGATTACCACCCCTGCTCTTCATTCCTCACGCAGTGCGTCACAGTGACGCCCCCTACCGATCACGTGATCATCGTCAGTTTGAACGCAAGCAAATACCACTTCCTCGGAGACTCGCCTCGCATTTATCTCGGCAAATGCGGCGAGAAACTTTTGGGCGGCAAAGAAATGCACAAGTATTCACCCTTCACTTTTCCAGACTGGCTGATATCTGAATCGAGCCATCTTCTTCCAAAAAGCATTGTGAAAAGTTACCAAAATCGAGGAGGTGTACCCATGAGTATCATCTACCATCAGAATTATGCAGTTATGTTGTATTGTGAATCTCAGCCGGTCGAGATCACGATAGTGTTTTCTTTCCAGCGAAAGGCTTTGGTTTCAGCTGGAGGGTCGGGGCAGTGGAACTGCTGTCAATCGGTGTGGCCGGAGGTCCATCGTCTGTTCCCCTGTGACCTGAGGGCCCAGTGTCTGGGTGGGGAGGATGAGATGCAGTGTGCGTACTACTCCACTGACTGTGGGCTGGGACAGGTATGGTGCAGTGGGTTTGTGTTTTTTTTGTTGTTGTTTTGCTGTCCTATTTTCTGGGCCATACAGTGGCGTTGCTCCCACGCCGCTCATTCCGAATCCCAACTTAACTCGCAGCCATATCCTGGCTTGTCGGGTCGCAGAATCCGAAACATGCAGGCGTCCAAGAGAAGCAAAGCTATGTTAGGCCCGTCAGGAAGGAACCAACCGAGGAGACACTCCACTGCTGCTGAGTCACTTCGGTGGAGTTCAGTGGAGCCTGTTCTGAGCTAACGTACGCAGGACACCACCTACTAAGCCCCCCTACTGTCAACAACAATGTTTTAGTCGCTGAGACAGCGCGAGTGAGTTCCTCCTTTCGCTCCCCAGAACACAATGATCACCATGACTTTGACCCGAACGCACCAAGGGCATAGACTGGATTGGAAATCGAAATTGAGGTTACCATGAGAGCAGGGCAGGTGTGGGTGGGGTTCTTTTCATTTTCAATATGATCGTCTCTCCTGGTTGTTTGGAAGTATACTTTTGTTGCCACGTACCGCTAGTCCCACACTGTAATTTTACATCCATGATACGAGTCCCATATACCGCTGTTCCCACAAAATCTCTCTCTCTCTCTCTCTCTCTCTCTCTCTCTCTCTCTCTCTCTCTCTCTCTCTGCTTGTGTCTGTAAAACCCACATAAACGCATGCGCGCGCCCACACAGTAATACAAGAAATCCATTGTCCCTCAGCAGTGAAGGGGTTAGAGCAAGATAGATGGAAGGTGTTGAGACACTTCTCTTGTTTGACGTACTCTGTGATCACTAGCTGTACATCCTCCTATTGGGAGCGATCATCCTTGTTGGGCTGTGAGTATCAGTATTTTTCGACTTTGATTTATTTCATGATGGTGGTGTAGAACAAATTAAATTCGGACTTAGGATTGCAACTATTTCGCTGAGATGCTAATTCATTTAGAGCTTAGAGAGCTTGGGGTAGCTTCTTTATAATTTATTATAAAACTAACGAAGTAAGTCTACAGAAATGATGAAATTGATCTAGGTGCATGATAGACTGAATCCCATGTGGAAAACAGTCCTAGTAAAAGAATGCGAGGAATTAGTGTGTTGATTTTACAAATCTATGTTACAAGTACTTTGGAAACGTCAGTAAAGAAATCTGAGCTTCGAATCTGTAATACATGTTGTAGAGGAACTTCGACTAAAATCGGTAACAAACGTCATAATTGGATGACCGTGGCGGACCGAGATTTCTAGATTTGAATGAGTAGGTCGCAAGTCTAGCGCATCATTCAGTCATTCTTTGGGTTACTTAGCAAGTCTATTGTGTCCATAGCTAGTGCGTACAGTCAGCGCTTTCGCGAAGCGTGGCTCGCGTCACAAAGGAAGGACTGTGAACTTTGAAGCTGACCTTCACCCAAACCGGTGCATCCACGTGTGATTTTGTTAATCTATGCTTTCCACTTTAAGACTTTCCCAGGGGGAAATCGCATTGTAAAAGTTAAGAAGGTTATTACAAGCCAAATTAAATTGGTTTTACTGTTCTGGAAAATGTAATGTTCATTGTTCACGATTTTATTTGGATTTCTTTGTTCACATGGTCAAAGCATGTGTTTGTCATGCTAGTTGAGAGGACATGAGTTGCTTGGGGAAAATGGATAACGGTTTTGTAGGAATCAGTTCTTTGGGTTCCTAAAATTAATTGAACTGAGAATCTACTAAAATTATTTAAATAATAATCAGGGACCTTTTGATTTTATGTTTTATAGTTGTTGTAAGAAGATAAATTGTGGGTTGCTCAGCAAGTTTAGTCACACCAAGGGGCTATTTGTTGCTGAAGTCAAGTAGATTCGTTTGGGGTACAAGTTCCTTACTATTGATTGTAAGTCTCTCTGACCTGCTATTTCGATCACTACTTGTACATCCTCCTATTGGGAGCGATCATCCTTGTTGGGCTGTGTGTTCTGCTGAGCTTGAAATAAACACCAAATAAACCACTCCCTGTGGTTAATTGGAGAGAAAGAGACCTCTAAGTTCCTTCCCCTCCTCTACAACCCTGCAAAACCCCCTTACCCCCCTTTTTTACCCTTTCAACACATACATACATATGCGTGTGTGTTTACTGCATTTCAGATCGAATCACAGGGCTCCTGCTTCCTTCTCAAGCAACTAATTTATGGACTGGGAGGTCAGAGAGCTCAGTCCAAGGACGAATGCCAGAAACAACATCATCATCATGGAGGAGGAATGTTGGCCACCTTCGATTCACCCAGACAGTGGGACGTCTTTGCCCAGAAATGTGCCACGTCCGTGCTAGCTTATCAGCTGAGTATGGTGCTGGATTTGACGCACATTTCGGTGGCGCATTTGTTTTCGGTTTATGGTTCCTATCACTCCATCACTCATTCTGTGTCACTGTCCCCCTCCCCCCCCCCTCCCACCCTCCCCCTTCTGGCCCTGACCTAAAATAACCTGCCGTTTTTGTTTTTAAAAAATTACTCAGTATAAGCATTACAACGCATTGAAAGAACCAGTACTTAGGTAGACAGACAAGCAGATACTGCATAAACAACTCGCGACACTCAGACGAAGGAATCAAATATCTGACCCTTATAGTATTATAGAACGAGACGAAATAAGCCTTTGTGATCTGGCTATTGCAGTTCAAAATTATTTTGAACACACATCACGGTGCGCTTGCTTGCTTTTATTTTCGTTTTTGTTTTTCATTACTCTTTGATTGATGTTTGTATTGGGATTGGGTTTTTTTTGTGAGGGTAGGATAAGAAAAGTCCTTGTTCGATGTCTCAGCTTACTCGTTAACCCTCAAAGAAGATGCATTTTGACTTGACTTGACTTGACACACACACACATTTCCCCCTAATTTTATTCAATTGCCTTTCTCTTGTTGTTGTTTGTTGTTTTTGTTTTAAGTATAATATTCAATTCTCCTCACCTGGTGTGTGAACAGACTTTAAATACATTTCTCAATCAATCAAATCAAAAACCACAGCGCTTCAACAAAGAAAATCCAAGATGACCCCCAAAGACACTACTGCACAACTCATCACTTATAAGATGAGAAAAATAATAAACCCTATTATATATTTCTTACAATATGGGCCTGAAATAACTTGGGCGGAGGGGGGGATGGCTGGGGGGGGGGGGGCGGGGGTATAAGCGAAACATGTTACATCTCTTATCAAACCAATTCAAGTAGTATAAAAAAAAACCCATAAGAACTGAATCAGGCGCAATGAATTGAAGAATTTGAAATAAGTTCAATATTTTTAAAGCCTGACTACATCAATCTTTTTCGCTGTGAACAACACTCGTACAACGCCAATGTTGGTGTATTGTTAAATATATATATTAAAAAAAGACAACAAGCACAAAGATATACACAATCATTTTTACAAGAAAATAAACTTTTTTTTCTCAAACAAAAAGGTTAAGCTTATTTCATAGCTTTTGTTTTGCCAAATTTAAACAAAACGAAGCTGAATGCCCAAAAAAAACAACAACAAAAAAACCCAACCACCAAACCTTGTGTTAACATCAAGTAACGTAACCTAACCCAGAAACCCTGAGCCACCCGTTATTATAAACAACCCAGAAAGACCACCACCACAACAAAGACCAACATCACAATCGACCAATAACCCTTCAACCCCCTAACCGATCATCAAACCACCGAAAACTGCGACATAACCAATCCCGCCGATCGCAATCACCCCATCATCGAAAACACTCACCGTTTTTTTTTTCAGTTAAATCTGAACAATCTCCAACAAAAATTGTTTTACATTTCCGCAATGGGAACTTCCCAAACCCTCAAAATTTCTTCAAGCTCCGGATTTCCGAAACTTGCCCCACTCGTCTTTTTTTTCTTATCATCAAAGCGGTGGCAGTAAAACGACGGGAGGAAGTAAAGCTTGTGATTTTTTTTTGGAACATGTCTTTTTTGTAGCGAAGGTTTGAAAAAATAATGGAATGGTTTTACAAGCTTTAGCCAACTTCCGTTGGCGCTTCCAACGTACTACTTCCGAATATACGACTAGCTTTTCGTGTTCCAGTTTTGCGTAATCGCAAGGGGTTGTGAAAACCCATCCACAAAGGTTGCCACAGCTGCCGGTCCACGCATTCTGTCCAGCCCAATCTTTGGGTGAGTGGGATGGGTGTCGGGAGAAAAAACCCATGTTTTTGCCGTCCCTCCTCGTCCCGGAAGGCCCATTTATGTGGGACATTGCCTATTTACTTTTTAGTTTTTTTATGGGTGGGTTTTGGGTCAACTTGCATGCCAAACGAAGTAGGTTTTTATGACTGGTTTTGTATTTTTACCAGCCGCGAACAAAAGAGAGCGAAGCTGGTAAAAGTTTTTCAGTGCATCCTGAAGGCCGACTTACTGACTATGTGACTTATGTTAACACGATAAACGTTTTGAAACGGAGGGACACATAGGACGGACCAAATTTCCGCATGGCGGATAGAGGTTACTACGACTATTACAGGGCAAGGAGTTTTCGAAAAATGAGGGTCCCCCACATAGGGGGCCAAAAAGGTCCCAATGTCACTGAAACCGTAATTGCCAGGCCAAACACTCTGGCACCATAACGACGGGGCCCCTAAGGATGCCTTCGAGATTTCAATGCGGGATTCGGTAACTAAAGAATATAATAGGCCGATGTTTCATTAAATTAAGGTCATAGGGTCAAAGGTCAAGGGTCGCAGGTTGGCTAGAACATACTGGCCCCAAGGCACCTTGTACACCTTAATGAAATTGGAATGGAGGGACCTAGGGGACACTCCCCACATTCTTTTGCAATTCGTAAAGGCACTAAGAATATCTCGACAAAATTAAAAAATGAAGGTCAAAAGGTCAAGGTCCCATTGGAGCCCAAATTGCCTTGCTTTGAAGCAAACTGCAAACAATAATTGTTTTTTTTTTCTTTGAAATGCAGGGACAATAGGAACACTTCAAATTGTTTGCTTGCAGATGGGTAACTAAGGATATTTTTAGACCAAGTTTCAAAATCAAGTCCACTGGACCCGAAAATGATTGGGCCCGCGCGGGTGGTGGTCTAGCGTCTTATTCATACTGATTTTATGTTGTGGAGGGATCAACAATCATATTTATGAAGGATTGCCCAATGAAAATCTAATTAAAAAATAATGGAGTAAGTCATGTGAATTACCTTTATTTTCATTAAGTAGGTCTAAACCTTGCCACGTATGCCAGTTATGGTAATAGTGATATTTTTTCCTTGGCTTGATTCTAGCTCTTGTGGGTTTTTTCTGCGTGGAGCTGAGACTACCGTTTATACATGTGTGCTATCTTGGTTTATTTGTTGTGTTTCGGTTGTTGTTTTTTACCTGCAAAAGAGCAGAAGTTTGTCCCGTTATTTTGTTTGCTTTTCTATTTGGTTTCTCTTTGGCAAAACTGCCCATCTGTGGACACTAAAGAAGCTGAGTTGGCACAATAGATAGATAACCTAAGCCTGCCTCCACTCCTAAGCCCCTCCCTACCTCTGGCACAAAAACACACACACACCCACACAAACAATCCTCTCCTCCTCTCTCTCTCTCTCTCCTCTCTCTCTCACTCTCTCCCTCCTATCTCTCCTCTTTTAAGGACCCTTGATTTAATTACAATTAAAAAATGTGTTTCATAGTTTTATTGTTCTTTCTCTTCCCCCCCCCCCCTCTTTCCTCCAATTCTTTTCAAGTTTAAAACAGCCCTGGTGTCCAAGTCACACAATGTCTTGGTTTTTACGCACTTTCCAACAAGATTTAGGGCCCCCCTGCCAACAATTTGACACCCAACATTATTTTTTGCCGAATTGTAACGCAAAAGAAGGGGAAGTATGGTCCTTTTTTCCCTCCATATTTATTATGTTTTTGGTTTCCCCCCCCCCCTGGGTTTTTTTGATAAAGGCCCAACTCTGGTCCCCGAAGTTTGATTTTTTAGTGTTTTTGTTCTTTCTTGTCCCCCCCCTGGAAGAAAATAACGTCACTCACTTTTTTGGTGTCCCCCCTGCTTTGCATGTTAGTCTTCTTCCCTTGTTCTGCGTTTCCCAGGGCCCATATGGCCATAATGTGTAAGGTACATACGGTTTTTTTTTTCAGTTTCTCACTGGTTCTTCCCCTCCCTTAAATGGCAGCCAACCCATTTTTCCGATTTTGGAGGAAGCTCAAAATGCCGAATTTGGGGGAAAATAGTTTTTTTTATAATGCCAGGAGAATATGGGACAGTAATGAACCGAAAAGATAGTGAGTGGACAGAAAGCCAAGGGGAAAAAGGCAAGAGTCAACCCCCCAGCCCCTGAAACACCAATTTTGGGCCCCAAGCTTTTTGGGCAAACAATGTCCCCCCCCGAGCTTGGGCCATAGGTTTGGGAAGTCCCAAGGTGGCCCCCAGCTAGAACCTGTCATTGGGTACCAACCTTGGGCCCATGCCCCAAGGATACCGCCTTGGCGTTTTTTGTTTTTTTGGCTAGGGAAAAATCCTTGGCATGCCCAGCTTGGGTTCATGATTGGGCCCATCTTGGCAAATCCCTTTGGAGATCATCTCGGCAATGAGAGAGAGTTAAAGATTAAGGGGAAAAGTTTTAAAACAAGCAGAGAACCTTCCAGAAGCTGTTATGGCGTCTGAATTCCCATTGACGTTTTACAGCCTGGTTTTTTTCAGGTTTTAGTTTTGATATAACCAACATTTACACACACGCACACACACATCTTGTTCCAGGTGTCATACACACGCCAGCCAACCACGACCCCTGCTCTACTCTAACCACCTACTGCGTCACTCTCACTGCCCCGGGTGATTACGTGATCGTCGTCAGTCGTAACGAAAGCTTGAAACACTTCAGGGGCAAAACGCACCCCTTCATCTTTCTGGGCCACTGCGGAGGAGAAGAAGACTTGACATACGGTACACACATGAAACAGAAAACCGTCATTTTCCCAGATCTGCTCATCAGCGAGAAGATTCTTCCCAAAGAAATTCTAAAGACTTACCAAGGTGGAAGAACTATCCCCATGAGCTTGTTGGTTTTCCATCAGAGTTTTGACTTGACGAATTATTGCAGGTATATGCCTACGGACGTTCGCATCGCGTTTTCGTTTCAGCGAAAGTCTCCCTATAGGGTAGAGCGGGGTGATCTGTGGAACTGTTCCCGGCAGGAGTGGCCTGAGCTGTCCAAGGTGTTCCCCTGTGACCTCACAGCGCAGTGCGTGCAGGGGGAGGATGAGGAAAAGTGTGATTACTACTCACCACACTGTGGGCCTGGAATGGTAGGTATAGTAACGGACGTGATCTACACAGTTATTGTTCTTAGTGTTCCCCTGTGACCTCACAGCGCTTTGTTTGCAGGGGCAGGATAAGGGAAAATGTTGGTACTACTCAACGCCTGAAAGGGTGAGTAGTATAGGATGAAAAACAGGGGTCTAACCCAGTTTGATTGTTTTTTCGTTGTGTTTCCCACCTGGTGGACCCTCACAGCGCAGTGGGTGTTTGAAAGGGGTGAGGGGTTTTTGGTGGGTGAGGAGTGAGAAAACACAATGGGTTTTTTCTACTCACCCCAAACACTGTGGGGGCCCTGAAATATAGTAGGCCCCCCCCCCCCCCCCCCCCCCCCCCCCCACCCCCCCCCATAGTTTAACTGATTGTTCCCCCTTGCCTACCTGCTTGGTAATCTGTGCCTCTTTACATGCACCTCTTCTTCTTTCGTCTTCTCTTTTGTCAATGTCAGTCTCTCTCTATCTATCTCGCTCTCTCACTCTCTCTCTATCACTCTATCTATCTCTCTCTCTCTCTCTCTCATCCTCTCTCTGTCTCTCTCTCTCTCTCTCTCTCTCACTCTCTCTCTCCCCAGGGTAGAGCGGGGTGATCTGTGGAACTGTTCCCGGCAGGATTGGCCTGAGATGTCCAATGTGTTCCCCTGCGACCTGACAGCGCAGTGTGTGCAGGGGGAGGACGAGGAAAAGTGTGATTACTACTCACCACACTGTGGGCCTGGAATGGTAGGTATAGTAACGGACGTGATGTACACAGTTATTGTTCTTTGTGTTCCCCTGTGACCTCACAGCGCAGTGCTTGTCTGTAGGGGGGGGGGAGGGTCAGGGTAGGAAAATAGGCATATACTTACTCACCCAGCTTTGTGGGCTGAAAGGGTAGGTATAGTTGACTGATGATTCTGCTAACTTTTTTTTTTTTTGCTGGCAATTTGTGCCTCTTTGCATATACATCTCTGTCACTCTGTCTGTCTATGCCCCTGTGTTTCTGAATCTGTCTGTCCAGGGACGGATCTGAGGGGAGGTGCCAGGGTTTCCGGAGGACCCCCTCCCGCCCCAAGGCATATACCTTATACAAGGTTAAAAAGTAAGAAAAAAAAAGCTTAAATGTTGGCTTTACTAATCACTAAATTGTACACATTTCGGAGGCTGTGCCCCATAGGGCCACCACAAGACTACTACACCTTAATCAGGACCAATGCAGACTCTTTGGACTCCTCCCTTTATGAATACATTTGATCCGGCCCCTGCCTGTCACTGTCTGTCTGATGATCTCTGTGCTACCCATTTCTATCCACATGATTGACTTCTTCAGTCAGCAACATCCTTGCCCTAGGCCCCATTCTCTTCCACTCTCGGTGTCCCCACTTCATCTTCAAATAGTTCTTGTTCAACGTCGTTTCAAAGGCAAAATGTCAAAAAAGTGTTGTGCACAAAGATCCTCCTGACATTGATGTGATCTCCTGTCCCCATAAGCAAAACATAAATTTCTTCTTTTCCAATCAAACCCGTTTATAAAAACAAAACAAAAAAACACGCAAACAGACCAAAACACCAAAAAAAAACGCATGCGTTATTGATTATGTTGCACTAACAAAATAAACACAAGAAAAATATACAGATTTACAGTAGCAAAAGTAAGCCTCAGAAAAAACCCAATTACAATACAGTCTGATTAGAGTTTTAGTGACTTAAAGGTCGGACCCACTGCATAAATGAGAAAAACTTCTTAGTGCGATTTTTCTCACGCCAGGAGGGGCCATGACGCTCGTGTGGGCTAATCCTCTCTATATTATTAGTTGGGATAAAGAAAGAGGAGAGGACAGTGAGTGGTCCTACCAGCACTCTCTCTCTCACTACGCCCAAGTAGAACTTAATCGCTTTGATAAGCCCCTAGTGCATTGACTGCCCTCTGGGCGTGAAAAATATTCGCCATAGGTTGACCATTCAATTTTACAACTGCATTTTGAGGCATGATTGTCATGAAATTATACAGTTAAATGGAATCATGGAAATTCTACTAGGTTAGTTCACTTATTTGTTTAGTCCCGTACAAGAATAAATGATGGAATGAATAATATCTGTGTTTTTGCTTTAAAGAATTTTATGAAATTCGTGTATTAGGGGGTCTACAGAGAGTAGTGAACCGAAATAGAGGAATTGTTTTTCGATGGAAGTATTTCACGTAATCATGACTCACTGACATGTCTCAATCGAGATCCCGTTGGAATACTTTGTGCAACGATAACATAAAAAACAAAGACATAGCACTCATCTCATGTCTTTGTTTTTAATGTATCGTTGCACAAAAGTATTTTCCTTCAAAAGGACAATAAACGTATGATTGATTGGATTGGGGACATTTCCGTGGGTCGTCATTTTAGGGAATGTGCTATGCATGCAAAAACTGATGGATTTCTTACTCCAAGATTAAGGAATTAAAGCTGCGGAGCACAGACCTTCTATTTCGCTTCTCCACAGCCTGGAGGACCAAATCTCGTTGCAAGATTGTTTTTTTTTTTAAATCGGACAGGAGCCTGTTTTCTTACCGTGAAACAAAAAAACAAACGAACGCTGACCACAGCAAAAGGGGCTACTGCCAAGAAATACCACCCACCAAAACACCAAACAACGCCAGTATAGTCACTTTCGATTCGGGGCGTCAGTACGACCACGTTCGTGGACTCCAATGTCCCAGAATTTTTTTTGCGAAGAGGGGGAACTTGGGGTTTAAAACGGGGGACCTTGGGATGTGCTTATGCAGGCAAAAAGACCCGAGGGGGGGAAGATGTGTTACATGACAACACATGTCAGTGTGTTTAGTGTGGGTGTGTGTGGTTCGTTGAAATAATTATTCTTCAAGTGGTAGATTTTTGGTGGGGTTGGGTAGTTTATGTGCGAAGCGGCAGGAATGGTTTGTTTTTGTTTCGCCCATTTGTCGTCCCACCGTCAATCAGGGCGCGCCGACTTTTACATCACTGTTCCTTGCTTTTTTCCCCCCAAAAAAACCGTTCAGGTCTATTCGAAAAACAGTGTTGGCATGCAAGTTGCAGATGTTTATCAGCTATCGGACTAATTTTTTACAGTTTTTATTTTAATGTGAGGGTCATGCGGTTATGGGGTTCGAGCCCCCCAAAAACATCCCCAATTTGTCAATTAAGTCCTATCTTGCCAAACTTGTGTTATGTAATTTCAACTCAGCTTGTTTTCTTCCAGACGTTCTCTCCACGAAAGCGCTTGGATCTTAATGAGCTTGGCCTGTTTGTCCATCCGTGCATCCGTCCGTTCCGTACGTGCATGCAAAATACGTGGTTCAAAACCTTTAAGGTTTATATTTGTGAAAACCGGTGGGGGGACAGAATGGGCTTAACATTTTGTTTGGTCGAGGATCAGTAGCTTACAGTTGGTCCCATAGAAAGAAAAAAAATAACTATGGGACCCATGCTGTCTAGAACTTTCAAGTTTAACTTGAAAAACGTGCATTTATTATTGTGGCCCATAGTCTTTTCACTTTCGCTAGAAATGACCGATGCCCAGGACTGCTATGCACATGAGTTCGCTTATGGGACATTCCCAAAACATTGGAGCCACTTTTCAAAGTCTAGGTCAAGGTCAGCCACCTTACACATTGGACCACGGTTCAATCAATTGCCTTTGCTATAGTGTCCCACATTTTTTTGCTTGTGTTACAATACAGGAACCCAAAAAATGTTGTGGTGTAGTAGATTGGGTTCAAGGTCATTTGCGGTGCAAAGTACAAGCGGTGCACTACATCGACCTGGGCCCAGATAAATCACGGCGAGGAAACACTTTTTTGCATCCAACCGGGTTTCAGTCTTGGTTTTTTTTTTGGGGGGGGGGGGTTTAGGGGCGAGGGAGGAGGGGGGGAGCGCTTCTTATATCAAAATGGCCTTAAAGTTTCGCGATTCAACACACACAACACTCTTCCTCTCTCTCTCTCTCTCTCTCTCTCTCTCTCTCTCTTCTCTCTGACCTTCTCTCTCTCTATTTCTCTCTCTCTCTCTCTCTCTCTCTCACTCTCTGTGATAACGGTACAGATTTAACCATGGGTGTGGGGAAGGTGGCAAACTTAAGCTTACAAAACATGCTTTGATTCTTTGTTAAAACTATGACGTGTGAATGTGGTGTGGTGTGTTGTGTGTGTGTGTATGGTGTGTGTATGTGTGGCGTTGCCTTCTTCTATAATATCTGTCTGTGTGTATGTGTGTGTGTGTATGTGTGTGTGTATATGGTGTTGTGTGCCCCCCTCTCTCTTCTGTCTCTGTTGGTTGCATACTTATGGTGTGTGGGTGTGTGGTTTGTGAATGTGTGTGTGTTATGTGTTGTCATGGGTCAGAAGCAACCATAGCTTAGGGATATGCTTCATCATTACTGTCAAAAAAACTTTGCGACCCCCCCACCACCTACGTGTCATTGAGTGTGTGTGTGTGTTGACTGTCTGTTCTGTCCGCTGTGTCTGTTTGAAACAGATCAACAAAGATTTCACAGGGTGTGGGGAAGCCAGGACCATAAGCTTACAAAAACATGGCCCCGTCATCAGTTTTTATCAAAAAACGACTGTGCATGTGTCTGTGTGTGGTCTAATCCTGTCTGTTCTGTCTGTCTGGTCTTGTCTGTCCGTCTGTCTGTGTCTGTGTGGGACCACAGGGTACAGATCACATGGGGTTGGGGGAGGAGGAACATAGCTTACAAACATGCCGTCATTCCACCAACAATGCCTGTGATGGGGAAGGTGGTGGTTCGCCAGCCTTTGACTTCACCCCACAACAAAGGGCCTCGTTGCAAACAACCATTGTGGTGTGTTAAGAAAGAGGTAGTGTTCATTGAACAGAGAGAGAGAGAGAGGAGAGAGATAGAAAAGAGAGATAGAGAGATTCTGAACTCGGTAAGTTTAAATGTACATTGGCCTGGGCCCACAATACAATTTTTGGGGAGGGGAGAACAAGGGGTTGGAAAAAATAAATCATGTAAAACATTATCATCAGCAATTTTAAATAATTCTGTTAAAAAAACCACCATGCCCACACTCGTTCTTTGCAATTTTACTATAAAACAGTTGTACAATAAATAACAATTAGATTACAACAATTAATGCAAGTTCAGACAGCATATTAACCCCTTCTGTCAGGTTACATTCAGTTGCTTTAATAAAACCAACAAGATAGAGAAGATTTTAAAAACCAAAAATAGCGTGTATTATTAGGGAACATGTCCCCCTCTTCCTTCTGTCTGTCTTTCTGTTTCTCTCTCGCTCTCTCTTTTCTCTCTTCTCCCTCTTCTGCTTCTCCTCTCCTCTCGCTCTCTCTCTCTCCCTCTCTCGGGTATTATATCTCTCCCTCTCTATTGTCCCTCTCCGCTCTGGTAAATCGATCTCCCTCTCTCTGTCGTCTCTCTCGCATCCCCTCTCTCTCTTCCTCTCTCGGTTCTCTATCTGGTTCTGTTTCTCTCTTTCCTTTCTTGTCTGTCTGGTTCTCTTCATCCCATCGCTCTGTTTTCTCTTCTCTCTCTCATCTCTTTCTTTCTCGCTCTGTCTAGATCCGCTCAAACACACCACACACACAGACTCTCCTCTCTAGCTCTCTTTTCCTCTCCTCTGTTTGTGTCTTCTGTCTTCTCTCTCTCTCTCTCTCTCTCTCTCTCTCTCTCTCTTCTCTCTCTCTATTCTCCTCGTCTCTCTCTCCTCTCTTCCTCTCTTCTTCTTCTCCTCTCTTTCTCTCTCTCTCTCTCTCTCTCTTCTCTCCTCTCTCTTCTCTCTCTCTCTCTATCTCTTGCATGTGTGTGGTCTCTCTTCTTTGTGTGTGCGATTTGTTGTCTGACTTGGCCTTGGCCACGTACCAGGAGGAAACTGATGGCTAACTTGGTTTTTCGTGTTCCAGGTTTAACAATCATCATATAATTAAAAAGGCCATGTATGGTGTCTGTGTGTCTGAAACACAACAAAGACCTTATAAAACTTCGCCGTTTTTCGGACCGATTTCTCTTCAAATTTGCTGCCAGGGCTTTGGCCGTTTGTCTGGTGGCTAAAAAACACCAAAAACGGGCCTTAATAACGCCGCCCGTTTTTCGACACCCGAATCGCTTCAAAATTTTTTTTGCTGTTCGGGGCTGGCTGTGGTGGGGCAAAGCTGCAGCAAACTTGGAGAGAATGAGAATGGGAGGTGCGTCACTCTAGCGCAGCGCCAAACGGGAAAACGGGGGCCTTATAAATCCCACTGTTCTAATCGAAGAATCGCTTCAAAATTTGGCTGTTGTACCAGCGTTACCCAGTACTTGGCGTTACCGTTACTAGGCGACCGTTACTTAGGGAGAAGGAGAGTCACTCTCAGAGCAGCGCCAACGGCGGGGAAACGGGGCCTTATAAACTCCGCCAATTTTTCTTAACCAAATCGCTCAAAAAATTTGCTGTATTTCAGGGCGGTACCAGTTACTGGCGTTACCGTTACTAGGCGGTTACCGGTTTAACTTAGTGGCGTTTTTTACCGGTTTACTCGGACCGTTGCGGCTAGTTGATAAAATGTGGAGATTAAAAATGAACTTTTTTAAAGGTTCAAACGGAGGGAAAGAGACAGGCAGGACAGGACAGACAGACAGAAAAACCACACAGGATTAGACAGAAGAAAAAAATAGAGTTACATAGAAAGAAACCACCACACACACCCACACGCACCACAGCACACGGCACACACCACACACAACACCACACCACACACACACAACAACCATGCACAGGATACAAGAAAGAGAGAGCCTTCATCTAGGAAGGAGAGAAACCTATTGTGTCTTTGCAGTTACTCATCAACATCCTGGACTCTCTGTTCGAATCAACCTACATGCCTGAAAACCCTGGAGGGACATCATAATCAGCACCAGCACCAAGCGCCCAAACACTGACGTCAAGACCACCACCCCACTATGGGGGGGCGGTTCACGGTACCCCTCGTGAGTGTTCCCTTAGGGGCCCAACGTGACTTTACTGGCTCTGGCCCCTGCGATCACAAAAAAATCGATTGTCTGGGAAAAGGTCTCGAAGGACGAGGGCAGGGGGACTAAAACCGCAAACCAAAATTGGCAGAGAGCCGATTCTTGCGGGTGGTTTTGAGGGTGCAGGCCCTACTTTCGCGTGTCATGGCCCGGGGAGTACGTGCGTACAGCGTGCTTGTGTGACTGGGCCACAGACTGCAGACAAAACACGGACGAGCTGTCTGTCAGTCCACCTCTGTCGCTCAGGAGACGTTCCACTGGGGGCATGGACAGGTGAAGTTGGTGAATGTGTGCACTACTTTGCATGTTTTCAGGATAAGGCATGCGTGCACTGGGGCCATGGTGCAGAGAGACTTGGAAGATAAATTATGGCATATGTACATGCGCAGAAGCACACATATTAAATGTGCATACATTTGTATATCATATCCACATAGTCACGGCAACAAGGACATTGCGCACAACACAAAGGGGACACCACACTTAACATGTAGGCACTCCCCGCACACTGGCACATAAACATAACACCACTCTCACGGATGCCTCATTCCATGCACCCACACGCACCACGCCACAACGCACACACACAAACACACACAACACATGCGTGATAGCATTTTTAACACAATGAAATATGAATACTAAAAAGGGGAAAGCAGAGGGTACACACACCACACAACACAATTACTAAACCACACAACACGTGCACATATACAAAACCCAATACATGATGTGCAAACAATCGAACGAATACCTAAAAGAGAAGATGGCAGGGAAAGCGACATGGAGAAAGCGTTTACAGTAACATACACCCTGTAATCTTGTGCTGCGTCATAATATCCCTCCTTCCGCTACTTTGTTTAAATTCGCTTTTTTTATAATAAAAAGATGTGAATCTCTTGTGTATATGTTTACAATATTGGCGTCATGCATTGCATGTATGCTGCACCCTGGCAGCAGGTTGCGTTACGTACAGTGTGTGAAAATTGGAGGAAGTCCACAATATTTCATTTCAGTGGTCTTGATAAGAAGTGGTGTTGGCGACGAAAAATCGTCAAAACTGTAAGACCCAACGTGACGAAACGTTTTGCAAAGCAGGCAGGGGATTCAGCGCATTACCGTAACAGCACTATAACGTGGACCGTGACCCTCCTGACGCTCATAAACTTTGACACTCCGGTAGATCTCTTTAACCCCCTCTGCCACAAACCTCCACGGGCTGTCCAGAATCCATTTCCAGGTGTCCAGGTTAAGGCTACTGCTGCCTGTGTACACCAGGTGTAACGGCTCAGCGACTGCACTGAATATCGAAGACGAAGAAGACGTGACTCACAACACGTGCCAGGGTTTGTTTTCGAGGTCGTGGGAAGAGAAACAATTGCATTGTCCACGTGCAGCATTTCTGTGGGACGGTTTGGCCCCAGTGTCCTGAAACACGATTGGGAAAATCGTCTGCGATTCTGACTGACTTGTGCCCCGAAGGTTGTGTAGTTACGGCAGCAATGGGTGGTTGGTTTTCTCGTTCATAAAAACTAGAGGCCTTACCCAAGATACGTTTCCTGGGAGTGGCAGAGGGAAGTGGGCGACTGTGTGTCAGTGGCTTGCTAACCATTAACCAGCTTGATATATCTCGGGGCTGGGGGAGAGAACGGATGGAGAAATTGAGCGATAATCCATCTTCCCAATCTTCATGTCTTGGATGTGAGTTAAACAAAACCTGATTGACTTCGTTGATTTGGGGCCAGTTGCCACAGTTACCAAAGACTGAAAGAACGGGGGAACATATCAGGGAACCACTTCTTGTTCTCTTGGATGGTCTGGGTTTGGACATGAGTGATGTTTCTCACAAATCTTGTTTTCGTCTGTGAAAGTTTCTCCACATTCCAAGTGGGAGATTAAGGAGTTACCTGTTTTATCTCATTGTTGATGCCAAAGGAGGGAAAAATCATTGGATTTTTCTCAAAAGCAATGAAACAAACTTCCGAGGAGGAAGGCAGTTGTTTAAAAAACCTGAAGATTTCTCAATTTTTTTCGGAAGGGCTTGCCCAGTGAATATTTCAGTTATGGACCGTCCATGAAGTCCAATTGGACAGTTGGTATGGAAAGTAACTGCTGCAATTTAAAAATGTTGCTGCCCTTGCTTCTGTTGCCGGGAGGAGAGAAAGAACTTTGTCGGCCAAGTGCGTTGCACCCATCGATGAAAAATCTATTCTTGTGACAATTGTGGCTGAAAAATCAGCATTTTTCGTATCGGCGTGCTCTGACCTTCTTTGCTTGGAACAGCCTTTGCTGGGAACCGGCTTTGCAGTTTTTGTGTTACAGGAATATGGTTCGTCGAACCAAACGTAAGATTGGGGTTACGGCCGATTCCGTTGGTTTCATCTGTGTGTGTCTGACTTCTGATGGGGGGGTACTTGTCTGTTCATCTGGACGGTGGCGGATAGAGGTCTTTAGTTGCCGCCAGCTACATCTGGAAGAAAGATGTGTCCGGGGAAACAGAGTTCCAGGTGCAGTGTATCTGGGACAATGATGATTTCTTTCCTGTCTTCTGAAGTGTCCTTCCAATTATCACTGCCTCATCACCCTGGAATCGGTTCCTGGTCATCCCGCTTTACCTTTCAGTCAAAATTTCGTTTCAGAACACGACCTCCTCCAGCTCACGTGGCCTTGCACTGTCAAGGCTGGGGGGGGACTTACCGGTTTAATTTCCTGGCCTCAATCCCTTCTACTTCCCCCCGGACGTTCCCACGGGGCTTCTACAGCCAGACAGGGGATCTGCATTCTCTTGCCGGTCACCCGAGCTGACGACTTTCCCGGTCACCATTACGCCTTCAGTGGGTGGTTAATCCTCTCAAACTTTATCATATTTCTCTTAATGCTGCAGGTCAAGCTTTAATCTAGCGGCGGGTAACGGGCCAAACACTTTAAACCGACAAAATCGAGCGGGCGGATAAAGATTTCTCCCACTCCAAAAGGACAAAAGCAGCGGTTGGCTCGTCGCCTGCTGATCGTGGCCATGTCGGATTTTTTCTGCTGGTTCCCCATCGGTGGTTGTGTGCGGGGTGCTGGCCAAGTGGACGGGGCTTTTGTTGCCGGGAGAGGTGAAACAACAAGGGCCAGGCCAGTGTTCGGTGCTGCCCCTTAACTCCGCCTGAACCCCTTCCTCTACACTACCACCATGCTGCGGGGATAATGAAGCGCGCCCACAAGAAGAGGGAGGCGCAGCTGCAAGGTAAAATACAATCGTGGCGCCAGATCAAGAGGACCACGGGCTTGCTGCTGGTGGTACTGATTGGTGTGGTGGGGTGGGAGGTCGTTAAAGTTATTGACAAGGCGCACGCTGCAGACATAACACCGTCGGCCGCAGATCAAGAGACACGCCTGCTGCTACTGGGTGTACTGATGGTGCTGGTGGAGAGGTCCGTTAAATTCTTATTGAAACAAGGAAAGAGTTAAAAACAATGAAGAGAGAAAAGAAAAAAAAGCAGGAATGGGGAGGAGGATTAGGAAGAAACGAAGGAAGGACAGGAGGAGAAGAGGAGGAAGGAAGGGAGGGGGGGAGTGGAGGAGGAGAAAATTTTTAAAAAAAAGGAAAAAGAAAGGAAAGGGATAAATGATGAAATGAAAAGTAAAGGACACGAATTAGAAAAGAAGGGAAGAAAAAAATGAAAAGTAAGGGAAAGAAAAAGATGGCATGGAATGGGAGGAAGGAGGAAGAAAGAAAGAAATTAGGGTTGAGGAAAGAAGAAAAAAGAGGAATAGTGAAAGATGAGCGGAGGGGTGATAAGAAGTAAAAGAACAAAAAGATGAAAAAGGAAAGAAAAAAAATAGTGAAACGGATGGGAATGATAGAAGAAAAAAATAGAAAGGAAAGAAAGGAAAAAAGAAAGGATAGAAGAAGAAGGCGATGATGATGGTGGCGGTGTTGGAGAAACAAAGGGTGAAGAGGAGAGGAGGAGAGAGAGGAGAGAGAGAGAAGGAGGAGAGAGAGGAGAGAGAGAGAGTGAGGAAAACACAATAAAATGAAAGCAGTTGGTTCGATATGTTATTTGCTTACTAACTGACAGCAATTATTACACACATCTTTTCAGGAATCGTGGTTTCCCTTTTCGAAAAGGCTTCCCAGTTTATGAACCATGTATGCACAGACTATGACCAACACACATGCATTTCCAAAATTTATTCACGTAATTGGTACATCTGTTACTTTTCATTTAGTCACCAAACAGGGGGGGGGGGGGACTGTCTGTAAGTTCCTCTCGCGCACGTTTTTGTTTTCCGTGTTTGACATTAGTCTAAATTAGACATTAGGGTCTAAATGACCCTGTTTCTGGCTTTTCTTGGTATTTATTGCAAGTATTTAATTTTAATTATTCGCCATGTTACTTTACCACACCAAAAATTGTGAAAGCAATTCTACCTACTGCTTGCATGAGATACAGCTCGGACATGAAGGGAAAGAAAAATTTCGGTTTCCTTGGGCGGAGCGGGAGGTTTGCACTGGCGGTTTTCAAAAATTCTGGTTGAATAGGTTGTGACATGAGATTCAAAGAATGTAATTATTATATGGGTTATGGGGAGGAACCCTAGGTTTTCTTGGTAAGGGGTCAATGGTAATTCCGCCGCGGAGGGGACAAATTGGTTCGCGAATATGACTTAACCCACTCGTCTCTGTGAAATTCGGGTTGCTGGCTGTGCTGCCCATCCATTTTCTTTTCATGCGGATTTTTGTGGGTTACTGATGGGGGAAAGGGAATAGGGGTACATTTTGACCAAAGGAAAACTTTTTCGGGTTTGCCATTGTGTTCTTTAACGGCCGCCCAAAGTGCATTGGGCAACAAGGGGGACTCGTTTTTAGGTTCGTTTCATCCGATTAGCCTTAACGTTCAGTGGTGACCGTAAGTCTAGTGGAAAAGTTAAGCGGGAAAAACTCCGATGCGGCCAAGGATGATCCCGGGCTTGTTGTGGACGAGGGCGAACACGGGTACCTCTGAGCCACTGTACAAGGCTTGTATGCGCGCGCACACGCGCACACACCACACACCACACACACAACACACACACCAACCAGCGTCACACACACACCACACACACACAAACAGAGGACACACACACACACAGAGACACCCACACAAACACACAGAGTCAACACACACACAACAGAGGTCACACACACCACCCCACACACACCACCACAAACACAACAAACCACACACACCCACACACACCACCACCAGGAGTCACCACCCATGGCACACACACACACAAAACCACACACACACACACACACACACCCACCACACACACAACACACCACAACACCACCCAACATTCATACACTCGTTATTAAAATCACATTTGTTATGTGAATAAGGATGTTAAAATTGCAAGGAAACACACAGGGGGACACACAGGACACAACACACACACACACACACAACACAAAAACAATTGGGCTTACACCAACACAAAATTGTTCATATCACCCAATGGTGTGAATGAAAAGAGGGAGAGGCAGCGGGATCATAAATACAAACCGAACAGATGGCTGATAGAAAGTACCCAAACCTTAACGAACAACGCAGGACAGACCAGGTCTGCTTGGTGTTGTGTGTTTCTCTCTTTCTTTTCCCCTTTCTCTCTCTATCCTCTAATGTAATTCATTAAAATCAAATGTAATCAATTCATTCATTCATATATTCATTCCCTTTCTTTTCTTCTTCTTCTCAAACTGCCTCTCTTGTGTCTTAACGTCATACTTTTCCACGTTCCCCCTTCCTTCTTTTTTGTTTGTTCTCTCTTCTTTATTAGATTCGTGCTGTTACGTTCAATTTTATTCTATTTCTCCTTTCTTTGATTTTCAATACTGGAATCTCTACCAGCATCTTCTTTCCCTAACCTCCCTCCTTCCTTCTCCGCTCTCCTCCTCTTTATCATCCTTGTTCTTCGTTCCTCATCCTCCTCCCTACCATCCTGCTTTTTCTTTTCCCTATTAATTTTCCCATTAGAATCGTTCGTTTACGTCCATTTAATCTATATCCTTTCCTTTTCGTCTTGTTTCTTAAAACTGGATGGTCTCCCATCATCACCTCAATCTCCTCTCCTTCCCTTCTCCTCTCTCCTTATCTTCTTCCTTCTTCTTACATGCCTATCCTTCTAACCCATCCCTGCTTTTTTTTTCCTTTTTTCCCTTTCATTGTTTTACCCTCTTCCATTCAAAAAAGATTTAAACGGTCCTCCCCACCATTCATTCAGAAACCCAGCAATTCAGAACCAGCCAGGCAGCGTGTCTCGTGAAATCTGCCGCCCACGGGTGTATTTCTGCAGCTGCGCCTTGTTCAATAAAACAGTTAACGACCCCCTACAACCCACCACCACATCGTTTAACCCACCAGCAGCAGCGTGTCTTGATCTGCAGGCCACGATGTATTTCGTGCAGCTGCGCCTCCCTCTCCGTGTGGCGCGTCATCGCAGTCATTGGGTACGTGTAGGAGGAAGGGGTTACAGGGGGGGCGGAGTTAAGGGCAGCACGAACACGGAAAGGGCTGTGTTCACCTCTCCTGGGCCACAGCCACGTCCAGCTTGGCCAGCAGCCCGCACACCACCGATGGCGGAAAACCGCAGAAGAAAGAAATCCGACATGGGGGGCCCTCGACTCAGCAGGAGACGAGCAACTCCGACTTCTTTGGGAGCGGGGAGGGAATCTTTATCGCCACTCGATTTGTCGGTTAAGTGTGGTTGTTGCCATTACCCGCCCAGTAGATTAAAGCTTGACTGGCGGCAATTAAGAGAAATATTGATTAAAGTTGAAGAGGATGGACCACAATGAAGGGCGTAAAATGGTGACCTGTTTGTGAAGTTTCGTCAGCTCGGGTGACCGGCGCAGAGGGAATGCAGATCCCTGTCTGGCTGTCGTAAAGGGGCCCAGTGGGAGTCACGGGGAGTAGGAGGGATTTGAGGGCCAGGATTTAACCCTAGGTTCCCCAGGGACAGTGCAGTCACGTGAAGCTGAGGCGTTTCTGAAACGAAGTTGGACTGAAAGGGAAAGAAAGAGGAATGACCAGGGGAAACGAATTCCAGGGTGATTGGAGGGGCAGCTGATAAGGAAAGACCCTTTCAGAAGACAGGAGAGAAATTCATTTTTTCAAGGATACATGCCACGTGGAACTCTGTTTCCAGGGACACCATTCTTTCCAGATGTAGCTGCCCAAAGCATAGACGCGATCGCCACTCCGATGGACAGGACAAAGTACCACCCCCATCAGGACAGTCAGGGGACACCCACAGAGGATGAAACACGAAACGGCGTAAACCCAATCTTACGTTGGTCGACACGACCATTAGTTCTGTACAACAAAACTGCAAGCGTTTCCAGCAAAAGGCTGTCACAGCAAAGAAGGGTCAGAGCAGCGCGACATACGATGGCTTTGATTCAGCAAATGTGTCACAAGAAGAGATTTATCGATGGGTGCAAAACGCACTTGCCGAACAAAAAGTTCTCCGGGGCAAACAGCAGCAAGGGCAGGGACAGGTTTGAAATTGTCAGCAGGTTTACTCACCAAATGAGTCCATGGGCTTTCATGACGTCATAACTGGAAAATAATTGCACGGGCAGCCTCCAGATTGAGAACTCTTCAGATTTTAAACAAACTGCTCTCCTCGGGAGTTGTTTCCAATTTGCTTTGAGAAAAAAAAATCAATTGATTTCCATTGGGTGTAACATAGAGAGTAAAACAGGTTAACTCCTTAATCCACTTGGAATATGAGAAAAATTTCAAAAAGATGAAACAGATGTGAGGAACATCACTCATGTCAAAACCAAGGGACCCATCCAAGAAGGGACAAGGGGTGACCTGAGAGGGTTCCAAGTTCTTTCAGTCTTTGAAAAAACGGTGCAACTGGCCAAAAAACAAACGAAGGGTCAATTCAGGTGTTACTCCACATCCAAGAAATGAAGATTGGGAAAGGATGGAATTCCGACTCAAATTTCTCCATTCCGTTTCCCCAGCACGGAGATATAATCAGCCATGGTTTGATAGCAAGCCATGGACCAAAATCAGCCCACTCCCATGCACCAGTAAAAACGTAATATTTGGGGTAGGCCCTCTATGTATAAAAACGAAAAAAACCAGTCACGTGCTGCCGTAAACATGCACCAAAAACCATCTGGACAAGAGTCAGGTAAGAATCCGCAGGACGAGTTCATCATCGCCGTTCAGGGACACTGGGGGCGCCCCCACCAAACCCGTCACAGACATGCTGCTCGCGCATGCATTTGTTTATTCCACGACATCGAAAAAAAAAACCCTGGGCACGTGTGTGAGTCCTCACAGTAGTCTTTCGTCTTCAGATTCAGGCAGCGTTGATGCCGGTTTTACAACCTGGTGTACACAGGAGGCAGAGGCCTCGTTACCCTGGGGAACTGGGAAATGGGATTTCTGGACAGCCCGTGGTGAATTTTTCAGCCAGAGGGGTTTTTACAAGAGATCTACCGTAGATGTCAAAGTTAATGAGGCCGCAGGAGGGTCAGTCACCGTTATAGTTGCAATGTTACGGAATGCGCTGGAAATCCCTGCCTGCCTTCGCAAAACGTTCGTCACGATGGGTCTCAAGGTTGACGATTTTCGTCGCCAAAAAACCCGCTCCTTATCCAAGACCACTGAAAATTTCAAGGAAATTGCGGACCATTTTCAAATGTTACACATACGTTACAACCCGAACATGCTGGTCAACATTCATGCATGCATGGGACGCATTATATGTAAAACATTATACACAAGAGATAACATATCCTTTTTATTATAAATAAAGCGATTGAAAAACAAAGTAGCAGGGTAGGTAGGATAATTATGACCAGCACAAGGAGTAACAGGGTGTATGTATGTAAAGCCCTTCCAATGTCGCTTCCCCTGTATCCTTCTTCTTTAGTATTCGTTCGTGTTGCGCCATGTATGCCATGTGTGTTGTTAATGTGTGCACGTGTGTTGTGTTGCTTATGAATTGTGGTTGTGTAACATTCTGCTTCCTTTTTTACTATTCATTCATTGTCAATTAGGCATGTGTGTGTGTGTTGTTGTGTGTGTGTGTGTGTGTGGGGTGTGTGTCGTGTGTGTTGTGTGTGGTGTGGTGGTGTGTGCATGAATGAGAGCATAAAGTTCGAGTGTGATAAAGTGGGGGACGTGTGTGCGAGAGTGCTTTATATGAAGTGTGTGTGTGTGTAAGGGTGTGTTGTGTTTGCGCGCGCGCGCGCCATGTTTGTTTGTTGATGATTACCGTATATATAAACTATGTTGTGCAACATGTATATAATTTTGTGAATCTTGCAATGCACAATGTATATTTTACTTCAAAGTCGCTCGGTACCCATACTCAGTGCGCGCATGGCCTTCTGGAAAAAACATGCACAGTAAGTGCCCGCAATTTCCAACCAAACCTTTCCACCTGTCCCTGGCCACAGTGGGAACGGCTCCTGAGGGGACCACACCACCCACACCACACCACACCACACACCCACACACACACACTTCACCCTGTCCCTGCCCACAGTTTGGAAAACATTTCTGAGGCACACACACACTTCACTGTCATGGGGAGCACAGTGGAAACGTCTCCTCAGGGAACAACACACACACAACCACCACACACACACACACACCACACACACACCAACCACACACACACAAACACACCACCACACACCCCACACACCACACACCACCACTGCGTGCCTTTTGTGACCAATTGTGTCACATCCCTAATTTTGTCTACAATTTGGTTTAAAATTTTGCTGTTTGTAAGCATAATTTCATGCATTCGCGTTGTTTTCGTGTTTTTCTATATTTTCAAATTGTTCCTCCTTGTGTCAAAGCGTACGTGCTGCTTACAGGTTGTGGGATTTTACTACTTAAATTTACGCTGGTTTGATACCGTCGTTGTTCGTGATTTTCTATATTCAAATTGCTTCTCCTTGTGTCCAAAGCCAACGTGCTGCATACAGGTGTTTGATTTTTTATACATATTTACGCTGCGTTTGATATCTTTTTTTGTTGGTAATATTCATTGTTATTGTTTTGGTCTTGGTTATTCTGACCTTTCCTACGCGTTGTTCTAATTTGCTACTTCCCTTTTACATATTGGTACAATGAAGTGCCAGTAGGTTGAGGTTATAAAAAATATTTAAATTAGTTTGATTGATCTTTGTTCTTTGGATTAATGGCGTGTGAGTATCCATTTTATTAATATGCCTTCTACAGTAGATGTTTTGGCCCTCTCAAAACGGTTTACGAGTGAGGTTATATTAATATCAATATTGCCTCGCCAATAAAAAACCTGATGGAAATTAATTCAATCTTACATAATGATGGTTAATAATTTTCATATTTTTTGCATTGCCCGGAATCACAGATTAACTGGATTTTTGATTTGTTATTCCAGATTCTGAGGTACTAATGCCCAACAAAACTTACAATTACCATTCGACTTGGACCCGCACTCGCCAAACTCAAAGGGGCTTACTTCTATACTGTGTTCAATTTCACTGAACCACCCATTAAAAAAGGCTTCCCCAACACCACCTGTGGAAATTTATGGTATGGATTGAAGTGTACCTTTAAGGACCCATAAACCTTCCTCAGTATTTGGATCTTTAATAGACAACCCTTCTGAAAATGCTAATTGGTCGTGATAAATTGTAATTCTATGATGGATTACAGTGATTCTTTGATACCAAACGAAGTATTTGTTTGGGGACTTCAACATAGATTTTAACATGTCAAAGGTACTAATTGGAGTCATTCTTATGCTACATTATGGTCTGGGAACAAGTAATCGGGATCGTCCGACACGTTATTTACAGATAAAAACATTACGTTAATTGGACCACAGTTATGTAAATACAAAAAATATAATATACTTGAATCATGTTCAGTACACAACTGGTTGTTAGCGGACACTGCTCTATTTGTGTAAAACATGGAATAAAAAAAAAAGGTGTTCAACATTACCAAAAAGCCAGGGCAACAAGGAAATGTTTACAAGATGTTTCACTAAACTTCGTTGAAAAACTTACTTTTAATTAAAGTGATCTATTAAAATTCCGGAACTAGATTTTGTTATTCACAAATAAGGAGACCCTGAGATGCAGTTGATTACTGACCCGGACGTTTATTTCGTTATACGATAAACATGCCCCTTATAAAAGAAAAAAGAGTAAAAAACATTCTATTAAACCACCTTGGATAAACAAAAAGGAAAATTGATGATGAAAGATATTAAAAAAGAGAAAAGTTTTATGTTTGTCCAAAGTGATTTTAAAGGGAAAAAATGCAGCAACAAAAACAAACAAAAGTAAAACTAATGAAAACGCAAGCAAAAACAACAATATTTTCAAAATTTAAAATTTGTTTCATCCACAACAATCAAAAATGGTCTGGGAAAAAGCCATTAACATGTTAAAAAAAACTTAATGCTAACTCACCAATCACAATTCCATAAAACGAAATATCCACTGATGGGGACCTTAACCTTATTTTATTAAAAACGTTGCAACAACATACGTGTAAATGACAAATAAAAAAAAAAAAAGATGGATAACAGTGAGTGAAAAGCGAAATGAATTGTAGGATTAAAAAAGAAAAAATGAATGAAAAAAGGGAAAAAGGACGAACAATGGTAAGAAATGAAGTAATGGGTAGAAAAGTAAGTGAAAGGGGAAAAAAGGAAGGGAGGAGAGATGGAAGGGGAATGGAGGGGAAAAATAACGGAAAAAAAGCGTAATTTGGTAGAGGCAGAAAAAAAAGTAAAAGTATAAAGGATGTAATTTGATTAAAAAAAAAAAACCAGGTGGACTATAGAAAAAAGTAAAGCAAAGGAAAAAAAAGTAAAAAAAGTAAACATTAAAAAGCACGGTGATGTGATCGATCCACATCAAGCTAACGAAAGAAACGATATCAATAGGTAAGTATATGTAAATTTTTTTAAAACAAAGGAAAAGAACATCAAAAAACAGTGTGAAGTATCATTTGAAATCATGACGATTTAAATAAATGAAAATAGTCGGTTTGAGGAACAAACTCACTACTGACATAATGTAGTTAGACAACTAGGTAGATGGAGAGGGATTTCAAACGATCAATAACAACGAATTACAGTGGGACTTCTATTCATGATTGGGTGCTTTATAAACAGGTTTGAGGGCCATCAACCATTCACTTTTAAGGGTAAAAAAAAAATAAAGAAAAAATTAATAGAAGTGATTGTGTTAAATTAGAGTAGTATGAACTGACAGAAAAAAGATGGTTGAAATAAATAAGCAAGGTAAAAGTTACTAAAAAGATTAAGTTTAAGGTGTTAAAAAGGGATAAGTATTGGGGAAAATATATATTTAAAATAAATTAACGATGAATTCTGTAAATAAAATGATGTTGTGGAATGTTTGATGATGAAAATTAAAAAAATACAAACAGTTGAAAAAGTAATTTTTGATATTAGTATGAAAAAAATGAAGAAAAAAACGTTAATAAGCCAAAGAAGTGGAAAGAATTGAAAAAAAACTGCATATTATTAATGAAAAAATAAAAAAAAAAAATTATGCTATATAAAAAAAAGCAAAAAAGAGGAAAGAAGATGAAATATGTGTTATAATAATCGTAGGTAAAAAGAATAAAAACAATGAAGTAAAGTAGAAGCTTAATAACATAAAGTGTCAGTGGGTTATAATTGATAAGCGAATCAAGCTGGAATATATAACATTTAACGAAATCACTGTAAGAATCAATACCAAAAATGAATTAAAAGTTACAAAAAATAAATAATTTATCATACTTCATTAAAGTGGAGGAGAAAATATTTTTTAATGAAAACACCATACCTATATAAATTAGCATAAAAGCTACGAGAATAGTTGATAGGAAAATAAATATAAAATAAATAAATAGATCTTAAACACAAAAGAGAATTAAAGCTGATAAACATAAGTATACAGTTCAGAAAAAAAATGAATATAAAAAAAAAAAAAAAATTCAGTTCAAAGAAATAATTTTATTAAAAAAGAATAT
>CM065710.1:8685067-8717567 GCA_017654935.2 Phymorhynchus buccinoides
TTATCGCGTTCGCTTCGTGTCAAGTAAACCCGAGTTCGAACCTGGGTACAGGGGATTTTTTCCTCTCATTCTGCACTAGGCCTTAACGGTCTGAACGTGGAGTCTTTCGGATGAGACGATAAACCGAGGTCCCGTGTGCCCATGCACTTAGCACACGTTAAACCCAGTGGCAACGAAAAAGTTGTCATTTGGTCAAAATTTACCCCCCCCCCTCATCAGTGACAAAAATCGCATCCCACCCACCCCCAAAAAAGGCCTCTGGCTGCGACGCGCTCTCCAGGTGGGAGCAACCCGAATTCCACAGAGACGCCTCTGTGACTATAAAGTACCTAATACCTAATAATTTCATAGACAAAACAAAGACACAAACATACCTACACACACAGTGACTTAATAGTTCTAATAAAAATGATGAGTACAATAGTAATTCCATGTCAATCATAACTGTCACCAATATAATTGATAACACCAACCATAAACCAGGGGTGAGCACAGGGTAAGTAATCATTATGAATTATGTACAAAAAAACGGGTAAAAATATAAATGGGCAAAGGTACATAGAATTAGAAATTATCAAAGTTTAGGCTCCCCCTCAGAAAAGCAAAAAGTATACACATCGACACCCCACACACACACACACAAAGTGTTAGTACGCTCACCACACAGATACATGAACCAGACCTGCTTACCCCCTACACAAGTCTTGAGTAGTCTGGATAGCTAAAATGAGTAGTTGGGTGTGAAATAAGTAGTTCTACTCATTAAAACCATCAAACACTGTTCACTGAAAATCAGTAGCAACCAAGAATTAGAGAGCTATACAGTAGAACCTCCTTTATAAGACCTCCCATTATAAGACTCCCTCCCACATAAGACCTACTTCTCTGAGACATTGCTCTTCTTTGTAAGTATTAAAATCACCTCCTTTATAAGACCCCTCCCTTATAAGACCTAATTTTGGATGATTTTTGGAGGTCATATAAGGGAGGTTCTACTGTATTTTCAATTTTGAAGAGTAGTAGAGGTCCAAATTGAGTGGAAAACTACTCGAAAAGAGTAGAGTAAACAGGTCTGCATGTACACATACATAAACATATGCTTACAAGTGGATGCACAGGGCTCCCAGGGACCCCCATTTGGGGGTCTATGAAGTACTAAAATTCTAAAGGACCCTCTAAAAGAATGTGCAGGGAGGTCCCAGGGATGCACTAGAAAAATTCTTTTTAGCATTCGCAATGCCACCGGGACCCTATAACCTGCCTCTAGGACCCTCTATGCTGTAAGTGGAGTCCCTGGGACCCCTTGTTTTGCGGGACGATTGGGAGCCCTGACGCATACACACACACAGACTGACAAAGGAAAACACCCGCCCGCACACACACACGCATTCTCCACATACACTCAGAAAGCAAACCCCTTTTCACAGCAGCACTTACAGTGTATCTTCTGGATCTTTTCTCTCTTCTTCTGCTCGAACTTCTCCTTCTTCTTCCTCTCCTTCTCTGCCTCTCTCTCCTGCCTGCAAGTCACACCAAAAACACAAAGCGCATTTTCGTCAGATAATGAGCACACATTCATCACTTGTCCTTTGGTTGGCTAATACATGACCAAAACAGAAACAAAACAGACATCATTATGTACAACGTTGTCATACATAAACAACAAAATCTGCACACAGATTACACTCACATTTTTTGGGCATATACTGTATTTTTCAGACTGTAAGGCATAAGGCGCACCCCCCAAATTTTACCCAAATTTCAGATTTTGTAATATATTTTCTTACTATTTTATCAGTCACATTATAAGGCGCAGGGGACTGAGTCTGGGGGAAAAGTATCGCCTTATAGTCCGTAAAATACGGTAGATTAAAAAATATTCACAATACTCAAATTCACAAAGGACACACACACACACACACCACACAATGGACAAGGCTCTTGGTTGCATGCAAACACACAAGGCACAGACTCTCTCACATTTATCCCATCTCCCCTCCCCCTCTACACACACACAGAAACCTACACTTACACTCTCACTACCCCTTCCCAACTCCCATCCCAACACACACAGAAAACCTGATTTTACACACACACACACACACATTAGTCACACACACATACACACACGCACACACAGTACCAGAGCTGTTTACCCCAAATTTTCACAGTCAGTAATCCCAAGCTTTGAAATCAGTAATCTGAGGCATCTGTCAGTAATCCTCGGAACGCAATGAATACGACTATTTACGATAATCATTCATTTCTTATTTTGCGACTTTAATAATAAAAAAATATAAAAAAATGATAGAAAAAGGATATCTGATAACACACACACACACACCACACAGACACACACAATCCACTCACAATTTCCTCTCCTTCTCCTCCCTTCTCTTTCCTCTCTCTCTCCGTGGCACACACACACACACACACACACTCAATCCACTCACAATTTCCTCTCCTTCTCCTCTCTTTCCTCTCTCTCGTAGACAACAGACACACACACACACACACACACACACCACAGACAACACACACACAACAATCCACTCACTTCTCTCTCCTTCTCTCTCTCTTGCGACACTCTCACACACACGACACACACACACACACAGACACACACACACACACACACTCAATCCACTCACAATATTCTCTCCTTCTCCTCCCTTTCCTCTCTCTCTCATGGCACACAGATACACACACACACACACACAATCCACTCACAATTTTCTCTCCTCCTCTCTCTCTCTGCGACACACACACACACAGACACACACACACACACTCACAATATTCTCTCCTTCTCCTTCTCTCCTCTCTCTCTCTGGCACTGCGACACACACACACACACACACACACACACACACACACACACACACACACACACACTCAACACACACACTCACAACACACACACACTCCACACACACACCCTTTCCACACTCTCTCCACAACACACACACACACACACACACACACACACACACACACACACACAATCCACTCACAATATTCTCTCCTTCTCCTCCCGTCTCTCTTTCCTCTCTCTCTCTCCGTGGCACACAGACACACACACACTCACAACACAGACTCCTTCACACACACACTCTCACACCTCACACTCTCACACACAGACAACACACACACACACACACACACACACAAACAACAACACACACACACACACACACACACACACACAGACAACAACACACACACAGACACACACACAATGCACTCACAATTTTCTCTCCTTCTCCTCCCTTCTCTCCTTCCTCTCTCTCTCCGCCGTGTTCAGCGAAGAAGACGCAGCAGCGTCGTCACCACCAGGGGGCTTCCTCGTCTCCCCCTCCCCTACTCCCCCTCCTTCCTCCGTTTTTACCTTCCCCTCCTTGGGGGAACCCCCAGCACCTTTGTCCAACTCCATCTGCAATCGAAAATAGAAGACAGTGGAACCTCCCTTATAAGACCTCACATTATAAGACTCCCTCCCATATAAGACCTACTTCTCTGAGACATTGCTCTAATGCTCTTCTTTGTAAGCATTAAAGTTACCTCCCTTATAAGACTCCCTCCCACATAAGACCTACTTCTCTGAGACATTGCCCTTCTTTGTAAGTATTAAAGTTACCTCCCTTTATAAGACCCCTCCCTATGAAGACCTCATTTCGGATGAATCTTGAAGGTCTTATAAGGGAGGTTCCACTGTATTAAAATTACCTCCCTTACAAGACCCCTCCTTTATAAGACCTCATTTTGGATGATTTTTTAAGGTCTTATAAGGGAGGTTCCACTTTAGAATAATAATGTTGAAAGGTCGTCATAGCCAAAAGCTTCCCTTGGCATCACCACCACCCCACTCCCTCATCCACTTCCATCTTGAAGACCCCGCTTCCTTATAGAATAATAACGTTGAAATTCCCCCGTTGGGGATACCGGGGGGTCTTTTGTATAAATAGTTCCCCCACCTTCTGGAAGTTCTGTGCTTGTAACTTCCTCTAGCCTGTCACACTCTTTGACTCTGCCTTTTCCCTTTGCTTACAGTCATCTACTATCTTTCTGCCTTACCCGGTCCATTCTCCTGCCAATTTTCATGAAACACTTTCAAAAACATTTCCTCCAGCCGAAGTCGGACTTGCTGGGCCTATTTCTTAGGCGCATAACGACAGCATGATGCATCTGCGCTCATAATTGACAGGAAACTGAGCGATCAAAGAAGAAGAAGAAGGTTGAAATGTCGTCATACCCAAAAGCTTACCTTAGCATCACCCTCCTCCTCATCCACTTCCATCTTGATGACACCGCCTCCTTCCTTCTTTCCTTCCCCGTCTTCCGGGCTCGCCCTCTCTCTTCCTCCCTCCTCCTCCTCCTTTATCCTCCTTCCTTCAGTCTTCCCTTCCTCCTCCTTCTCCCTGCCTTTTTCTTTCCTCTTTTCTCTCCTCGCCCGCTCGTCTTCCGAATCCTCGTCGCTGGACAGAATTCTCCTCTTCTTTTTCTCCGGGGCTTTGAGCGTCTCCGAGGAGAAGGAAACCTTCGTCTTTCCTCCTCCGTCTTTCCTATCTTTGTTCCGGTCCTTGCTGCTGCTGCTGTGCCTGTCTTTCTCCTTTTGTCTGTCCTTCGATCGCTCTTTGTCCCTGGCTTTGCTGTCGTTGTCTTTCCCCTTCTCTCTGTCTCTCCGGTCTTTCTCGTCCTTGGGCTTGTCTTTCTCTCTCGGTTTCTCCCCGTCTTTCTCTCTCGGTTTCTCCGCGTCTTTCCTTCGCTCTTCTTTCGCTTTCGACTTGTCCTTTTCCTCTTTGGTTGCCGCGTCTTTTTCTCTGTCCTTTTTGGACGACGACGATGATGACTCGGGTCTGGGAGTTTTTTCGTTTTTGGCGTTGTCGGCGGTGGCGTCTTTCTTTGGTTTCTTCGTCTTTTCCACCGCGCTGTCTGTCTCTTTTTTGTCTGTGCTGCCGAGTCGTTTTTTCTTCGCGCTTTGCCCCTCCTCCTGGGAACCAAAATGAAACAAAATGAAACGCAATGAAATGCAATGAATGGAAGTCAGGTTTCAACCCCTTGACTGCCGTATAACGTATTTCGTAAGGGCTTGATGACGTCACTGATGACGCCATCAGATGAAGGGAAATAAGTTAAGGACATTGGGTTTTTTTTACTTTTGACCTTCACAAGGATATATCCCCAGGCCATTTCGCCAGATTGACTTTAACTCATTCGCATGGCAACGATTTTGAATGATTAAAAAAATCACAAATCACTCCAGCCATGCACACAAACAAAACACACATAAGCAAAAGGAGAAATTAAAGAAGATTACGGGTTTTTACTTCAGGTTTAGACATAGGGAAGAGGTAGATCAGACTTTTTTATATATAGACTTTATATAGAAACACTCTCCACACCGATTGGTTTCCCCACAACAAACCATTACAAAAGCAAAGTCAGAGGCAAAATTGAGGTCTAAGGGAGCGGAGCGAGTTTAGAAGTGACCAAGGTATGGTGTTTACACATTTACTTCCCTTGAAGCAAATGCATCAAATTGACAGCTATCTATTAATTCCGCACATATATGGCTGGAACGACTTGAATGAGTTAACAGTTGTGTTTCCCCTTTGACAATTTTTAATGCGTTTTTTTTCTCTTAAGTTTTCTCTGGCAGTCAATGGGTTAACGTCCGCTCGGCCGCAAAAAAAACAAAGCACATGTGGGACGAAACCATCAACCATCCTTCAATTTGTTGACGCAGACACAGGCACACAGACAGACAGTCAGACAGACACACGCAATAAAAAAATTTTTTTAAGTTTCTTTAGTGAGAGAAGAAACCGGAAGCGGACCGACCAGAAGTAACGATTCAAGGGACATCACTAGCTTTGATAGCTGACGATAATGCCAAGTACCGTTCAAACAATATGCTTTCTATCGATTTCTTCTTCTTCTTTTTTTCCGCACTCGTTCAGCTGAAATTGCGGGGGGGGGGGAAATTGTTGCTGACCGTAATAATAATAATAATAGTGAATCATTTATATAGCGCATTCCTCCACCAATGTGGAGCTCTATGCGCTTAACAACAACAAAAATTAAAAGCAACAAATTCAACAACAAAACGAAATAATCGCTCATGCACATGCAAATAGGCATACACATACACACCCCACCCACACATACACGCACATACGCACATACACACACACACACACACACACACACACGCACACACACACACTCACACACATAGCGTAATCGGAGGTCTCAAAACGTAATAATTACGGGCAAATACTAGTCAGAATATACCATTGCATCTAGGTCTGGGGAAAATGTATCGCCTCACAGTCCGTGAAATATGCGACTTGCCTTTTTGTTGTTGGGTTTCCTGGCTTTGTCGTCTTCCTGGTCGCTGCCCTTGACCTTGGCCTTTTCCTCCCCCTCTTCCTCCTCCTCTCTCTCTTTCAGCATCTCCTCCCTCGCTCTCTCCACCCTCGCCATCTCATCTATGCGACGTCTGAAGAGGGAACAGTCACATAGTTATTATCTCTGTGTGTGTGTGTGTGTGTGCGTGTGTGTGTATACGTGTGTGTGTGTGTGTGTGTGCGTGTGCGTGTGTGTCTGCGTATGTATGTGTGTGTGTGTGTGTGTGTGTGCGTGTGTGTGTATACGTGTGTGTGTATGTGCGTGCATGCGTGCGTGCGTGCATGTACAGGTTTGTGTGCGTAGTTTGTGAATGTTCATGTTCTGCTTGTTTATTATTTGATTTCTGTTTTGTTATTTCTGTCTTTCAAAACTTCTCTGAAAACTCATCTTTTTGAAACCTCATACTCTCACCTCTAATCCACATAGTCCTTGATGATATTACCCTGCAGTATGTGTGTGTGCGTGCGTGCGTGCGTGGTGTGGGGGGGGGGGGGGAGGAGGGGGGGGGAGGGAGGGCGAGAGATTAATACATGCATTTTGTATGAACAGTCTCACTTATTTTTAATGTTTATATTCATTGATACTTGTCTTCATGTTGATTATTCTTGGCTTGGTGTTTATCTGTATGTTAGTGTTTGTCCAGCGCTTTGAGCACCCTGCAAAGGGAGTTAAGCGCTCTATAAATAACCATTATTATTATTATTATTATTATGGATGGCTTCAGGTAAAAAAAAAAGAAGCATAATGCAATGCTTATTCTTGTCCATCAGGAAATAAAATTTTGACTTTGACTTTCTTTGACACACACGCACATAAACACACACACACACACACACACACACAAACAGAAAGATGATGATGGTGGTTACATTACTATCAGTTGTGGCTTTTGGGCTGAGAGAGTGGGGATATTCACGGCACAGGAATTCCCCACATTCTGACTCCTTTTAGCTTTCCGCAGAGAGCTATTTAGGTTTCAAAAGTTATTTCCTTTAACGAAAGCAAATGCTCTTCTCATTGATTGTGCATGGGCGCAACTCCCCAAAATGAAAAAGAGCACTGAAAGGCAGGGGTCCAGGGACCCATGACCCCCGGCAGGGTCACAGGGGCAGAGCTAGAGACAGACAGTTAAAATGATGGACAGAGACAGTAGTTTGATAAGCCTTGTGAAATTATTACATTGCCTTTGTAAACTTCCAAGATAGAACAACCAAGTTCAAAACGCCCCAAATCGCTTGTGGTCAATTTTGTTTTTTGATGAATTAAAAAAAAAATGTTAAACTGAAGTTCAGTTTCTGGTAAAATTAAAAGTACTGAAATCAGTGTAAAAATGAACGAGTAGCACACATGATTATGGTCAGGGATAGGAAAAGACCTTACAAGTGGCATACCACTACGAAACAATGCAAGCCTTAACCCTTTCAACGCCAATGTCGCATTTTTGCACCACAATGGCTTAACACCCGTGTCACTAAAAGGCATCAAATCAGGGCCTGTTATCCAAAGACCCTATTTTCTTAATTTTGGGAGGTAAGGATAAACCTAATGTTATACATGTCACAGAGGAATTCATAATATTGCAAAAAAAAAATTTCTCTACCCAATTCAGCTTAATGGTATTTTTGGCTGAAAATAGCTGGCGGTGAAAGGGTTAATGAATAAAACACTTGAAATTGGTTCATATAACTCCCCCAAATGAAAATAAAATGATATATCATTGCTTCAACATTGTGTAACATTTCGCCGCCCGCATGCAAAGGAGACGCAAGTCAAAAGACGTCACTTCACATGAGGAATGGAAAACAGTTTGGTCATTTCAGGCCAAATTACGTCACGTTCTGTTAATTTAGCGTCACAATCAGTGTTTTATCTTTGCAGATTGTTGTTTTACAGCTCTGTTAGATGATGCAGCTTGTCCAGATCAACTGGTAAGTCCGACACATCGAAGATGACCAATTTTGAGTTACGTCTCTTTAGCATGCGGACGGCAATTTGTAAATTGACCTTAACCCCTTGACTGCCATATGACGTATCACATACTGACTTGACGACATCACTGATGACGTCATTACATAAAGAGGGATAACTCTAATATGATGGTTTTTGCTCTAACAGTCAAGAGAGCTACATATACATTTTGCCAGATTGGCTCTATCAGTTGTCTTTTTCATGGCATGATTTGTACAATGATTTTTTTCTTCAATTTTCTCTGGCAGTCAAGCCATGATGGGGTTACCGTAATTTACGGCCTATTAGGTGCAACTTTTTTTTACTGAACTTTCACCCCTGCGCCCAATCCGGCGCATGCGCCCTTTCTATACTCTAAACAGAAAAAAGTAAGGGGGTCGAGAGTTGAAATGAACAACTCACCATGCTCTGGTAGCTTCCACAACAAACCGACAACAGTTCACTCACATTGCACTTTCGCTTCACGATCGTATCTCTTCCGTGATCACAATCGGACACAGCAATAGACCTGTAATGATGTTACTTTCGCTGTTCGTTTCGTTCTTCCTTTTTTTGATTTCTTTGGTTTCTTTGCGCCTTCTTTGTTCCTGTGTTCAAATTACGATTTTTTTTTAAAGCAGGGGGTGCGCCTTATGCGCTGTGCCGCCTTATGGGCCGTAAATTACGGTAATCTCTTCACGAAAATCTGAAACAGCAAAACCAATCACACGCGTACCTTTCAGCTTCTTCCTGTAGCTTGCGTTCAATCTCCTTCTTCCATTCGGCATCCTTCTTCTTCCAGCTGCTCTCTGTGTCCGATTTGCCGCTGAAAGTGAAAAGGAGAAAAATGCATGTAGATGGAGAGGGAGGGAGAGAGGAGAGAGAGAGAGAGAGAGAGAGAGAGAGAGAGAGAGAGAGAGAGAGAGAGAGAGAGAGAGAGAGAGAGAGAGAGAGAGAGAGAGAGAGAGAGAGAGAGAGAGAGAGAGAGAGAGAGAGAGAGAGAGAGAGAGAGAGAGAGAAACAGACACTTAGAGAAACAGAAGCAGAATAGAGGGAGAGGGAGAATATTTCATTTCAAAGTTTTGTTAGCTAAAACTGCAAAGCTTTACCCCTACACACATACACACACACGAACACACACACACTAACAAACATCGTCATTTGTTTCTAACCTGCAATGTTTTACCCATACACACACACACACACACACACACTAACAAACATCACCATTTTCCTCTAACCTGTAAAGTTTTACCCATACACATAGACAGCACACACACACACGCACATACATATATTACACACATACACATACAACACAAACACAACACACACACACTAACAAAACATCGTCATCTTCCTCTAACCTGTCATCATCATCGTCGTCATCATCGCTCAAGGAACTCAGACTGTCGTCGGAAATGGCGGCTGTCGCTTTGGCTTTGCCCCTTCCACCCCCACCACCACCCGACTTGCGCCCCCCTCCCCCTGCAATCAATGATCAATCAGTCAATCAATCCAACAGCAATCATGAATCAATCAATCTGACAAAATCATCAATACAATTGCAATTACCGTACAATTCGGACTACAGTCGACCCCCTCACGAACGGCCCTCTGAATTACGACCTCCCCTCTTTTACGACTGAAATATGAATGACGGATCGTTTTTCTTCTAAACTTGCCTCCTCATTTACGACTCCCCATCTAACGCGTTTTGCGACCGTAAATCTTGTTGATTTTACGACCGATGCAACACATTCTGACAATTATCAGTCGCAAAAACGATGATATCTATCCTTCTCGGCCTCAGTTCGAGCCGACGCACAGCTGGGGTACCACTGTTGTTAGGTCAATCTCACGAACCGTTCTCATGCCGAAATTGAAGAATTTAATCAGCGATATCACGATCTGACCACTAAATGTCACCACTTTTATGCACATGTGTCATCACTGAGCAGTTTATGATCAAAGTTTGAACTGAAACGGTCGCGATCGTGTCGATCTTTACGAACTCTGTGCACACGTAGGCCTAAATGCGAAGTCAACTCCCAAGTTGAAACTAGGTGATCGGTCACACTCCATAAGTTGGAACTCAGTGAATGGTCTCACTTTACAAAAAATAAGTTGAAAAGCAGCTCCTTTCCGTTATCAAACTGATAAATCGGCGTTAGTGCGTGCACTGAAACACTCACTGAATGCAAACAACACACAAAATCCGATAAATGAAAGCAGCTGGCGCATTAGCGTTTGCCGTGATTTCGTATTTGCGGTGTGTGCGGCGCCATTTTGTCAGCCGAGTTGTATGCGCGGTAAAAGTTCCGTGTGTGCAAACTGTGATTGAAAATGAACTGCCAGAGCGTAAAATGGCGAAAATTAGGTCTGTACTGTTGTTATGTGTAGTTTGTGTGTGAGTGCAACACGGGCCGCGAGCACACCCCCGTTTTCGTATATTAGCTAATGATGTTTCATTCAAGAATGACGGAGAAAGCATGTTTTAGTTCTAGTGTATGCATGTGCTGTGCGTCATATACGGTGTAGTGAGTCACTGAGTGCATTGTTTTGGTCACCCCTGATTTAAGACCCCCCTCTTTTACGAATTATTTTTTGAAGGTCTTAAAAGAGGGGGTCGACTGTATAAGGCACACATGTATATTAGCCACATCCACTGAATTTACATAATCTTACGTATTCATTCATATACCGTATTTTTCGGCTCATTAGGCGCTGCTGTGTATACGGCGAATAGGGCAATTTTCAAGAAAAATCTGACAAAATCCAAGTAAAAGGCGCCCTCGTTTATAAGGCGATACACACCTCACAAAACAAAGTCGAAGTTTGAAGCCCGTACACGTCTTGTAAATGATTACCGACCGCCATTATTGTTGTCGTAAACGAGAGTTGGCTCCCTTCTCAAATAATCGAAACTTCCGTTTTTGCGACTTCCGGTTGCTGTGTTTGGCCAATTCTTCGCGAAAACTGGTAGAATTATGGCATTTTAAGCTCTACAACGATGCTTTTTACATCCAATGAAGGGTTGTGGCATCTGTTGGACGGTATCTTGGACGATAACAGGGATTTTGAAGCATTTTAACGTGAGTATTCGTCGTATCAGCGACTCGTTACCACTTTCGATGTTGTGACTCACAGTAGACTGTACTGAGTATGGCAATCGTTGCCTCTTCTCACGATTTTGTTCACTTATAGGGCGCCCTCGTTTATTAGGCGCATAGGTCGAAATTGGAGAAAAAAATATTGCCTTATAGTCCGAAAAATACGGTATAAGCCGCAGCAGTTCATAAGCCGCACACAAAATTACACGCACAAAACAGCTCACAAAGTTTAACCCCTTGACTGCCAGAGAAAATTAAAGAAAAAATCCTTGTACAAATCATGCCATGAAAAAGACAACTGATAGAGCCAATCTGGCAAAATGGTCTGGGGATATAACTCTCTTGACTGTGATAGAGCAAAAGCCAGCTTATCAGAGTTATTCCTTTTCATCTGAAGACGTCATCAGTGATGTCATGAAGACAGTACGTGATACATTATACGGCAGTCAAGGGGTTAAGGGAAAAAACTATAGAATTTGAAATAACTGTAATTATAATAATCTGAAACATTTTAAACATGGGATTTGAAGCTATTAACAGTGAAAACCAAGTCTGAGAGCTACAATGAAGATCAAAATAGGCCGGAAAGTGTGTCTCGAAGCAGATTTAATGGCACTGATAAATGTAGAAGGGGGACAATCAATAGACAAACCGCATCGGTATATAAGCCGCATGGGCCAAAGTTGAGGGAAAAAGTAGCGGCTTATAGTCCGCATTTTACGGTATCTGTCAATCCGATTGCTGCTTCCCAATCATCCAATCAATCTATCTGCAATTTTGAATAAACCAATCCACTCACAATCTATCAATCTGCCTCCAATCATCCGTCAATCCCAGTCTAAAATCATCAATCCAAAAGCAACCCTCAATCAACAAACAAACAAGTACAAGTGTAAAGTGACGTTGTTTTCTTCACTAGAGACAAAACAAAACTTCAATCAATCAATCAATCAGAATGCAATGATCAGCTCCTAGCATAACACCACCAGTCTCCAAAATCCTCCAAAGTCGGAGTGTGGCTGCTCACGTGGCGGGGTAATCAAAAACGGTCACACACGTAATGTTCTCAACCCTAGCTGGTGCGTTTGTACCATAGTGTTCAAGTGCTTCTTCGGCTGTTGGGATGATCCCTGGAGTCTTTTAGCCAGGGTACGACAACAAACAACCATAAAACTTTTTTAAAGACCCACTAGATCATGTGTCAAAATCACGGGTTTCAAGTGTTTTCCCTCTTATAGCTGGTAATAAATCTTGTTTTGACCAAGTCTGACCCATACAAATGCCCCCAAATTCAAACCGAAACATCATTTTAAAGAGCAGCCTCAATTTGAAGTTGGGAACATGTGTATGTGGGTCACAGCTACCCAAGGGACTTAATTGTGGTGCGTCAGTGTGTCTTTAAAACAAAACAAAAAACCTTACCTCTTTTGGCTCCAGAAGCCGGCGCCTTGGGGGTGCGCTTGGCCGGGGTTTTGAACTGGCTTCTCCGCGGAGCCTTCTTGGCTGGCTTTTTCACCACCGCCTCATCCTCATCCTCATCTTCATCCCCACTACCCTTTTCATCGTCGTCGTCATCACCATCATCGTCAACGTCGTCGTTTCCGTCACTGCCGGAGGAAGTCGCTTTCTTCTTGGAGGCCCGCTTCCCGCCTTTCTTTGGCGGGGCCTGTTGTTTCTTTTTCTTGGACAAGGTTCCGATCTCAATCTCAAAGTTCTGGAATGAGCAGAAACGGTGATTTGGATTAACCCTTTCGCCGCCAATGTCGCATTTATCAGGGCTCCCAATCGTCCCGCAAAACAAGGGGTCCGAGGGACTCCTTCACTTATAGCATAGAGGGTCTTAGAGGAGGGATAGAGGGTCCCAGTGGCATTGTGAATGCTAAAAAGAATTTTTCTAGTGCATCCCTGGGACCCCCTGCACATTCTTTTAGCACTCGGTTAGAGGGTCCTTTAGAATGTTAGTACTTCATAGACCCCCAAATGGGGGTCCTGGGAGTGGGAGCCCTGTTTATGCACCACAATGTTATCCAAAGACCCTATTTTCTTAATTTTGAGAGGTAAAGATAGGCCTAAAGATGTACATGTCACAGAGGAATTCTCAATATTGCAGGGTGTTTTTGTTTGTGACACAAGCCCAAAACCTATAACTCACTTTGTCGGTCTGTCGGTCGGTCGGTCCAAAATTGTCGCACATATTATAAAAGAGAAAGAAAAGTACAGACAGAAAAAAAATACTTGGGCAGAAAGTAACATTTCAGTTGTCATATCTACAGTCCTTAGGTATGGAAAGAATTGCATACTGAACAGAGCACATGAATCTTCATTTTATTATTTTTAAAGCGTACAAAATAATAAACATACGTAATACAGACACTGCAACAGACACGACGAGTATGCGGTGCTTCTTTCGATGAGTATTAGTAGGATAAATAGTTTTAAATGTTTTCCAACAGATATAAAAAGTTACGAAATGGTGCAGAGATAACATTCTGGTTTACAGATTAAAATTATTGAAAAGCCAGGGGAGGCGACTCAGTGTATGTAATGATTGGAGTGGTAAAAATAGACCGCTGCCAGAAACAATTGCGAATCCGCGCTTGTTTCTTCTCTACCCAGCTAAGTTTAATGGTATTTTGAGGCTGAGAAATGGCTGGCGGTGAAAGGGTTAAATGAAATGTCAGCTCTGTTGCATAGCCGTGCGCATATCATAATTAGAGACGAAAGTCGAAATTGGTCAACTTCGATGACTGTGTTGGACTTACCAGTTGATCGACCAATCAAGACAAGCTGCATCGTCTAACAGAGCTGTGAAACAGCAATTTGCAAAGATAAAACATGACGCTAAATGACGGAAAAATTATGTAATTTGACCTGAAATGACCGAAATATTGAGTTTTCCATTCCTCATGTGAAGTGAAGTCATTTGACTTTTTGATTTGCACACAGCGATATCATGACTTATTTTTCCTTTCTATTTATTTCTTCCCATCACTCTCTCTCCTCCTCTCTCTCTCTCTCTCCCTTCCTCTCTCTCTCTCCCCTCTCTCTCTACCTCCCGTTCTCTCTCTCTCTCTCTCCCCTTTCCTCCCTCTCTTATTCTCTCTATTTTTGGACATTAGTATTCCCAGTTGGTTATTTCTGCCAAGGTGGCAGAGTGGTTAAGACGTTCACCTGCCAAATTCAATGCGTGACAGCAGCGTGAGTGACCCGGGTTCGAATCCCGGCCTCGCCTGGGTTTGTTTTTATAGTTTGACAGGAAAATCGAACTGAACGTCGAGTCTTTCGGATGGGGACTTAAAGCTAGTCTGATCCGTGCGCTTTACGCACGTAAAAATCCCACGGCAGTTGAAAGTCGGCAAGAGCGGGGAGAAATCCCGCAGCCTGGTATGACCAAATTGATAGCTATGTTTTTGTCGTGAGACCTTATGGGGGAAAAAGATATAGTAAACGACATGGTAGGCTCAAAAAAGGGGTGGGCACAGCTTGGTCGAGAACACCCCCGCCACGTGAAGGCTGGCCCACAGTCTGCCCTAAGTAGGCACAACCCCCTCCTCACCATGCTCCCCCCCCCCCCCCCCCCCCCCCCCCAAAAAGGGTAGGCGCTGCACTTGCGGCGACTCGCTCTCCAGGGAAGAGTCTTGAGACTACTTTTTTTTTTCCAATGTTATTACTTTCTATTCAAAGAGATTCGTCTCTGCATACCGTATTTTTTGGATTATAAGGCGATACTTTTTTCCCAGACTTTGATCCCTGCGCCTTATAATATGACTACTAAAATAGTAAGAAAATATAATAACTGAATCTGTAAAATTTGGGGGTGCGCCTTATAAACAGGTGCGCCTGAGAGTCCGTAAAATACGGTAATTCGGGGCTGATCCCCCATGGTGAGCGCGTCATCGCTAGTGCAGCGCAACCTTTTTTTTCTTTTTCTGGTCAGCATTTCTACAAATACACACACTCACCTCATCGTTAGAGTCGTCGCTGGGAGGGGGTGTGCCTTCGTCATAATCTTCGTCGTCGTTATCGCCATCAATTTCTTCTTCATCGCTGGCCTGCTTAGTGGCTGTCGAAGCTCTGGACCCTTTCCTGGCTCGCTTGGCTGCCGGCTTCTGAGAGGGTGTGGGGAAAGTGGGAAATAACGATAACAATGCGGGACTGCCTGCCCTCTGTGCAGTTTCCAGGGACAAACTACTTAACCCTTTCACCGCCAAGGACATGGTCAGACGATATTGAAAATTCCAGGACTTTTCCAGGAGATTGCTGTCTTTCAAGCACTTTTCAAGCCCTGGAAAAGGCCATGTCCATTTTCCAGGAGTTTTCAAGGTTTCAAGGACACTGTCAGTAGTAAGGTCAGCTAACAAGACAAATGACTGCTTAGCAAAATTTCTGATTCTACTCAGTTTCCAGGGACGTCAGAGAGAAAAATGGATTCCAGGGACAGGGTGCCATTTTTGACTGTTCCCATGGACAAATACAGTGGAACCTCCCTTATAAGACCCCCCATTATACACTCCCTCCCACATAAGACCTACTTATCTGAGACAGTGCCCTTCTTTGTAAGTATTAAAATTACCTCCCTTATAAGACCCCTCCGTTCTAAGACCTCATTTCAGACATTGCCCTTCTTTGTAAGTACAGTGGAACCTCCCTTATAAGACTCCCTCCCACACAAGACCTACTTCTCTGAGACATTGCCCTTCTTTGTAAGTACAGTGGAACCTCCCTTATAAGACTCCCTCCCACATAAGACCTACTTCTCTGAGACATTGCCCTTCTTTGAAAGTACAGTGGAACCTCCCTTATAAGACCTCCCATTATAAGACTCCCTCCCACACAAGACCTACTTCTCTGAGACATTGCCCTTCTTTGTAAGTACAGTGGAACCTCCCTTATAAGACATCCCATTATAAGACTCCCTCCCACACAAGACCTACTTCTCTGAGACATTGCCCTTCTTTGTAAGTACAGTGGAACCTCCCTTATAAGACTCCCTCCCACATAAGACCTGCTTCTCTGAGACATTGCCCTTCTTGGTAAGTATTAAAATTACCTCCCTATTTAGACCCCTCCGTTATAAGACCTCATTTCAGACATTGCCCTTCTTTGTAAGTACAGTGGAACCTCCCTTATAAGACATCCCATTATAAGACTCCCTCCCACATAAGACCTACTTCTCTGAGACATTGCCCTTCTTTGTAAGTACAGTGGAACCTCCCTTATAAGACCTCCCATTATAAGACTCCCTCCCACACAAGACCTACTTCTCTGAGACATTGCCCTTCTTTGTAAGTACAGTGGAACCTCCCTTATAAGACTCCCTCCCACATAAGACCTACTTCTCTGAGACATTGCCCTTCTTTGAAAGTACAGTGGAACCTCCCTTATAAGACTTCCCATTATAAGACTCCCTCCCATATAAGACCTGCTTCTCTGAGACATTGCCCTTCTTTGTAAGTACAGTGGAACCTCCCTTATAAGACCTCCCATTATAAGACTCCCTTCCACATAAGACCTACTTCTCTGAGACATTGCCCTTCTTTGCAAGTATTAAAATTACCTCCCTTATAAGACCCCTCTGTTATAAAACATCATTTGGGATGATTTGTGAAGGTCTTATAAGGGAGGTTCCACTGTACCCCTCAGGGGGGACGGTAGGCAGCCCTCATAATGATAAATCCTCAAACCTAAAGTTACTCTCCAACTCCCACTCCATTCAAACCTAAAGTTACTCTCCACCACCCACTCCTTTCAAACCTAAAGATACTCTCCAACTCCCACTCCTTTCAAACCTAAAGTTCCTCTCCACCACCCACTCCTTTCAAACCTAAAGTTCCTCTCCAACTCCCACTCCTTTCAAACCTAAAGTTACTCTCCACCACCCACTCCTTTCAAACCTAAAGTTACTCTCCAACTCCCACTCCTTTCAAACCTAAAGTTCCTCTCCAACTCCCACTCCTTTCAAACCTAAAGTTCCTCTCCAACACCCACTCCTTTCAAACCTAAAGTTCCTCTCCAACTCCCACTCCTTTCAAACCTAAAGTTACTCTCCAACTCCCACTCCTTTCAAACCTAAAGTTCCTCTCCAACTCCCACTCCTTTCAAACCTAAAGTTCCTCTCCACCACCCACTCCTATCAAACCTAAAGTTCCTCTCCAACTCCCACTCCTTTCAAACCTAAAGTTACTCTCCACCACCCACTCCTTTCAAACCTAAAGTTCCTCTCCAACACCCACTCCTTTCAAACCTAAAGTTCCTCTCCAACACCCACTCCTTTCAAACCTAAAGTTCCTCTCCAACTCCCACTCCTTTCAAACCTAAAGTTACTCTCCACCACCCACTCCTTTCAAACCTAAAGTTCCTCTCCACCACCCACTCCTTTCAAACCTAAAGTTACTCTCCACCACCCACTCCTTTCAAACCTAAAGTTCCTCTCCACCACCCACTCCTTTCAAACCTAAAGTTACTCTCCACCACCCACTCCTTTCAAACCTAAAGTTACTCTCCAACTCCCACTCCTTTCAAACCTAAAGTTACTCTCCAACACCCACTCCTTTCAAACCTAAAGTTACTCTCCAACACCCACTCCTTTCAAACCTAAAGTTACTCTCCAACACCCACTCCTTTCAAACCTAAAGTTCCTCTCCACCACCCACTCCTTTCAAACCTAAAGTTCCTCTCCAACACCCACTCCTTTCAAACCTAAAGTTCCTCTCCAACACCCACTCCTTTCAAACCTAAAGTTCCTCTCCAACACCCACTCCTTTCAAACCTAAAGTTCCTCTCCAACTCCCACTCCTTTCAAACCTAAAGTTACTCTCCAACACCCACTCCTTTCAAACCTAAAGTTACTCTCCACCACCCACTCCTTTCAAACCTAAAGTTCCTCTCCACCACCCACTCCTTTCAAACCTAAAGTTCCTCTCCAACTCCCACTCCTTTCAAACCTAAAGTTCCTCTCCACCACCCACTCCTTTCAAACCTAAAGTTACTCTCCACCACCCACTCCTTTCAAACCTAAAGTTACTCTCCACCACCCACTCCTTTCAAACCTAAAGTTCCTCTCCACCACCCACTCCTTTCAAACCTAAAGTTCCTCTCCACCACCCACTCCTTTCAAACCTAAAGTTCCTCTCCACCACCCACTCCTTTCAAACCTAAAGTTACTCTCCACCACCCACTCCTTTCAAACCTAAAGTTACTCTCCAACACCCACTCCTTTCAAACCTAAAGTTCCTCTCCAACACCCACTCCTTTCAAACCTAAAGTTACTCTCCACCACCCACTCCTTTCAAACCTAAAGTTACTCTCCACCACCCACTCCTTTCAAACCTAAAGTTACTCTCCACCACCCACTCCTTTCAAACCTAAAGTTACTCTCCACCACCCACTCCTTTCAAACCTAAAGTTACTCTCCAACTCCCACTCCTTTCAAACCTAAAGTTCCTCTCCACCACCCACTCCTTTCAAACCTAAAGTTACTCTCCACCACCCACTCCTATCAAACCTAAAGTTCCTCTCCACCTCCCACTCCTTTCAAACCTAAAGTTACTCTCCAACTCCCACTCCTTTCAAACCTAAAGTTCCTCTCCAACTCCCACTCCTTTCAAACCTAAAGTTACTCTCCAACACCCACTCCTTTCAAACCTAAAGTTACTCTCCAACACCCACTCCTTTCAAACCTAAAGTTACTCTCCAACTCCCACTCCTTTCAAACCTAAAGTTACTCTCCAACTCCCACTCCTTTCAAACCTAAAGTTACTCTCCAACACCCACTCCTTTCAAACCTAAAGTTACTCTCCAACTCCCACTCCTTTCAAACCTAAAGTTACTCTCCAACACCCACTCCTTTCAAACCTAAAGTTACTCTCCAACACCCACTCCTATCAAACCTAAAGTTCCTCTCCACCACCCACTAACCCAAACTTCCAGCCTGACGAAACAAGGCGGCATACTCACTGATCCCACGCTGCTCGATCTCTTCCGTTTCTGAGCCTGAGTTTCAACAACAACAAAAAGAAAAGAAAAGAGAAAGAAACACAGAGAATAATATGCATCATGGAGAAAAGTAAAACATGTGCCATATGTTTCTGACTCTAGTCTAAAGCGATACTTTTTCCCCCCAGACCGATACCCTTACTTACAAAAAAACAAAACAAAATTACATGGGTGCAACTCCCCCAAACAAAAGAAAATGAAAGGCAGGGGTCCAGGGACCCATGACCCTGGCAGGGTGCAGGGGCAGAGCCCCGTCGGACAATTCATGGGGGCAAGTTGAGAGAGAGAGAGAGAGAGAGAGAGAGAGAGAGAGAGAGAGAGAGAGAGAGAGAGAGAGAGAGAGAGAGAGAGAGAGAGAGATAGACAGACAGTTAAAATAATAGACAGACAGTTTGAGTCTGATAGGCCTTGTGAAATTATTACACTGCCTTTGTAAACTTCCAAGATGGAACAACCAAGTTCAAAAGGCCCCAAATCGCTTGTGGTCAATTTTTGTCTTTGTTTTGATAAATTTAAAAAAAAAACTGAAGTTCAGTTTCTGGTAAAATTAAAAATACTGAAATCAGTGTAGAAATGAAAGAGTAGCACCCATGCCCTTATGCCTTGTGTTAATATGACTAGTAATATAGTATTGAAGCAAAATCTGAAATTTAGTCGTATTATTATGACTATAAGGTGCACCTTATCATAAGGCGCATCCCACAAATTTTAATCAAGATTCAGATTTTGTCATTATACTTTCTTACCATATTATTAGTCACATTATAACGTGCAGGAGTCTCAGTCTGGGGGAAAACTATCGCCTTTTATTTCAAATCTAGTTCGTAAAATATAGTATGTAACATTTGGTGGGTGAGTCTTGTAATTAGGTGCGCCTTATAGTCCGTAAAATATGGCATGTCACTCATTCTTAAAATCAGACATTTCAATGTTTTAACCCTTTCACAGCCAGCCATATTTCAGCCCAGAATGTCCATTAAATTTACCTGGGTAGAGAACAAAATCCATCTGCAGTATTGGGGATTCTTCTGTGACATATATATAAAATAAGGTCTATCCTTACTTCCCAAAACTAAGACAATAGGGTCTTTGGATAATAGACCCCAATTTGATGCCCTTTAATGACATAGGTCTTAAATCACTGTGGTGCTAAAATGCGACTTTGGCGGTGAAAGGGTTAAAACTCTAAAAACTTCCCATTCCGGAGCAAACATACCATGCATACTCATGAATAGGGCCTTTGCCACGAGTGTCCGTTCTCTATACTAGACTACTAACTTGCCCAAGCTCGTTCTGCCAGAGTTACGCTTACCTTTCTAATTCAACTCAATGAAATTCAAGGTCACCGGTATGCGGCAAATGCCCTATTAGTGGATGTTCTTTGTGTGTGTATGTTGAGAGTGTGTGTGTGTGTGTGTGTGTGTGTGTGTGTGTGTGTGTGTGTGTGTGTGTGTGTGTGTGTGTGTGCGTGCATGCGTGCGTGCGTGTCTTTCATTTAACGTCTATCCACTTCTCGTGATATTAGACTGGGGGAAAAAAAGTGTTTATGTATGTTAAAATGGTTGCGTGCATGTGAATATGTGCATGTGTGTGTGTATATCAAAGTGTGTGCATGCAGGTGTATGCACAATCAATATGAATGGATAGGACTGCACTGTAGAAGTAATAAATATGAACCACACAAAAATAGGACTAAAACTAACAATCAAAACAAACATGTATGTATGCGTGCATGTGTCAGACCTGCCTACCCCCAATTTCTTTTTATTTCTTTTATTTTCCAAGGAGACCTAAAAACGGAACATTACAGAACATTAAAGCGCCATGCGAAATGACGAAAAACACTCGACTTTGACCAATCTTAGAAGACCTTAAGTTCAAAATTTTGCCGTATTAATTTTCCATTTACCGTACTGCAGTACTGGGGCTCAAAATCGTGTACAAAATACAGAAAAATCTTATGGGTAGGCAGGTCTGGTGTGTGTGCGTTCACACTTACACTTACGCATTTGAAGTTGCGGATTTGTGGGGTTTCACCGGTTAATAATCGTAACATTTTCTGTGGGTCTAATTCTGACACAGGTTATTGGAAGTCTGTCACTGATGACGGGACTGGTATTCAAAAATTTGGTAAAGGTTAAGATGTCCCCCCCCCCCTGCATTTCTCGGTTAATTCTATTTTTCCGTTTTTGCCTTTCTTACCATACATAAAGCTGTATTTTAGGAACATTTTTAGCTAATAACCTTTTTGGAATACTAACCCTATCCCTAGCCCTAAACCTAACCAAACGCTACCCTACACACCCCACCCCACCCCCCCACTATGTACTGCAGTACACCGCGATTTGTCACAGTTGTGGTTCGTTGCGTTTTTCCGTCTTATACAGTTATAGGGTGGGGGGTAGGGTTAGGGCTAGGGTTAAGGATATGGTTAGTATTCCAAAAAGGTTATTAGCTAAAAAATGTTCCTAAAATACAGCTTTATGTATGGTAAGAAACGCAATAACGGAAAAATACAATTAACCGAGATATGTAGGGGGGGTGGCACATCTTGACCTTTACCAAAAATTCCTTGCGTGTTCGCTTGTAAGTTAGATGGAAAGGGGAAAACAGTATAAAAACTTTTTGTAAACACACACACAAGAAGGAAACATGAGCCAATAAGCTGAAAGAACATCTGAGTGAGAGCATGAGAGTGTGAGACTGATCTAATTAGAGGCACTAGGTTAATGCATGCATAAACCATGTCCATATGCATACGAATAAAAACAGAAACAACCTCAAAGTTTCCATAATACTGCTCCTTTCCACGGGAAGTAGAAAAGCAGTCAATCTCAACACACACACACACACACAGTAAGTGACACTGACACACACACACTGCAGACACACACACACACACACACACACACACACACACACACACACACACACACACACACACACAACACACACACGGTTTCAAGGCACACACACACACACAGTGACACACACTCTCACACACAGTGTCACACACACGCACGCACACGCACACACACACACGAAGATGCCGATGAGACCCAGAGACACACTGACCCCCCACCTGCTCTACCAACACAAGAGCAGCCCTACGCCAACCATGGAAACCCGTGAGAGGAGATAGATCTGAATAAGACAATTTACCGCTTTTGCTTTTGGTTTTTCTTCCTCCTCCTCCTCCTCTTGAAAGCGCTCCTCCTCCTCCTCCTCCTCTTCCTCCTCCTCCTTGGGTTCAAGCTGCTCCTCATTCTCCACTTCCACTGCCTCTCCTCCCGTCCCAGAATCGCTCTCTTCCACCTGCACACGGTCCACATTCTTATTCTTCTTGATCGCTCAGACAGTTTCCTGTCAATTATGATTTATTATTATTATTAGGTACTTTATCAGGAATGAAGGGAATAGATAGATAATAGTCACAGAGGCATCTCTGTGAAAATCGGGTTGCTCCCACATGATGGTATGGAGAGCGCGTCGCAGCCAGAGGCGCGCCACATCAATTCCCTACACAACGGTATATGACATTCTTTTTAATGTGGGTTTTGCATGCTATTTTTTGTGTGATTGATGATGAGGAAAAGTGGGGGGGGGGGCATCTCTGTGAAATTTTGACCAAATAACAACTTTTTCGTTGCCACTGGCAAAATTTTGACCAAATAACTTTTTTGTTGCCACACGTGTGCTAAGTGCATGGGCACACAGGATCTCGGTTTATCGTCTCATCCGAAAGACTCCACATTCAGACCGTAAGGCCTAGTGCAAAGTGAGAGGAAAAATCCCCTGTACCTAGGTTCGAACTCCGGTTTACTTGACACGAAGCGAACGCGTTACCACTGTGCCACTCTACACAGTCATGCTGCCGTTACGCACCTAAATAAGAAATAGTTAGACCCAGCAAGTCTGACTTCGGCTGGAGAAGGAAATGTTTTTGAAAGTGTTTCTTGAAAAAAAGGCAGGAGAATGGCCCCCGGTAAAGGCAGAAAGATAGTAGATGGAAGTAAGCAAAGGGAAAAGGCAGAGTCAAAGAGAGTGACAGATTAGAGGAAGTTACAAGCACAGAACTTCCAGAAGGTGGGGGAACTATTTATACAAAAGACCCCCGGTATCCGCACGGGGGGGGGGCAGTCGACATGAGGTTCCGCTAATTTTTATTTTTATCCCTCCCGGTGACAAACGAAGCCCAAAAAAATTCTGTCCCCACTGAATTGTGTTGCCACGGATTCAGGCATGAAAATTATAAAATAAAAATTAAGAAGACATTTTTGTTGACGGTTGGGTTATGTTTACGCTTATTGCTTTGTCCACACAACACTCACACACACACAAAAATACAATCAACAAAGACTATAGATTTATTTTGATATAATTTTCTCAATGATTAAGGCATTAATACTCATGATATTGGCAGATAAAAACAGGCAAAATTGCTGATTTTCCACCAAGTGTTTCAGTGAAGTGGCTTGGTTGCCTCCAGCTACGTAGTAAATGAACCAAAAAATGACAAAACTTTGACCTGAAATGACCAAAAGATGTTGAGTTTTTCCATTCCTCATGTGAAGTGGCGTCTTCATCGACTTAGGTCTCTATGTTTTGCGCACGATGATACAGTAGAACCTCCCTTATAAGACCTCCCATTAAAAGACTCCCTCCCACATAAGGGTCTTCTATTATAAGGGAGGTGATTTTAACACTTACAAAGGGCAATGTCTCCAAGAAGTAGGTCTTATGTGGGAGGGAGTCTTATAATGGGAGGTCTTATAAGGGAGGTTCCACTGTAGTAAAATTGCCTCCCTTATAAGACCTCATTTTGGACAATTTTTGAAAGGCTTATAAGGGACGTTTCACTGTATATTCATGTATTTTTTTTATTATTCAGGCATGGGAATTGGAAAAGTAAAAACAAGCTGAAAAGCGGGGGTCTAAGGGCCGCAGAAGGCCCCTAGTAGGGGTCCTGGGGGTAACGCTGAAGCTTTTTTTGTAACTGAAGCTCTAAAACAGCATTAGAAACATAAAGTTGGCCGAAATTTGTCTTTTTTTTCGGCGGACCGACTTTTGGGGGGGGGGGTGGGGGGGGGGGGGGGGGGGGGGGGGAAAGCAATGTCATTTTGGCAGAGGTAATTTGCTGTTTGGCGGACAATTCCCATCCCTGGCTATTATTATTACTCACGTGGCCTCTGAACTTGACGTTGGGGGTGTGTTCGATCTCCCAGAGACCTTCGTTGAAGCCGGACCGCTTGTTCTCCTTCCCGTACTTGTGCTTCCACTTCTCGTAATTGTACACGTCCTTGGGGCCCAGGAATGCGCTGTAATTTAAACACATTTCTTTTTTTTGTAATCTTTAGTACTAGTAGTTCATGGTGGTTGTTCGTAAAAGGAATATAGTATTTTTCGGACTACAAGGCCTATATTTAAGGGGGTAACTTATTATTAATAATAATAATATTATAAGATAAGGCACACCCTGCAAATTATAATTTATACACAAAATTCAGATTATGTTACTATATTTTCTTACTATATTATTAGTCATATGTGATGATGCTCGGGAAAAACCTACATAAGTCACCCAGAATGTTTTGAGCAATTTAACTAAGTCAAAAATAGTCAACAATCCCAAAAATACAAATGTTCTATTTAGAGCATATTTCAATTTTTATTTGTCTTATAAAAGTTATATGTACAGAGCTTCAGATAGTCGGAGGGCCCGAATCAATTATCCATATCATATAGACCCCTCATTTTGTGCAGCCAGGGTACATACAGTAGAACCTCCCTTATAAGACATCCCATTAATATAAGACTCCCTCCCACACTACTTCTCTGAGACATTGCCCTTCTTTGTAAGTATTAAAATTACCTCCTTTATAAGAGTTAAGACCCCTCCCTTATTTTAAAGACCCACCACGTCACGTGTCAAAATCATGGTTTTCGCGTGCTTTCCCTCTTAAATAGCTAGTAAGAAATCTTAAGAAATCTTCCAAACATAAGAGGGAATGTGACAAGTGACGTAGGGGGTCTTTAAGACCTCATTTTGGATGATTTTTGAAGGTCTTATACAGGAGGTTCTACTGTATAACCCATGAAGTCTGCACTCAAATTTAAGTTTAGCACTTAGTAGACTTAGTTAAGTTAGTACAGTGGCACATTACTCATAGTCATAGCTACTGGCCAATTATTATGGAAATTATTGACACATCATTTCATATAATCGGGGGTCATATAGGCATATGACATACAATACATTATACAAAGTAAAAAAAAATTATTATAGAACTTTGAAAACAATCTGAAGCTCTGTTATCTGTGTGCACATAAAAATAAAAAATGCTTTTTTCAATTCTATGAATACTCACGTTTCATGGGTGCCATAGAAGAAAATGGGGAACTTCCCTTTCGGAGGTTTCACTGCTCCTTCCGGCAGTTCGTCAATCTGCAACAATCATCGTACCTTGTTAATGTTAACCCTTTTGAGTTTGAGTCCTGATACTAGTGATAGGTAGAGTTAGGAACGAACCCACCAGAGAAACAAAACGTAGACAAACTTGAATAAAAGGCAAATGGCTTCCAAGAGATGTTGCCACCAGCATGGAAAATGAAAACGTGGAGGGGCAGGTCAAAGGAACCGCGTGACCGGAAGTCAAGGGGAGTAACCGGGCTTCTGGGCAAGCGGAGTAGCGGTCCTTTGCTACTTTCGTTTTTATGTGCTGTGGCATTTGGTTTCCAACTGATAATGATTTATAAATGCTAATTGTAGGTAATGGCACCGAAAAATTAAATATAAAAATATTGATTAGTGAATTACATTTTCATTTAGATATTTTTAAAACAAGCAAATAGCAAAAAGAATTTTGTAAATATCTTAATTGGTTGCTGAGATATTACATTTTAAAGTTTGGATGACTGCCGTTTATGCATAAACGGGGAAAAAAGTCATTTTTATGCCCCAACCATACCCAAAGTATGTATTCAGTAAACATTGTACTTTTTGTGAGCAATCTATAGTATGCAGAGAAGTAGAATCCGTAGTTTGGGAGCATTTGTTTATTTCATTTTATAATTATGATCGCTCAAAGTTGGCCAATCTGCCAATTTCACAATGACTAAAATTTGACGAAATTTGCGAAGTAGCAACTTTGAGTCATTGGTATGCAGAATCTAACAATTTATATACCATGAAATGCATGTATTCTAAGTCTAGTGTTTGTGTTTTGTAGCTCTATTTTTTTCTAGGCTCTTTCTAAGATAAACAAATAAGTTACAGACTGTCAAAGTTACGAAAAGTGCCAAAATGGCCTGCGACGGAGCAAAACTGAGGGTAGGGAAGGTTAAATGCCCATAACTTTTGACCTAATGGATGGATTTTCTCACAATTTGGATATGTAATAAAGCTACAGCCATGCTACATACCAAACTAAATTATTAAGACATATCAAATGATTTGGTGTTGTAAAGGTGATTATATAAGGATAAAAATGGCAAAATATCATATTGATAGCATGCGGCATGAGACATAATGCAATACAATTCTGAAATTATATGTCACATTTAACTACTATTACTTCTACTCATATTTTTAAACATTTTCAACAAAGGAAATACTACTTTATCAGTTAATGACAAATATTAATTAATTAAATTTAGCTATTTTTGTATTATTTATAATTATATGCAGGGAGCTGAGAACAGAAAAGGGTTAAATGGCCAGCAAAACGATTCACTGTTGTACATGTCATGTTTTTGAACAAAATAATGTTTATTTTCAATAACTATTGTAACATGAGTTGCATGTCTTTTTCTTCAATAAAAATGTATGCGCCTATTTCATCATGCGTAATGGGGACTGAAACAATGCAACTTGCAAGACCATGGTATGGAGAAGGCTTGTTTGTGAAGACAGATGTTAATAGTCTGTTGTCTGGAATCCAATTCACTTCTTTCTTGCTCTCTGTTTAAATCCTATTATTTCATGTAAAATCATATAGTAATTTGGCAAGTGTCCCGTGTGTGTGTCTGTGTGTGTGTGTGTGTGTCTGAAACACGAAACGGGCCTTATAACTCCGCCGTTTTTCGACCGAATCGCTTCAAATTTGCTATGAGCCCTAACGGGGCGATGGCAACGGCAATACATTATAATAATAGTATTCGTACAGCATTCAGTCGTGGTTCATTGCGTTTTTCCGTCTTATAGTGGGGGGGGGGGGGGGGGGGGGTAGGGATAGGTTTAGGGTTGGGGTTATTATTCCAAAAAGATAGTTAGCTGAAGGAGTTCGTGTAGTGCAGCTTTATGTTTGGTGGGAGGGGCGGGAGCGGAAGGATGGAATTAACTGAGAAGTGCGGGGGTGGGGGGGGGGGGGGGCACATATTTACCTTTACCAAGAAAGGGTTAAAAATGAAGGCGTACGTGGTGACGGGTTGCATGATGAGTGAGCAGGAGAGCGGATGAATGATTAGGTGTGGTGTGAGTTACAATTTACATATTTGTTAATGTAAATTTATGTTTGATACTTTTATTTAATATTTTTATTTTACACGGTGGAAGACAAGTTTCCATGTGCGTTGTACAATGCCAATGGACAATAAAGAAACATAACTTATGACTTATCTTGCTATGCAACTCCAACAATTCATTCCAACTTACTTGCTCAAATGTGTACTATATTTGTTTTAATAATAACAACTATGAAAACACCAGAAAGTTGATAAATAGGTAATTATATGATATGAATTACATATTTAATTATTTGGATTCTGATCTCTGTTGAACTGTTTTAGTTTGTTTTTCATTGTCTATTACATTTTCGCTTAAAGTAACTTCAACCTAAAACTAGTAACAGAGACTGATTAATTATTATCAATTACGCATTGTATCTCAACATTTTTAGTGTGTGTGTGTGTGACTATGTGTGTGTGCACGTGTGTATGCATGCATGTGTGTGTGTGTGATGTTTAGTCGCTTCAATATTTAAAAAAGTCAATGGACAATTTGTTGAATTGCCAATTTTTTTAACATCACCACCAGCAAGAACTTTAAGGTAATGTTGAAATGAGTTTTCTTCAATTTTTGCCAAGTTGTTTCTCAAGATAAAATTAAAAAAGGAAGGAAGGGGGGGGGGGGGGTAATGAACTTAGTACTGATTGACTAATCAAGTAGGTTTTCAATGGAGCACTCACTGAACCACATGCACTGACACACCATACACACACACTAAAACAGAATAACAACACACACACAGTGGCATACACACAGAGACAGAAACAGACTTTGCACACAGTCACACCCATACACTCAACTGTCTCAGTCAGTCAGTGGCCTACAAACTCACAAGAGAGAGACAGGGAGGGGGTGGAGAGGTGGAAAAAGAGAGGGTTCTATCTTTTAAGTAAGCTTTTACTTTGCTGAAAGTTGAAAAAAAAATTGTGTTACTTGATAACTTTTTCGTATCAAGACCGTAAACGATGTACTATATATAATATATGTACTATATTAATGTAGGAAAGCCACACTGAAACCGATCGATGTTCCATCTGGAACAGCGTTACCTCCCTTGCTTTGTCAACTCGACGTAACAAAAACGTTTCAATCTTCAACTACAGCCTTAATCCAAGCTATATAAAAATTCTGCAACGATATTAAACTCATATGAACCTTTCGGCGTACTTTATTTTTTTTTATAGAATGGTCGGAAGAGTAAAAACGAGTTCAAAAATCGAATGTCTTCAGTGGTTTTGATTGCCAAGCCCAGCCTCACCGGAAGGATGAAAATGGAGCGTGCTTTCAGCAGTTATCGCCATAATATTGCAATGTCCAGTTTCACAGCAGTTCTTTAATGCATAATAACCAGATCGTGCATTTAAAAAATGCATAAATAAAACGGTATACAAGCCTATATCGTCTTTGAACAAGTCCAGCTAATCCGCACACATGTGATCCGCCATTTTGGAAATTTGACTTAGTTGTTTGCAATGGGTCGAGGTCTTTGATTGGCTGTGGAGCGGACCACAGTGCATTAATATGCGGACAGCGTTGATGACGCGAAAGAGGACATCGTGGGCTACATTTTGAGACCAAGATGATTATTTTCTTATCCGTAGGGCCTTGGAAATTACGAAAAACTTGATACCTTTTTACGTTTTTTCTTAATAACTTCGGCTATGTAAAACTGCCGCAGGCGGCTTAGGTATCGTTAGAAAGCTCATTTCAAGACGAACGCGGTGATACTAAATATAGAACTGTACACCGAGTGTGGTTGATTCCGCGAAGCGAGGAACACACGAAGCGAAACGTCATTCACTGATCGCGATGTCGGAATCTCGGCCGCGGCTTGCGCGAACGGCTTTCATATGCTCAATTCTTTTATTTATTGAAACTCATACACACATCACACAACAATTAAAATAAATGCAATGAAAAGATAAAAGATCAATCTTTATTTTGATACATGACAGATGAAAATTAATTAAGTGATTATCACACAACAAATGGTTGAAAAGGGCCAAATTTAGCCTTTTGCTTGTAATGATTGCAGTATAGTGGCCTGCCTGCCACTAGCTACTAATTGTTTTGAGTGTTGGTCAGTATGGATCTACTTAACTCTCTCTCTCTGAGACATTGCCCTTCTTTGTAAGTATTAAAATTACCTCCATATTAGATTATTACTGTTTTATTATTATCATTATATTATTATTATTATTATTGGTGTTACAATTTCGTCGTTCTTTTGCTGTCATGTTTAATGATGATGTTATAATATTGCTGTTTGTCTATTAATTTTTTTAATTTTTTTTTCAATTTTGCTTGCTTATTTTATTTGTTTGAGGACCTGATGAAAAGAAGTGTTGTTTTGCTTATTCAGTTTAGTTCATGTTCAAGTTCTCTCTACTACAAACGCCGAAGTTGCCCGAATTTTGTCAACCCATGCAGCCCGTATGCGCCGATTGCGCCCGCTGAACGTCAGGTCAAGTACGTTCACTTTCACTTTCTCCCTACCCACAATGCAATATATTAAGTTAGTGCTTCCTTTTCCTGACTCTCAGTGGTCCGTTTTTGGTTCTTACACCAAGGGAAAGCACCCACTAGTCTTTTGAACGGATTTTTCGAAGTGACCCCAAATGTATTTCTTCTTTCCACGTGACATGCGTAGTAATACTAGTATTGACTTGGCGTGATACTCAGACTCAGAGCGCCATTACGGATTTTTTCTTCTAATTCATGGTTTGTTGTGTGACATTGTCATGATTGTGTTAGCTTTCGAATGAAAATATCATCATTGCTATTCAATATGCATCTTTCAGAAATTAAATGTGATTCCGACTTTATTCTGGGTGATTTTTTTTAGATAAAAGATTTGGTGTGACGTTCGGAGTTACTTCCCATCACTCGGTACTCACGATCAATTCTCGGTTCGATTGATCAAGCGGTAAAGGGTTAAACTAAAGAATAGACTGGGGAACTTCCCTTTCGGAGGTTTCATCGCTTCTTCCGGCAGATCGTTTCAAGTGATATCAATATACTTTTTTACCTGTGAACTAATAGGCTTTAACTTTAAGTTTTGTGTATTAGAATCACAAATAAATATATTAGAATCCTAATAAAGTTCCTCTAAATTTGAGGAGTACATCACAGCGTATCACGCTACATCACGCTTTTATATTGGGTTACAGGTCGTTTCGTACCCTGGACTTTTCGTACCCTGGACGTTTCGCACCAAATTTTAGTCGTTTTTTTAAAGACAGGAGATTGTTTTGACCAAAAAACAGATGCTTGTGGCAAAAGAAAAGACCATCTAACCCTAACCCTATCCCTATCCCTAACCCTATCCCAACGAAAAATAGGTAGGAGTACGAAACGTCCAGGGTACGAAATGTCTTGGGTACGAAACGACCAGTTCCCTTTATATTGCCTTATTGGACAGCAAAACTATATACATTTGCTTAAAATGAGGCCATTGCCTTCGTGCACAATTCTCCCAGTATGACTGAGTGATAGTGATATTTAACGAAATATTATAAACAGAACACATGTCATCACATTGTTGATTGTGACCACGCATAGCTAAGAAGGGGTGTGCCTAATATACGAAAACGAGCGAAAACGGGCGAAAACAGAAGCGAAAGTGCATTTTTGATCGTAAACAAGAACAAAAAATGTTAAATTTGTCTAAAGTTTACTAAACCTTACCAAATTTTGCATAGATTTGATCTTTAATCGACTGTTGATCCATATTTAGATGTAATTTCCGATCTGCATTTTTTTTTATAAACCAGCTTCCGCTAGCCATTACTTCCGCCGACTGAACCTTTTTCCACTTCTCACAATTGTACCATACTAATTTTTTTACTATTAAATCTTAATGAAACTTGGCAGAAAGGGGTAAAGGTCAAGATGTGCCACCCCCCCCCCCCCCCTCCCTACCTATCTCGGTTAATTGTATTTTTCCGTTATTGCCTTTCTTACCATACATAAAGCTGTATTTTAGGAACATTTTTAGCTAATAACCTTTTGGGAATACTACCCTAACCCTAACCCTAGCCCTAACCCTACCCCCCACCGTATAAGACGGAAAAACGCAACGAACCACAACTGTGACAAATCGCGGTGTACTGCAGTACATAGTGGGGGGTAGGGTTAGGTTTAGGGGTAGGGTTAGGGTTAGGGTTAGTATTCCAAAAAGGTAATTAGCTAAAAATGTTCCTAAAATACAGCTTTATGTATGGTAAGAAAGGCAAAAACGGAAAAATACAATTAACCGAGAAATGCAGGGGGGGTGGCACATCTTTACCTTTACCCAGAAAGGTTCCTTAGATGCTGCCCATGGTGTTAAAATTGACATAATGACCCAAGATCAGCGTAATCCCTTTGAATCAGATTCAGTCTCTTATGTTTTCGCCCGTTTTCGCTCGTTTTCGTATTTTAGGTAGACCACTAAGAAGATCACTAGATTAGGACAAATCCTATGCTCACCCGTGCTGGCCAGTGCGGGTATCCTTTCATTTTGGCGAATATTTTGTCCCCTGCTTTG
>CM065710.1:8722567-8725067 GCA_017654935.2 Phymorhynchus buccinoides
TCTCTCTCTCTCTCTCTCTCTCTCTCTCTCTCTCTCTCTCTCTCTCTCTCTCAAAAGAGTTATGTGCCCCCACCCTTCCCCTTGTCATAAGACTTTTCTTAAAAGTGTTCAGGTGATATCAATAATATGTCAAAGTCTCTCTGTCTCTGTCACTCTCTCTCTCTCTCTCTCTCTCTCTCTCTCTCTCTCTCTCTCTCTCTCTCTCTCTCTCTCTCTCTCTCTCTCTCTCTCTCTCTCTCTCTCTCTCTCTCTCTCTCCTCTCTCTCTCTCTCTCTCTCTCTCTCTCTCTCTCTCTCTCTCTCTCTCTCTCTCTCTCTCTCTCTCTCTCTCTCTGTGCCTGAATGTTTTTGATTTTTTTTTAACACTGGCCCAATGATGTACCAAGGATCGAAAAATGATCATTTTTTGGTAGGACAAACTGTCCCGAGACAAGAGAAATCAATAGGACAATGTCCTGGCTTTTGCAGAAATCAATAACAAAATGTGCCAGTGTTAAAAATTTAATCAGACATTTATGTCCTGACAGGGGAGAACACCATGGGACATTTTCAATTTCAATAGGTTAATGTCCTATGACCGGGGCCTCAGGACATCACTGGTACAGTGGTAGTGCCTCTCTGCCTGCTGATCATATCTATGATTTTTTTTCTCTCTCCCTTTCCTCTCTCTCTCTCCTTCTCTGCCCACCCCTCATCTCTCTGTATCTCTCTGTCTCCCTTTCTCCCCCCCCCCCCCTCTCTCTCTCTCTCTCTATCTCTCTGTCTGTCTCTGTCTCCCTTTCTTCACCCCCCTCTCTCTCTCTATCTCTCTGTCTCTGTCTCATGTCTCAGTTCGTTAGTTAGCTTTGTTATTGAATGTTGTTGTTTTTCCCCAGAGCTGGGGGGGGGGGGGGGGGGGGAGGTGGGGGGGGGGGGAGTTAGAAAGAGAAGCATTGTATTGCTTATAAATCTCATGTTTCCCTGGTTAAGTAAAATTTCGTGGTTTTTTTTTCCTTTTTCGATTTGCCAGACATTGTCATGGAGGTCTCGGACGACAAAACCTTGCCCAAAGACGAGCGCAAGCGGGTGCGCATCGACACGGCGCCTCGCCTATCCCACAAGGCCCGGCTGGTCCTGATGGCCGACAAGCTGTACAACCTTCGCGACCTGGCCCGCGCTATTCCGGAGGGGTGGGACGAGGAGCGGTGCCAGCAATACTTCCGGTGGGGCTTCGAGGTGGTGGGTAAGATTCGCGGCACCCACGTTAAGCTGGAGGGACTGTTGGATCGCTTGTTTGAAGAGAAGGGCTTGAAAGAATAGGCGCTTCTTCTTCTGCTGCTGCATTTCCGGGCCATATGGCCATAATAGGTAAGGTATGTATGTGTCCAGCAGGGCTCCCAGGGACCCCCATTTGGGGGTCTATGAAGCACTCAAATTCTACCGGACCCTCTAAAAGAATGTGCAGGGGGGTCTCAGGGATGCACTAGAAGAATTCTTTTTAGCATTCGCTATGCCACTGGGACCCTCTATCCCGCCTCTAGGACCCTCTATGCTGTAAGTGAAGGAGTCCCTGGGACCCCTTGTTTTGCGGGACGATTGGGAGCCCTGCCTCTGTCCCTCCTCTTGTCCAGTTTTCAGTTTTTGACTGGTCTCCCCCCCCACCCCCCCCACGCCGGCTGCGTACAGCCGACACATTCCAATTTATTTTGGAGGAGCTCAAAGGAGAAAAGTTATTTGGAAGATTTTGTTTTTTATACACACAAAAAAGTCAGGAGAATGGGCCATCAAGTCAGAAAGATAGTAGATGACAGTAAGCAAAGGGAAAAGGCAGAGTCAAAGAGAGTGGCAGATTAGAGGAAGTTATAGGCGCAGAACTTCCAGAAGGTGGGGGAACTATTTTTTACAAAAGAATAGCTTTGAGTTTCCCCGTGGGGATACCAGGTCTTATAAGGGAGGTTCCACTGTACTGAATCCGGTATGGCAATTCTGTCTGACACCACCCCCACCCGCCTCCCCCACCCACCCCTCCCCACCCACCTAACGTTGGTAAGATACGTTGATACAGACAACCCTCTATTTTAAGACTTCCAAAATGTCCGGAAAATTTGGTCGTAAATTGGAGGGGTCGTATGACGGAGGTTTTCACTGGAAGCCGTAGAAAGAAAAAGTTCAGCACAGTTCATACTCTCTTCTTCATGCACACATACAATGACATATGGGTCTTTCCAACTCCATAGGATTGTGCAATCGATGTATTACAGTTGCACTTCGCCGACTTCTGTTAATCACCTCCACTCTCGTCCAAAGTCATTGGTTTTCTTTTTCAAAGTCAGTGGTTTTCGTGCTTTTCCTACGCTTTCCGCCATCTTTTCTACAACAAGGGAAGCGACTCCACTTTCAGGCCCTTGACCGTGGTTGTTTCCCTTTGCTCGAAGTCTATGCAGACGACAACAACGGTCGTAAAAACCAACAAAATGGCGGTCGTAAGTCGCGTTTTAGAGGAAGTCGTTTAAGAGAGGTCG
>CM065710.1:8730067-8735067 GCA_017654935.2 Phymorhynchus buccinoides
CTCTGACATTAATATTATTCTCCAACCACAGAGACAAAAATGTATTAATTTACGTGGATATTGCAACCATATCACACGGTTTTTATCAGCAGTGTTGAGGCTTGGGTGTTGTTGGCAGTCAGATTTGATTTGGTGGTAAGTAGAATCCACGTGAACCTCGATCCTACCTTCTTCTTCTTCTTCTGCGTTCCCAGGCCATAATGGGTAAGGTACATATGTGTCCGGTTTTCAGTTTTCTCTGGTCTCCCCGCTGCGTACAGCCGACACATTCCGATTTCGGAAAAGCTCAAAGATTGGCAGACATTTTTTGGAGAGAAAAAAAGGCAGGAGAATGGGCCAATAAGTCAGAAAGATAGCAGATCATAGAAAGCAAAGGGAAAAGGCAGAGTCAAAGAGAGTGAAAGACAAGAGGAAGTTACAAGCACAGAACTTCCAGAAGGTGGGGGAACTATTTTTTACGAAAGACCCCCCGGTATCCCCACGGGGAGAGACTCGTGGAGGGGGCGGGGTCGTCCAACTCCCCGTATGGAGGCACGAGGCATCCACACACTGCCCGAGTGGAAATAGGGTTTTACGCCCTCTTCGGCCTTTCGGCCATGTGGGGTGGCACACACTGCCCCAGACCTCGTACCATATTTATACGCCGTTGCTGCCCGTTTCAACCAGAAAAAACAAACAAATATTATTTCCAGCATATAAAATTTCACATGTTTGTTTGAAAAAACGCATTAAAACGATGTTATTGGATGGAACCTCCCTTCAAAAATCATCCAAAATGAGGTCTTATAAGGGAGACGGGTCTTATAAGGGAGGTAATCAGGATACTTAACAAAGAAGGGCAATGTCTCAGATAAGTAGGTCTTATGTGGGAGGGAGTCTTATAAGCGAGGAGGTTCCATTGTATTTTGATTGTAGTTATCTTTTATGCAGTCGCCTTGGCATTGGGCTATCAGACCAGTTGACATAAGCTAGAACACCAAGGCTACATCAAAATGTTGTTATGCATCCAACGACAGACGGTGTTTGTACGGGGACTGTCTTAGGCCATGACAAGCTCCTAGCATAACATCATCGGTCTAAAAGCCCCCGAAGTCGGAGTGTGGCTGCGCACGTGGCGGGGTGATAAAAAACACGGTCATACGCGTAATGTTCTCATCCCTATAACTATATAAGCTGGTGCCTTTGTATCATGGTGTTCAAATGCTTTGGCTGTTGGAATGACCCCTGGAGTCTTTAAGCCAGGGAACGACAACAATGGTGCCTTTGTATCATGGTGTTCAAATGCTTTGGCTGTTGGAATGACCCCTGGAGTCTTTAAGCCAGGAAACGACAACAATGGTGCCTTTGCATCATGGTGTTCAAATGCTTTGGCTGTTGGAATGATCACCCCCTGGAGTCTTTAAGCCAGGGAACGACAACAATGGTGCCTTTGCATCATGGTGTTCAAATGCTTTGGCTGTTGGAATGACCCCTGGAGTCTTTAAGCCAGGAAACGACAACAATGGTGCCTTTGCATCATGGTGTTCAAATGCTTTGGCTGTTGGAATGACCCCTGGATTCTTTAAGCCAGGGAACGACAACAATGGTGCCTTTGCATCATGGTGTTCAAATGCTTTGGATGTTGGAATGACCCCTGGAGTCTTTAAGCCAGGGAACGACAACAATGGTGCCTTTGTATCATGGTGTTCAAATGCTTTGGCTGTTGGAATGACCCCCTGGAGTCTTTAAGCCAGGAAACGACAACAATGGTGCCTTTGTATCATGGTGTTCAAATGCTTTGGCTGTTGGAATGACCCCTGGAGTCTTTAAGCCAGGGAACGACAGCAATGGTGCCTTTGTATCATGGTGTTCAAATGCTTTGGCTGTTGGAATGACCCCTGGAGTCTTTAAGCCAGGGAACGACAACAATGGTGCCTTTGCATCATGGTGTTCAAATGCTTTGGCTGTTGGAATGACCCCTGGAGTCTTTCAGCCAGGGAACGACAACAACGGTGCCTTTGCATCATGGTGTTCAAATGCTTTGGCTGTTGGAATGACCCCTGGAGTCTTTAAGCCAGGGAACGACAACCTATGCATATTTATTTAGGCCTACTCCTCATGAGGACCAGACAGAAATCACGGCTTAACTTCTTTCAGCGCCAGCCATTTTTCAGCCAAAACTTTCCGTTGAACTTACCAGGGTAGAGAAAAGATTTCATCTGCAATATTTGGGATTCCTTTGTGACAATCCGTCAAATAGGGCCTGTCCTTACCTCCCCAAATTAAGAAGATATTGTCATTGGATACAAGACCCTAATTTGATGCCTTTCAGTGACATGGGTGTTCAATCATTGTGGTGCCAAGAGGCGACAGTGGCGATGAAATGGTTATAGTCCAGGCGAAATTAAGCTTGACCTTGTTTTGTGACTATATATTAGGTTTTTATGTCGATCTAACATGATTTGAGGGTGCTGAGTCCAAATCCATTGGAGGCCAAGTTGTTAATGTTGGGCATTTTGAGTTATGACGTAATATTAAAAATGGCCGGCCACTCTTGCGAGACGCGACTTTTCATCACTGTCAATGATCGGCTTGAGTCGCGATGATGCTGGGAATATTAAGCAGACTGATGTAGTGGTACTGGACTTCAGCAAAGCCTTCGACACGGAGGGTCCTGCTAATTGCCGTCCGGAGCCGTCCGGATGCCGTCCATAAATCCAGAGAGAGAGAGAATAATAATAAATTAACAAAACTGAACAAAAAGCACTAAAAGAAGACTGACCTAAAAAATTAAAAAAACTTCTTCTTCTGCGTTCCCATGCCATATGGCCATGATGGTTAAGGCATTATATGTCCGGTTTTCAGTTTTCACTGGTCTCCCTGCTGTGTACAGTCAATACATTCTGATTTCAGAGGAGCTCAAAGGATTAAAAAAAATTGGAGTTGGTGGGGTTTTTAAAGGGCAGGACAATGGACCAATACGTCAGAAAGATAGTAGATCATAGAAAGCAAAGGGAAAAGGCAGAGTCGAAGCTGAGAGTGGCAGATTAGAGGAAATTACAAGCATAGAACTTCTAGAAGGTGGGTGAACTAGTTTTTACAAAATATAAACACATACGCGCATGCACGCACACGCACGCACACACACACACACATATGCATACGCGCGTGCACGCACGCACACATGCGCGCGCGCACACACACACACACACACAAAACCAATGACAGTGAAAGTCGATAAGAGCAGGGACAGTCCCGCTGCCTGGTATGTACCAAATTGATAGCGGCTTCCTGAGTCCTTCTCCCCACACACACAAACACACACACACACAAACACACACACACGGCACACACACACACACAACACACACACACACACACACACACACACACACACACACACACACACACACACACACACACACACACACAATGTGTCTGAATCACTGTTAATGGAAGGACGTTAAACTGAAGAACACACACACACACACACACACACACACACACACACACACACACACACACACACACACGAATAATGGGTTGCCCGCCACGGACACGGTCTCCAGGTGGGATGCAGCCCAAATGTTACAGTTTCCTTCGAGTTTATAGCCTTCATAGGTTCCTTCGACGTACAAATCCAGATCCAGATCCCAGACGAGTCTTTGTAATTAGTCTACGAAAAAATACACAATTTTTTTATATTTTATTTTTTTACGTATCACAGGTTCTGAAATTAAAACCACCCAGAGAGGCAATCAAGCTGACTTCAGTCACTGACGGGGGGTAAAAAATGCGGATCAGAATGATCAAGAAAGCTGTGAAGTTCTTTCTGTTCGCGTTCGGATGCATGGTGAGCTGGAAAATGGGACCGGTGCTGAAATCTTCCCACTTCAGGATAACGTGTCGATCGACGGTCGCAGAAAACCCGCTTTCCGAGTACCCGCGCCATGATGCTGACCCTGACCTTGACCCCGCGACCTCGGACGACACGGTCATGATAGGGGTCGTGACCTCGCGGGAAAACTTGACCTCCGGGGCCGCCGCCATCTTGGACACGTGGGCTCGAGAGGTCACGGGAAGGGTCGTGTTTTATGTGGGTCGCGATGGTGGGCGTGACGTCAGACGCAGGACTGATGACGTGGAAGGTAAATTTGTGTAGCAACGTGAATTTGAAATGTTTGACCCCGTGGGGATACCGGGGGGTCTTTCATACAAACAGTTCCCCCACCTTCTGGACTTTTGTACTTGTAGCCTCCTCTAATCTGTCACCCTCTTTGACTCAGCCTTTTCCTTTTCCATCTACTATCTTTCTGACTTATTGGTCCATTCTCCTGCCTTTTTTTATATTTAAAATCTTCGATATAATTTTCTCCTTTGAACTCCTCCGAAATCGGAATGTGTCGGCATACCGCAGCAGATAAACCAGTGAAAACTGAAAACCGGACACATACGCACCTTACCCATTATGGCCATATGGCCTGGAAACGCAGAAGAAGAAGAAGAAGAAATGTTCGAGACTGGGTGCTGAAGTAAGATGAAAGTAAAGGACAATTAACGAAATTGAACAAAGGGGGAAAACTCTCTTTCTAATTAACTCCCCTCCACCAAAGTTGATTACGATACCAATCATCTAGCAATCCGTGGATCAGAGCCAAAGTGAGACAAACAAAGCATCATTCTCACACAACAACAACAAATGTGCCAAGTTCGCCTTTATGACCCTTCACCCACACAGTACACATCAACAATGGTGGAGAGGACGACATACAAACAAATCAACATCTACCCAAGACTGGCATAGCCTTCTAGCCTTGAATATGTTCTTTGATTAAAGGACAATTACTTAGACTTTTAATCGTGGTAAAAATGTGGTTGAAAATTTGGCATGCCAGCTTGGTTATATGCACAGTAAAATTATGATATTGGCTACTAAAGTATCTACGCCAGCTTAAATTGCCTCACACTCCCAAAAAATATAAAAAGTATCAACATTTTATTTTCAATATAGAGATTAAAGG
>CM065710.1:8740067-8745067 GCA_017654935.2 Phymorhynchus buccinoides
TCAAAGTACGAGTAATAAAAGCATTACATTATCTTTGTTTTATACGCATTAGGTACAGGAGCGGTTCCTTCAGGCGGTGAGTAGCGCTCACCTCCAGCAATCAGCACACAGCGGCATGCGCTGGGTGACCCTTCACCCCATTACCCCGCCACAGGTCATGAGGCACGTGCACCTCGAGCAGCAGAGGCTGACCCTGCGTCACCTAAATTCCTTGCAGCAGGTTCTGAGACACGAGCTACGGGAGCATGCGAGCATCAGAAGTGTGAAAAACGAAGAATCGATACAAGATTTGATGACAACCGAAAACGAGGTAGCAAGTCATCATCATCATGGTCGTCAGACAGACGAATCCCACGATGCATTAGTAGTAGAAGGGGAGGTAACGTCCACAGATACAGACGAAAATTTGGATAGGAAAGTAGGGGACGTGAGAGAGTTGAAATACGTCGGTTGGTCCATGTGTCGAGGATCTGCGTTGAAAACGTCCGACTTCAAAAAGGATAAACCGCCCAGTGAAGATCTGTCCAAAGTGTTGCACCCCATCAAGAATATGCTCCCGGGCTGCTTACAGCAAGCGAAACGTCTGCGTCATTTTTCGTACCGACCCTCTCCCAGTCAGCTGAAGCGAATGAGAGACCAATACGTAGCAACGACTTACAAAACGCATTCGATCAAATATGGTTTGCTTCATGTGGTGACAGTGTTGAACAATGGAAAGGCTCGCTCCTTTAGGGTCAGAGCTCCGTTAGGTCAGATAGAATGGCGGGAGCGTCATCACCACTGGTTTCCTGACAGAACGGGTTCTAGTCTTGAAATGGTGACAGAAGACCAAACATATCAACCCGAACCTCTTGGGAAGTTTACGCATGAATCGTCGATGTCTTCTGATACCAAGAAATCACCGTGGCCTAAGCTAAACATTCTACTTCCTTTGAAAGGGCGCCACCAGACGTTTTTAGAATTTCTAGAACACCTGAACAGCGCTGCCAAAATGTACGCGGGAGAGGTTCACCTTAGCGTAGCCTTATTCCACAACGCTCGCAAAGAACACGAGCTCAGCTTAAACGTCGGAGAAAGCGACAAAAACAAATTTCTTTTTACGAACAGCATGTACATAGTACGCAAAGATTTCGCCCGAAGTCTGGCCTTCAATGGTCTTTCGGTGCTCTTCGAGAACAGTTCCATGCTGGTTTTCCTGGATGTGGACATGGTAGTGACCGTTGAATTCTTGTACCGCGTGGCGCTCAACGTTCAACCCAACATGGTCTACACACCCATAGTGCTCTCAACCTTCTCCCCAGAAACGGTGTGTTATGGTCAGCCGGAGAAGTGTTCTCCACAAGTCAGTGACTTCTCGCCTAATGCTGGTCTGTGGAGAAGCTTCGGCTGGGGGATGGTGGCTCTGCGGGCAGAAGACTTCAGGAGGTGTGGCCGCATGGACTACACCATCAGGGGATGGGGGTCTGAGGACGTAGACTTCATCCACAGGTGGGTCATGGACAACACCATTAGGGGATGGGGTTCTGAGGACGTAGACTTCATCCACAGGTGGGTCATGGACTACACCATCAGGGGATGGGGTTCTGAGGACGTAGACTTCATCCACAGGTGGGTCAGCATGGATGGACAACACCATCAGGGGATGGGGGTCTGAGGACGTAGTCTTCATACACAGGTGGGTCATGGACAACACCATCAGGGGATGGGGCTCTGAGGACGTAGACTTCATACACAGGTGGGTCATGGACAACACCATCAGGGGATGGGGCTCTGAGGACGTAGACTTCATACACAGGTGGGTCATGGACAACACCATCAGGGGATGGGGGTCTGAGGACGTAGACTTCATCCACAGGTGGGTCATAGACACCATCAGATGGGGGTCTGAGGACGTAGACTTCATACACAGGTGGGTCATGGACAACACCATTAGAGGATGGGAGGACGTAGACTTCATACACAGGTGGGTCATGGACAACACCATTAGAGGATGGGGGTCTGAGGACGTAGACTTCATCCACAGGTGGGTCATGGACAACACCATCAGGGGATGGGGGTTTGAGGACGTAGACTTCATACACAAGTGGATCAGGGGTGATTGATTTGACTGAATAAGTTTAGTGTAACACAAAAAAACCCATTTGCAACCCACGAAATCGCCAATTAATAATCAACTATCTTTTTTTTCCAGATGCATGAACAAGTTTCAAAGCATGAAAGGTTACAGCAATTTGTTTTCACCGAAGATACCTTAGAGAGCTCCAGAAAATAACAGTTTTCATGATAATCCGTTTTAAGACAGATCCGCTTTTTGATTGAGACTGAGCCAGTGGGAGGAGTGGGAGGAGCAGATGGGTTGTATAATTATGCGTGCCTAACTCGCTTCGCTGATCTTGGCAATAATACGAAAAGCTTGAGGGCAATATAAGGTGAGAGTGAGAAACGTCTGAACCACACATATCAATCTAAACTAATTACAGACAGATAAAGCTAAGGGTTTTAAGACATAATGTTAGACTTTATGCAAGTCAAATTTTGTTCGAGTTTATATTTTTAACTTTTTTTGTCAGAAATAAAGATAATTTGTAAATATTGTCAAATATCTGTAGACCTTTTTCGATTTTTAAACAATTATATTGATTTTTAAAAGGTGGTCCTGGACATTTTTAATCTGTATTAGCCCAGGGAGTCATAACCGAAAGTTTTTTTAAAACAACATTTTAAACAAAGTATTTACAATTATTGCTTAGTGCAGTCTTTGTGCGAGCCATGGCATCTAACTAGTCTTGACCTACTATTCTAGACAAAATCCAATTATAAATAAAAATACTTAATAAAATAACTTTATTTAAAGAAACCCACTTGGTAAAGGTCAAGATGTGCCACCCCCCTACATTTCTCGGTTAATTGTATTTTTCCGTTTTTGCCTTTCTTACGATGCATAAAGCTGTATTTTAGGAACATTTTTTGCTAATAACCTTTTTGGAATACTAACCCTATCCCTAACCCTAACCCTACCCCCACCCTATAAGACGGGAAAACGCAACGAACCACAACTGTGACAAATCGCGGTGTACTGCAGTACATAGTGGGGGGTAGGGTTATGTTTAGGGCTAGGGTTAGGGCTAGGGTTAGTATTCCAAAAAGGTTATTAGCTAAAAAATGTTCCTAAAATACAGCTTTATGTATGGTAAGAAAGGCAAAAACGGAAAAATACAATTAACCAAGAAATGCAGGGGGGGGGGGGGGGCACATCTTTACCTTTACAAACTTAACTTCATCGTCGTCTGAACCAGAGTACTTTGCTATCTAGTTCTGTTTTACATTGTCTTTCTAGGTGTATTCAAAATGGCGTCAGCGTGTTTCGAGCGGTGGACCCGTGGCTAACCCATGTGTTCTACAACAAGGAACATACAAAAACATCGAAAAGAAAGTATTTTCAGAATTAAATAAAGCTTTTTGAGCACAAAACATAATTTTAACTGTAGCCCTGGGGGGGTTTAATCATAGATTCCCTCTGCCTGCCAGACATGTAAAAGCAAACTGCTAAATATCTTTTAAATAAATATTTTTATCACAAAATAAAGTTAGATCTTTTACAGAAACTCAACTTGTTCTTCCCAAAAAATTCTAAACATTTTTTATAAACTTCCAAAAATTTCTTAAATTTTAAATTTTTCAAAAAAAACCTCTATCAATTTTTTTATAAAAACATCGTCATCTCTTATTGAAAATCTTTTTCCAGGATCTTTATAATTTCAAATGCCCCAAATGGCCCTTTGGCCCAGAAGGCGTTAAATCTCTATTTTTCTCTCTCTATTTTCAGAATTAACGAGACGAAGTGTACGTCGTTGTTGTTACATTTAGATGTAGACAACATGTCGCAGGCCTGTGTTAAGTCCTTTGTCCTCTCGTGGATACCATGACCTACAATAAGCCTAGGGTCTCCCATAACCATATATATTCTTGATCAGCATCTCTCTCTCTCTCTCTCTCTCTCTCTCCTCTCTCTCTCTCTCTCTCTCTCTCTCTCTCAGGTCTGTTATGTTACCTCTCTCAGCCTATATTTTCGGAACTGTAGAAAAAGGGAGGGGGGTGAGGGGGGAGGGGGGAGGGGGGAGGGGGGAGGGGGGCACAGAGAGAGAGAGAGAGAGATAGAGAGAGAGAGAGAGAGGGTACCTTCTCTCAACTTTTTTTAAAAAAGTCCTACACAAGAAAAATTCAAAAAGTTCTATTTTTAGATTAAAACAACCTAATTCCTAAGTCCATAACCATAACCATAACCCTAACCCTAACCCTAACACCTCTCTCCTCTCTCTCTCTCTCTCTCTCTCTCTCTCTCTCTCTCTCTCTCTCTCTCTCTCACTCTCTCTCTCTCTCGGGTATGTTATGTTACCTCTCTCAGCCTATTTTTTCGGAACTGCGGAAAAAGGGAGGGGGGGTGGGGGGGGGGGGGGGGGGGGGGGGGGGAGGGAGAGGGAGAGGAGAGAGAGAGAGAGAGGAGAGAGAGAGAGAGATAGAGAGAGAGAGAGAGAGAGAGAGAGAGAGAGAGAGAGAGAGAGAAGAGTACCTTCTCTCAACTTTTTTTTTTAAAGTCCTACACAAGAAAAATTCAAAAAGTTCTATTTTTAGATTAAAACAACCTAATTCCTAAGTCCATAACCCTAACCCTAACCCTAACCCACTCTCTCTCTCTCTCTCTCTGTCTCTCTCTCTCTCTCTCTCTCTCTCTCTCTCTCTCTCTCTCTCTCTCTCTCTCTCTCTCTCTCTCTCTCTCTCTCTCTCTCTCTCTCTCTCTCTCTCTCATATGATAATGCTTTCTTATAAGTTTGCCTCCCAGGCACAGTAATCTCTTTGACCTTACCTGGCCTCTGCTGTCAAATCAATTTGGCTCTTTGACCTTACCTGGCCTCTGTATCTAGAGCTGTCAAATGAATTTGACTACTGAATTACACAGTTTTAGGGAGACTAGCATCATGATATGGTTCCAAACGGCCGGT
>CM065710.1:8762567-8792567 GCA_017654935.2 Phymorhynchus buccinoides
TCCTTTTTTCTTTTACTGCACTACAAAAAAAGAAAACGCTTCAACCACAATGAGTGACCTCCACCCACCCCATCCAAAATGGCTACTCTCTCCAGCGTCTCCGCCAAGGAGGAATCGCCGTTTTGACGGTTTAATTTATAAGAAACCAGAGCAAAGTGAGTGTTCCGATCCTTGAAAAGGCTGTCTTTCTGATGATCTCGACGTGTTTCTCGCAAAAAAACCCTCATCCGTCAGGGTCCACCTTTAACAAAGAAGATTTAGGTGTTATGCACGAAAGGTCACAAAACTTTGTTTCTACAAGATGCCTCAGAGTGCTCCACAAACTACGGTTTCTATAAATAACCTTTTTTTTTTTTTTAAATCCCTGTTTAAATTAAAGCGCACAAACGGTTGAAAACCGTCGAAATTTCAATTTCTGCAAAAGCGTTTTTGCCTCTCAAAACGGGACATTTCTCAAAAATACAAAAAAAAAGGGGGGGGGGGGGGGTGTCCATGGAAGAAGAAGAAAAATGGTGTTTTACGTCCTCTCGGTCATAGACACATATGGGACATTTGTAAATACAAAGATGGTGGGAACAATACTGGCTGCAATGCCCGGAGGCAGTGCAACACCAGTAAAGTCCCGAGTTTTTAACAATATAGATAGGTGTAGCGGTAACCACGCCTCGGTTAAACCTCATCGGCTATGGTACCGCGACAAGTATAATGGGTTCCATGGAAACTGTTTTTTTCTAGAGCTCTTCAAGGCATCTTGAGAAAAAAACAAGCCTGTTGCAACCTGTATGAAATAGTGAGACTAGGAGAGAGGATCAATAGTGAAATGAATAAGGGGAAGGAATTCTCGTAATTAACTCCCTTTTTAGCAAAAGTTATGTATGGCTCCGATTCGCCTAGCAAAGTGAAAGTAGTTGCGCCACAACAAGGCAGACCCAATTAGCTAATCCTCACTTTGCTAGGCGAATCGGTGCCATAAATAACTTTTGGTAAAAATAAAAAATAAAATAAAAGGGAGTTAATTCCTTCCCCTTGTTGCAACATGTATTCATTAAATCTTCTTTGTAAGTCTGAGAAATTATAATAATGTATAGCTTGATGATTTAAAAAACGAAATTATTAACGATTCTCCCCCTCGTGGGGATACCGGGGGGTTCTTCCGCACAAATAGTTCCCCCACCTTCTGGAAGTTCTGTGCTTGTAACTTCCTTTAATTCTGTCATTCTCTTTGACTCTGACTTTTCCCTTTGCTTACTGTCATCTGCTATCTCTCTGTCTCACTGGTCCATTCTCCTGCCTTTTTTCTATAAATTCTTACAAAGATTTCTTCAGCCGACTAATGTCGGACATGCTGGGCCTAATTATTTCTTAGTTAGGCGCATAACGGCAGCATGACGCATCTATGCTCATGTGACAGGAAACTGTCTGAGCGAACAAAGAAGAAGATTAACGATTCTGCGGGGTACGGTTTTTGGGGTTGGTTAATTTAAGTTTTACGTCCTCTCGACCTGGGAAGGCACATATGGGACATAGGGGTTTTTGGGGTGTGTTTTTAAGTCACCTTTATATCCGCTCCTATTTCAGTCCCTGGATGACGCGTTACCGTGGTACTTGGGACGCCCCACTAACTCCGCCTCGGAAAGTCCTAAGGAGGTCACGGGTCAGCGGGTCAAGGTCGACGAGGGTCAAGGTCAAGGTCAACCTTCCTACTGTCAAGAGGGGCCGGGGGTCATATTCTCTTCCGCCTCCCTCCGTCTCCTCGCCCCCCTTCTCCCGTTTTGCCAGGCAGTGTCTTGGAGTTTGACATCGGAGGGAGGTTTTCACCCGTTAGGGGAATGTATCAGAAGTCATACGAACCTTTCTTGTTCGGATAATTTCAAGGTATGTGTCCCCCTCCTCCATTTTTGAGTTGTTTCCACTTTTTCAGTCTTGCCTTTCTTACTGCAGATTGAGTACTTCATCCTCAGTCTATCGTTTGCTATATTTAACACTAATTTTCATCCATTTACATAATTAAACACATGCATTCAATACTAGTACAAGATAAAGGCAAGACGGGAAAACGCAATGAACCAGGACTGTGACAAACGCTCCGCGGCTGTTGTGTCTACTGCACTACATAGGTGGGGGGGGGGGGGGGGGGGGGGGGGGGGGGGGGTTCCTATTAGATAATGGCCTTTATCATGACTGTGATTAATTATTCAACAAAGATAATTATCTGAAAAGGTTAATAAAATACAGCTTAATGTTTGGTAAGAAACGCAAATGTGAAAATGCGGGGAGAGCTGAGAAATGTAGGGGAGGGGGGGCACATCTTGACCTTTACTCAATGGGGGCAGATCCTGCTTGGGACGTTTGAATTCTTCTTCTCTTTCTTTCTTTCATTTCTTTCTGTCCTTCTTTCTTTAGTAGTGTGTACGGATCGTTCTATTGTTACATTTTTGCGATTACACGTACTAGTCAACCATTTCTTTCAATACTGTTGTTAACATTAGTAAAGCACGTCGTGACATTCAAAGTTTGAACATCGTTGGACAAAAACAGAAAATACCACGTTAGATTTCGTCAAGCGCTTCTTTTTCTTATTTCAAATACAGAAAGACTTAGGCGCACGCACTAGACCACCCAACATTCACACCACCAGAACCCCAGGCCTGGCTTACATTTATTTTATGAAATGAAGTGAAAGTAAAAGATTGGTATTGGTATTTGGTATCTTATAATCACAGAAGCGTCTCTGTGAAATTCGGGTTGCTCCCACCTGGAGAGCGCGTCGCAGCCAGAGGCGCTCCACCCTTTTTGGTTGCTGTTTTTTTCATGCGATTTTTGTGTGACTGATGAGGAGGTAAACTGTTGGGGGTAAATTTTGACCAAATGACAACTTTTTCTTTGCCACTGGGTTTAACGTGTGATAAGTGCATGGGCACACGGGATCTCGGTTTATCGTCTCATCCAAAAGACTCCATTTTCAGACCGTAAGGCTTAGTGCAGAGTGAGAGGAATAATCCCCTGTAGTACCCAGGTTCGAAATCGGGTTTATTGCATAGGCCTGAGGCGAACGCGTTGCCTCTTACGTGCCACCCTACACTCTATACTGTACATTATTGCTGAGAGAGAGAGAGAGAGAGAGAGAGAGAGAGAGAGAGAGAGAGAGAGAGAGAGAGAGAGAGAGAGAGAGAGAGAGAGAGAGAGAGAGAGAGAGAGAGAGAGAGAGAGAGAGAGAGAGAGAGAGAGAGAGAGAGAGAGAGAGAGAGAGAGAGAGAGAGAGAGAGAGAGAGAGAGAGAGAGAGAGAGAGAGAGAGAGAGAGAGAGAGAGAGAGAGAGAGAGAGAGAGAGAGAGAGAGAGAGAGAGAGAGAGAGAGAGAGAGAGAGAGAGAGAGAGAGAGAGAGAGAGAGAGAGAGAGAGAGAGAGAGAGAGAGAGAGAGAGAGAGAGAGAGAGAGAGAGAGAGAGAGAGAGAGAGAGAGAGAGAGAGAGAGAGAGAGAGAGAGAGAGAGAGAGAGAGAGAGAGAGAGAGAGAGAGAGAGAGAGAGAGAGAGAAGAACACTGATTGATTTTGTTCTCCCACTATAGGCACGGGAATGGTTCGTTCAAGCCTTTGAGAGAAAGCAGTTTCAGAAGTCCGTGGAAAATCTTCAGGCCTCTTGGCTGACTCTGCACCCCGTGAACGACTCGCGGCTCATGTGGGACGTCCACTACACCCAGCAGGAGCAACAGTTCCACGAGCTGAAGACCTTGCAGGAAGACCTGGGCGAGGAACGGACAGACTTGGGCAACAGGAGCGCGGATGACGAAGGATGGTCATCAGCGGGGGGTGAACACGAAAACGAAGACCCGAGTCACCGAAGGAATCAAGAAACTGAGTTTATTAGGGAGGGGCAGGTAAAAAGGTCTAGGGAGCGGGGAAAGGGGGTTGAAGAAGAGTTACTACACGCGGAGGGACACGCCGACAGGGAAGTGGGTGATGTGACGGTGTGGAAATACGCCGGTACGCCTAAAGGCAGAGCGTTCTTCACGCTACGTCACGTCACGGAAGAGGAAACTGCTCGGAAGACTGTGGTCAATCTGTTCAACGGTTCCCCGCTGTCTCAGTTCAAGGAGCGAGTGATGGAATGCCTCAGTGAAGATGGAACTCTTTCTCCTGCTGTCAGTCCATGGCTGAGGTCACGAAGACCATGGACCAGGAACTCACAACCATCTCACAAAAATTTCTTAAACGAATTCATACCGAAAAACCTCCGTGTGGAGTCGAGGGAACGCTCCAGGCAAACAAAACGCGTAGATCTTCCAAACCACAGAAGAAAGCGAGGCACTCCAACGGTGGACAGAAAGACCAAACGTGCGCTTTCTCATCATGATGATGCTGGACTTCTGGAACCAAGCATCCCCCGTGTGAAATCAAAGGACCGTCACTGGCGAACTAGACGCTTAGCAGAAGCTCCAGATCACCTCCGAAGTAAGCGAAGCGCTCCAGACGTTCACAGAAAGACAAAACATTCACCTTCCCCTCGTGAAGACATTGGACTTCTGGAACCAAAAAGCCCCCGTGTGAAGTCAAGCAATCACCCCAGGCCAACTCAACACGTGGCAGAAGCTACAAACTTTCACCGAAGCAAGCAAAACGTTCCAGCGGCGCACAGAAGGACGAAATATTCACCTGACCATCATGATGGACCACTACTCCTGGCACCCCTATCGCCTTTTGGACCTGAGCTTGAAGGACAGATTGTCCATGACCTTGAACAGCCGGTCAGAGGAGGCGTGGTGAAGAACGTTCTCGGCAGCGGGTCATCAACGCCTCCCGCCACAGTGGTGGTCCACCAGACCTACTCAGTGAAGGAGGGTCTGCACCACTTGGTGTCAGTGTCCCACAGCAAAGGAAGGCAGCTGTTCAGGGTCACTGCTCCTCTGGATCAGATCCTGTGGCGGGAGAGGCGTTACCAGGACATTTCTGTTCCTTCTCGAGACACTCGCGCTGCAGATTCTTCTTTCGAAACACAGCAAAGTGAATCCAAAATACAGCAAACCCAATTCAATCTTCTCCAAGACTCCGCGGCAGACTCTTCTCCCCTAGACACGATGGTTTCAAAGTCCTCGTGGCCCAAGCTTCACATTCTCCTCCCGTTGATAGGGCGCCATCAGAGGTTCCAACTGTTCGTGCAATATGTAACCAAAGCCGTGGAACTGTACGAAGGGGCCGTGGAGCTTTATGTGGCTCTCTTCAAAGACACCCAGAAAGAACACGAACTGACCACTGACCTCATCGAATCCAGTTCTCCTAGTAGTAGTAGTACTGGCCTCAGCATCAGCCTTTTCCAGTTACCCGGCAGCTTCAGCAAAACCATAGCCCACAATGCTCTCTCCATACTCTTCAAGAACAGCTCCATTCTCATTCTCATGGACGTGGACATAGCGATGACCGAAGGGTTCTTGCACCGCGTGGCTTTCCACGCCCGGCCCAACACGGCTTATCTCCCCGTGGTGTTCTCCACGTATTCCCCAGAAACGGTGTGTTACGGCCAAGCTCCGTGCTTCCCGCTAGAACCGTCCACGGATTTCTCCGTGGATTCTGGAATGTGGAGAGGGTTCGGCTCCGGGATTGTGGCTCTCCGCGCCGAGGACTTCAGGAAGTGTGGACGCATGGACAACACCATCCATGGCTGGGGACAGGAGGACTGGGATCTAGTGGACAGGTGAGTTGGATGGATTGGTGGATGGATGGATGGATGGGTGGATTGGTGGGTGGATGGATGGATGTAGGCTGGGGACTGGAGGATTGGGATCTAGTGGATAGGTGAGTTGGATGGATGAAATTGGATGGGTGGGTGGGTGGATGGATGGATGTAGGATGGGGACTGGAGCATTGGGATCTAGTAGATATGTGAGTTGGATGGATGGGTGGAATTGGATGGGTGCGTGGATGGATGGATGGATATATGGAATTGGATACTGGGGTGGATGTGTGGATGTAGGCTGGGGACTGGAAGATTGGGTCTAGTGGATAGGTGAGTTGGATGGATGGAATTGGATGGGTGGGTGGATAGATGGACGTAGGATGGGGACTGGAAGATTGGGATCTAGTGGATAGGTGAGTTGGATGGATGGATGGATGGAATTGAATGGGTGGCTGGCTGGCTGGATGGATGGAATTGGATACCGGGGTGGATGAATGGATGTAGGCTGAGGATTGGGATCTGGTGGGTTAGGTGAGTTGGTTGGATGGATGAATGTTGGCTGGGAACTGGAAGATTTGGGATATGGAGAGGTGGGTCATCGCAGAATGGATGGATGATTGTATGGGATGGGTGGATGGATCAGGGTGGGTGGATTGATGGATGGGGGCTGCTGGATAGGCGAGTCATTGGGGGGGGGGGGGGGTATGGGGGTCTGTGTGCTTGAATGTGCATGTACGCGTGTATGTGTGCACGCACACGAATGTGTGTATGTTTGTGTGTCTGTGTCTGCTCATTTGCATGTGTGCGTGTGTGCTTGCATACACTGTGTGTTTTCTCTTCTTTCTCCTATAAAGGTGTCTACACGGCAAACGGGTCCATATATACATAATTATTCCAAGCAGTAGACTAGACCCAGTCCTAGTCCTACATCTGTACCATGACAAATTGTGTATGTGTGTGTGTGTGTGTGTGCGTGTGTGCGTGAGTGTGTGTGTGCGCGTGACAAATTGTGTGTGTATGTATGTGTGTGTGTGTGTGTGTGCGTGCGTGACAAATTGTGTGTGTGTGTGTGTGTGTGTGTGAGAGAGAGAGAGAGAGAGAGAGAGAGAGTGTGCGAGTGCGTGACAAATTGTGTATGTGTGTTTGTGCGTGCTCCCGCGCCTGTGTGTATGCATGTGCTCGCGCGCATGCGCATGTTTGTGCTCACGCGCGCATGTCTGAATGATCTCTCTCTTCTTTCTCCTACAAAGGTGTGTTCACAAACGGGTCCACATATTCCGGGCAGTGGACCCAGGCCTGGTCCATCTCTACCACGATAAGCTGTGTGACCCAGAGCTGCCCAAAAATAAACTGGGCATGTGTCACACCTCCATGCACACCATGTATGGATCGGTCAACGCACTGACCCGCATGGTCAATGACATTGAATGACGCGAAATTTCTTGTTTTGAAACGTGAATTTCCTGTTTGGAAACGTGAATTTCTTGTTTGGAAACGTGAATTTCTTGTTTGGAAACGTGAATTTCCTGTTTTGAAACGTGAATTTCCTGTTTTTGAAACGTGAATTTCAAACATTAAATTAAATTAAATTAAACGTGAATTTCTTGTTTTGAAACGTGAATTTCCTGTTTTTGAAAAGTGAATTTCCTCCTAATATTGAAAATTGACTTTTGTTTATTTTCTTAAGTGTGACCCAGCACGCTGGGCTAGTTTCTCACAACAGGCTTGCAAAGTCAAAAATCTAAATTTTTGTCAATTTTGAGTTGAGTATTTTTGTGTTCTCGAACATCTTATCTTTCATATTTATAAAGGATCATCTGTAATAGTATCTCTAAACAGTCTTATAAGTGTTTTAAAACGAGTAAATCAATGCATTTTCTTCAGCTAGGCTAGATTTTAGACTGTTTTCTCAAAATGACCGACGCTCACCCTACTAACCTTAAATGCTCATAACTCTGGGACGGAAAAAGATACAAGAATGGTTCTTGTATCATTAGAAAAAGAATGGATTGAAGTTTTCAAGCGTGTAATTTTCTCAGGATGCTCAGTTTGACACTTAATGTCCCTTTCGTGGTGCTGGGTCACAAATATGTTAATATGCCTTTGTCTGTGTTTGCCAGAAGCCATATTATTACCCGGCCAGAGGCCGAGGTATTGCGATCGGTTTGTGTGTCTGTGTGTGTGTCTGTCTGTGTATCGATTATCTTAAAAACTACTGTTTGGATTTTGATTAAAATTGGCAGAGGGGTAGACAGCTTGGAAAGGAAGCTTCCTTTCGTTAATCGACACCGTGCTGACCTTGACCTTGAAGTTTGACCTTGAAAACCGAAATTTCCTTCTTTGGGCTATGTAATTTCTCCCCCCCAACCAGCTTTATTTGGTGAACTAGTGAACAGAATCGCTTCAAATTTTGTGTGGTGGTGTACCATGGTGCAAGGAAGTTTGTATAAAAGTTCAGCTGTATCTCGTGAACTACTGAACAGAATCGCTTCAAATTTTGGGCTATGTATTTTATGCGTTCTGTAAGGGTGGAAAGTGGTGTGTTTATTGGGGGGTGGGAGAGGACATCACTCGGTGCAAGGAAGTTTGTATAAAAGTTCAGATGTATCTCGTGAACTACTGAACAGAATCGCTTCAAATGTTGGGCTATGTATTTTATGCGTTCTGTAAGGGTGGAAACTGGTGTGTTTATTGGGGGTTGGGGGTTGGGGGTTGGGGGGCAGGACATAACTCTGGCCGGGTTTGCATTGTCACAATGCGTTGCTGCCGCTCGGCGATGCCCTTGTTAGAGACTAAATTTGAGCAGGCACACTATAAGCTTCAAACTTTTGTTGCTGCCGTTATTTCTGTTCATCTCATTTGGATGTATATGTGTTGGTCAATAAATCATTTAAACCAATGACATTGAAAACGGCCTGCTCCGGACATCCCCTTGATTGAAACCAAACTCATCCCAGTGGGGATACCGGGGAGTCTTTTGTACAAATAGCTCCCCCTCCTTCTGGGAGTCCTGTGCTACGTACTGAGCAAACTTCCTCTAGTCTAGCTCAGCTGCCACTCTCTTTGACTCTGCCTTTTTCGCTTTGCTTTCTGTCATCTACTATAACTTTTCTGCCTTATTAGACTGTTCTCCTGCCCCCACCCCCAAAAAAAAAATTCTTACAAATAATTTTCTCATTTGAGTTCCTCTGAAATCAGAATGTGTCGGCTACTGAAATGCAGAGGGGAGAACAGTGAAAACTGAAACCCGGACACTTACCCATTATGGCCATATGGCCTGGGAAGGCCGAAGAAGAAGAAGCAAAAGAAGAAGAAGAAACCGAACTCAGATTTATACAGTGGAAACCTCCCTATTATAAGATCTTCCATATACACTCCCTCCAAGATGCGACCTAAAACAAAATCACCAATTTTCTCCCTTTCATATCAGAACTACTAAGTGTCCACCTCCCCAATAAGTCCCCTCCTGAATAAGACCGGTTTCTTTTTTAGCTGATTTATCCATATTTTTTTAGTAGAAAGATTTCATTGTATCTTCAACTTTGATCATTAGTGAGAACTAAATACTTTTTGTGTGTGACAATTTGTTTATAAACTTGTGTGTGTGGTGTTGTGGTGGTGTGGTGGTGCTGTGTGTGGTGTGGTGGTGGTGGTGGTGGTGGTGGTGTGTGTGTGTGTGTGTGTGTGTTCGTGTGTGTGAAGTGGGAGGCTTTTATTCTTCGTAAGATTTAAGAGCTATATGTCGTATTAGGTTCTGTAAATGTTTAGAGATCACATGTATGGCTATAATTATAGAGAGCTTTTTATTTATTATTTCTTTCTGTAAATGAACATTTATTTGCGGAAGATATGACACAAGACAAGAAGGCAAATAAATTAACAATAAACAGAATCATAGACAAACAGTGTGTGTGTGTGTGTTGTGCCTATGTGTGTGTGTGTTGTGCCTATGTGTGTGTTGTGCCTATGTGTGTGCGTGTGTGTGTGTGCGCGCCTATGTGTGTGTGCCTTCGAACCCTGAACATTCACAAACAAAACACTTGTTTTGTTCAACATGAGGGGGGGGGGGGGGGGGGCATTTTTCGGACTATAAAGCGATACTTTCTTCTCACACTGTGACCCCTGCCCCTAATTTGTAATATGACTAATAAAAACAGTAAGAAAATATGACAACAAAATATCAATTTTGTGTAAAATTTGGGGGGTGCGCCTTACACACATATACACACACGCTCACACATGCTCACAGACACACATGCTCACAGACACAAACACACACACAGATTGAAGCAGACAAGCATGCTCACAGACACACACACATGCTCACAGACACAAACACACACACACAGATTGAAGCAGACAAGCATGCTCACAGACACACACACACACACACATGCTCACAGACACAAACACACACACACAGATTGAAGCAGACAAGCATGCTCACAGACACACACACACACACACACACATGCTCACAGACACAAACACACACACACAGATTGAAGCAGACAAGCATGCACACACACACACATACACACACACGCTCACAGACACAAACACACACACACAGAGATTGAAGCAGACAAGCATGCACACACACACACATACACGCTCACAGACACAAACACACACACACACAGATTGAAGCAGACAAGCATGCACACACACACATACACACACACGCTCGCAGACACAAACCCACACATACATTGAAGCAGACAAGCATACACACACACATACGCACACACAAGACCTACAGTCATAGTTCCGTCACTCCTTCACAAAAACACTTACAAAACACTGTTTATTACAAAAGTTTCCATTGGCGAACATTTCTGACCCATCAACTGAAGCTGCAAGCATTCCGTCTATACAAGTTGACAACAAACAAGTGACTACCTACTAGCCACATCTTCGACACACATACATTCCAATACATATACACATGTTCGCAATAACCATCGAGAATGCTTAAGATGATGCAACGAGAAAGCTCAACATCAGTTACTTGGCATACTTTTCAAGAAAAGCGATGAAATGTGACTGGGAAAAACAGGCATAATGGAATTTTGGCATAAATTGAGATTCTAATTTTTCATGGTGGAGCAAAGATTCCTTGTTGATACACAAAAAACTGAATTGAGTTATCTTGTCTAATTATTTGAAGTTTGGCATTCGAAATAGATCATTTGCAGAAATTGGGCATAGAAGATACAACTTTGCCTCTTTGTTTCTATCGACTTGATTTAGAAAACTCTCAAATAAACAAAGAAATCATTGAAAGTTGTCTTTTATGTTGTGGATACTGGTAGAACACATAAAAATAGACATAAATATGCCCTAGATAGAAAATTAATGTTTTTTGGGGGTTGTTGACTATTTTTGGCTTTTGCTGAAAACATTCTAAGCGACTTATGTAGGTTTTTCCCATGCACCATCACAAATAAGTCAACCACCTTAACCCCTTGACTGCCATAAACGTATCACGTACTGACTTGATGGCATCACTGATGACGTCATCTGATGAATAGGATTAACTCTGATATTTAGTTTTTTGCTCTAGCACAAGTCAAGAGAGTTATGCCCCCAGACCATTTTGCCAGATTGGCTCTATTAGTTGTCTTTTTTATGTCATGATTTGTACAATTATTTGTTCTTTAATTTTCTCTGGCAGTCAAGGGGTTAAATAAGAATATTAACAAATTGGTATTTGGTATTTAGAACAATCTAATTTCTAGTCACAGAGAGACTTATATCTGTGAAATTCGGGCTACTCTCCCCCAGAGAGTGTCGCTGCAAGTGCAGCGCCTACCCTTTTTGGGGGAAGGGGGGGGGGGGCGGGGGGCGACTTGGGAAACCTAGCTATCAATAGGGCATTTGCCACGAGAGTTCTAACTCTATACAAGACTACTAACTTGCCCGAGCTCGCTCTGCCCGAGTTGCCTTGACCTTTCTAATTCAGCAAATTTATGCAAATATTGCATTATGTCTGATTTTCTCAAGCACCATCCACAGTTTCAAAACACACACCAAACAGCAATTTACAATCACAGACACAGAAAGATGTGAACTAATGAATAATTTCTATTACCCTTCTGCAAGGAGTACACAAATGCTGGAGTGTAACCCTGCTTTTGATTCTGTGTGTGTGTGTGCATGTGCATGTCTCTGTGTGTGTGTGCGTGTGCGCGCGTGTGAGTGTATGTGTGTGTGCACGTGTGTGTGTGAGTGCATGTGTGTGTGTGTGTGTATGTGTATATGTCTGTGTGTGTGTGTGTATGCGTGTATGTCTGTGTGTGTGTGTCTGTGTGTGTGTATGTGCGTGTGCATGTGAGTGTATGTGTGTGTGCATGTGTGTGTGTATATGTCTGTGTGTGTGTGTATGCGTGTATGTCTGCGTGTGCGTGTGTGTGTGTGTCTCTGTGTGTGTGTCTGTGTGTGTGTGTGTGTCTCTGTGTGTGTGTGTCTGTCTGTCTGTCTGTATGTGTGTGGCTGTGTGTACGCTTGTATGAGTGTGCATGCGTAAGTGCGCTTGTCAATGAGTTTTTTTCGTTTAAAGAGAGACCAGTGATAGATATCATTGCAAACAAATTATATAATACACGTACATGCATTTCTTGGGAAACTTCACCAAGAATATCCACACTCAATATACCACACAACTGGACAACCTATACAGACATTCCAAATGAATTAACCCTTTCACCGCCAGCCATATTTCAGCAAAACAATTCCATTAAATTTACCTGGGTAGAGAACAAAATCCATCTGCAGTATTGGGGATTCTCCTGTGACATACATAAAATAAGGTCTACCCTTACTTCCCAAAACTAAGACAATAGGGTCTTTGGATAATAGACCCCAATTTGATGCCTTTTAGTGGCATTGGTGTTAAATCACTGTGGTGCTAAAATGCGACTTTGGTTGTGAAAGGGTTAAAAACAAAAAATCAAACTTTTTTTTAAAAAAGGAGTTACTAGTCATACTACAAGAATCAACACTCATCTGTTTCAATACAATTTTATTTTTCAGTTTTGTTGGTGGGGGTTTTCCCCCATTCAATTCACATTCTCTTTAGCTTAGCAAAACACTGTTCGATGTGCGATCAGTCATGAGACAGCTTGTTACTCTACGAGCCACACACACTGAAATTCAAAACATTTTCAATCACTGTATTTTGGCAATATTTCCTACACCTTAACTTGAACAGAAAACGTTTGATATCCAGAGTTCGTTACTAAAGCCTCAAAAACAAACAAACAAAACCTCTCTTTTACTTTGCAGGGAATTAAATCGACTCATCATCTTATTCTTTCTATGATCAGTTTTGCTTCAGTTTTAATATTATGAATCCTCCCTTTGCCTTAGAATTTGAACATGCGTCAGTTAATGCTTAATTTTGTTAAATAGTCTTGGTTTTCAAAGGAGAATTTGTATTACAGTGGAACCTCCCTTATAAGACCTCCCATAGACTCCCTCCCACATAAGACCTACTTCTCCGAGACATTGCCCTTCTTTGTAAGTATTAACATTATCTCCCTATAAGACCTCATTTTGGATGATTTTTGAAGGTCTTATAAGGGAGGTTCCACTGGAAACCTTTACACAGGGGTCGCGCTAGTGTTTTTCAAAACGCGTTTTGCTTACGCGACGTCGCCAAAAAAATGCGTAAGGGAAGCAAAAAATTGCGTCAAAGAACAAAATGATAAATCTAAGCTAAAAACAATGAAAACAAGACTAGCAGTAGCAACAAAAACATGCATTTTTATTCACTAACCAGTCATTTTCGGCGAACACGGCGATCCTCAAAGTCGACACGAGCCCTGTTATCACCCCAATGCGCTTACAGTGATTTTCCCGCCACACTGCACTGCGCCTAGCAGTACTGAAAGCAGTGGCACTTTTCTATAGTCTGTTCCAATGTTTGGTGTAGCAGAACCACTATACGTGTAGGGACCGTAGGACTTCTAAAGTCTGATTCACCATCTAGACTCAGATGCGATTTTGAGCGGACGTCATTTTGCGTACGGATTACGCGTAAACGCCGTAAAAATGCGTCATCGATTTTTTTAAACGCGTCAAATACGCAAGAAACATCCGTTAGCGCGACCCCTGTTTATATTGATATTTACTACAGCTACAATCTCAAATCTTGGAGAGAGAAAGAACCTAACTAAATGACAATGCATCAAAACACTGAACCACTTTAGCCAAATAACAGTACATTACCCAAGGAAATTTCACACCATATAATCATAAAGTTGTAAAATAATAAAGAAACCAAAAAATAAAAACCACAGAACGACTATTAACTCTCTCAGCACTGACCAGTTGCTTCCCCTTACAACCGTTTCGGACGGGCCATTCGACTAGGTTTGAAAACCCATCACCACAAAAAAGTTATGAAAAGCTATGGACTGATATTTTAAGATAAGATTACTAACATCATGCACTAAGTGATCGTAAAATATCAGATTCCATACCTTCGTCGTTTGTCTCCTATTGACGAAAACAGCTAACACATAGAAAGAAGGAAAATTTCACATTCCGATCTTTGACCCCCCTCTACAACCAAACCTGAATGTAAAGTCTGCAATGATTGGTTGATTTCAAGAGAGGCAAGGTCAAAGCAAACCGAAAATAGGTTATGACGTCGCACTTGAAAGTTGGTTACACGCCAGAAATCAAAACCTCTTGAAAACTCTTATGAGCCAGATCTGGGTCATTCGTCCTAAACTAAACGGTTGTGCGAGCCATGAGCCGGATCATTCGTCCCGAGTGTGTTAAAATCAAGTGCGTGATACTGTCGAGGACAATTATCCATGACAACATATTTCAAAACAACCAAAACAAAAGAAAGCATCCCGCCAGTGTTCCCCTTTAAGCTTAAACGACGTCATCGGAAACGTCAATGTCAAACTGCTAACAAGGCAGTGAAGGTATTGAACTAAATATCTACAGTTAAACCGAAGGATCTTGGAGGAGGGGAAAAAAAAAGCACCCACATGATCTAGTCTAAGTTGGGGGATAAGCAAAGAACGGTTGAACGGTTCAACTGCAACCTCCAAATTTAAACCCACACTGAAAACATAACTTTTTTTCTTTCTTTCTTTTTGTTGTTGTGAAAACTGGGTCGAGTTTCTCTCGATAACGGTCGCCGCGCGAATAACGCTTACGCCAAACGGGGCCTAAGATACACTTTAGAAAACGTTAGCAGAAGAATATTACAAGCTCTTGTCTCATTGGTCAAATTTGTTTTATTATTTTAAACAAACTTTAACGGACCAATCAACAACAAGAAACGAATTCACCCCCTACTAGTTCCGGATAGTTCGCCGCTTGCTCGGTGTTTGGCAAGAACAAAACGCCACGCGAACTATCGGCAAACGAAGGGTGTTTCTCAGATCGTTTTCGCCGATTTGAGCGAGCGCAACGTAGCGCTAGCCCTTGTGAAACGGCCCCCAGTACTTGAGCCCGCTGTCAAAGTTGAACAGTTTATATTCCACTCGAAAGAGAACTTAAGTTACGGGGCAAACTTTTGAATATCTTGAAAAAAACATACATACGCTCTTCATACAGTATCAATCATCGAACATGTGATGATGAAAGCTGAGCACGCCATATTGTGCCAATCAACTGGGTGACAATAAAGCTAAGAAAATGACGCATGCAGCAAACACAAACATTTTTCACCACACACTTTACACATTATAAGCGACATGCAGTATACGCACCGTGACACACACACACACTTCACACAAGAGTATCAATGGGCAGACACATACTGACACACATGCATAGTCACACACACACACACACTCAAACACAGACTACACACACAAAAATAAAAGACACGCAATGTCAGGGCAGGTACACACTGACACACGTGTATGCGCACACACATAATAGTCACACACACACTCAAACGCAGACATTAGTACACACACACACAAATCTAAAACACCCAAAGTCAACAACTAAACCAACACTCCCCCCAACTAGTTTTTGTCCTTGGAACCAAACACACCCACACAAAATCCACTATGTTGCCGAAAACGCTTTATGCACACACGCCAAAACAAAGACAGACATGACAATACAAACCCAAGGGTTAAACCTGACAATTTTCAAAAAACGGAAATGTGACAACACCCCCCCCCCCCCTCCCCCCCCCATGCAACTGATAACTTTTAACAATCTAAAGCAATTTGGATGCATAATCGGGGCTCTTATACAATGGCAATCAGCTTTTCGCTTACAGCAAAGCTGGTTTTTTTCCAGTTTATATTATTTTGTTGTTGAAAATTTTAAAAAAGAAAGAATTCCTTCTGTACTGAACACATACCAGGTCAGTCAACTTTCTTGCACCATTCGCGATGCTCCACTCCTCCTGCGTCTTTATTGTGACACTAGCCAGTCCCACTGCCAATTGTTTTTAACCTTAGCGTCAATGGCAGACACATCCGTGTTTTCTTGAACGAACGGCATCTTCGGCAGGCGAAGCTGAACTCCAGTACGGTCTCTTCTTTCTTATCTTTTTTCCTCCCTTTCTTTTCACAACTCACAATGAAGACAAGTTTCGCATCTCACATTGTTGAAACTTTAAATGAAAGGAAATTGCGCTTCCTACGGGGTTCACACTTGGCCGAACACGGATCGGTAATCACTTCCGTTTCCGTTAAACCGAAACTGGTTTCAATGCGGCAATCGCGTTTTCGCTTATCAGCAAGCCATTTTCCTTTATTATTAGGGTTTTTTTGGGGGGGGATTTTGAAAAAACGGATTTCCGTCTTTACTGATTTTTTCATGGACAGATTTCCGTCCTAAAACGGAACAGGTTTAAGCCATACAAACCAAATTAAAACGGTTAACCTTAAAGCTACTTTCGGCGATCCCCCTTACTAGTCTTTGTCCAAACACACACACACACACAAATCCACTATGTTGCAGAAGACGCTTTATGCACACACACCAAAATGAAACAGACATACATACAACCCAAATTCAAATGTCTAACCTTAAAACTACAAGCCCCCTGCTAGTCTCTCTCACTCGCACAAAATCATCAAGTAGCCAATGACGTTTTATGCACACGCGGCAAAATCAAACAGACATTACGGCATATACTACAAACCAAATTCAAACTTTAAAACTAAACAGACTCCCTACTAGTCTTTCTCACACACAATCACATACACACAAAATAAAACACAGACATTCATGGACACACACACACACACACACATAGAAAACTACACCCTAAAACGGATTTAACTGAACAGTCGTGTAATCTTTTCAGACACACACACAAAATCAAACAAAGACATTCATGGACACACACACATAGAAAACTACACATAGAAAACTACACCCTAAAACGGATTTAACTGAACAGTCATGTAATCTTTTCACACACACACACAAAATAAAACACAGACATCCATGTACAGACACACACATAAAAAAAATATACTCTAAATCTGATTTAACTGAACAGTCCTCTAATCTTTTCACACAGTCACACACACCAAACAGACATTTATGTACACACAAATAAAAAACTAAAACTGATTTAACTGAACAGTCCTCTAATCTTTTCACACACACGATCAAACATACCATATTTTACGGACTTTAAGGCGATACTTTTTTTCTCCGCCAGACTGAGACCCCTGTGCCTTATAACGTGACTGATAATACAGTAAGAAAATATAGAAACAAAATCTGAATTTTGTGTGAAATGTTTTTGGGGGGTGCGCCTTGCAGTCCGCAAAATATGGTAGACGTTCATGTACACACACACACAAACCCCCCCAAAAAGAACTAAACCCTAAAACTGATTCAACTGAACAGTCCCCTCACACACACACACACACACAGCATCACTACGTAGCCGAAGACGTTTTATGCTTGTTGGTGAAGAAGCTGCGCAACACCAGGATCTGCCCGATGCCGATGAGCACGATGATAATGGACTCGCCCACTGACCAGAAGAGCACGCGCTCGTTCACGTCCTCGGCGAAAGCGCGACCTTGAGCCTCGCGCAGTCGAAAGTGGGTCTGAAGGTCGAGGACACGCTTCAGCTCCTCAAAGACGTTGACCGCCGAGTTTTCAATCTGCCCACAGAATGACGATAACGACGGAATTAACCCCTTCACTGCCACAGGAAACCTCAGAAATTATCGATTTTCTTATTATAAAGTTAACCCTTTTGCCGTCAGCCAATTTTCAGCCAAAAAATACCATTAAACTTAACTGGGTAGAGAAAATAAAATATCTGCAATATTGCGAATTCCTCTGTGACATGTATAACATTAGGCCTATCCTTACCTCCCAAAATTAAGAAAATAGGGTCTTTGGATAACAGGCCCTGATTTGATGCCTTTTAGTGACATGGGTGTTAAACCATTGTGGTGCTTAAATGCGACATTGGCGGTGAAAGGGTTAACAACAAATCTGTTAGACTCAATCTGAGAAAATGGTCTAGAGATACATCATTCTTGGCTTGTCTAAACCAAAAACCATCATTCCAGGACTACGACATCAAAAGTTATGACATCATCAATGACATCATACACTACGAGACTATCTCGTAGCAGGTAGGGAAGGGGTTAAACAATTGCAGCATATTGATTAACCCTCTACCGTTCGCATTTGTTACAGTAGAAAAAAACCCTTATAGTGTCCATATTCTTTCACACATTTTCGGGAAAATCTGTCTTTTGAAGCACACAGAGCACCATAGAGTTACCATCGCATCAATTGCAAGCGAGAAGTTTCCTCATAGTGTGTGTATATATATATAATAGTATATATAATAGTATATATAATAGTATATAGGTATGAACAAATCTCAGTTTAGTTCCTCCAGCCTACAGGACTGAAAAGTTAGAGCATTTGAAATGCAATAATAGTGAAATTGTTTAAAACTTTTTTTGTCCCTATGTCTTTGAAACAAACATTAAAACCCAAACCAGTTATATTAACTTGGTATCTTGATCTATGTTCTAGAAAACATAAAGAGTGCTAGCTTAGTTTTCCCTCCTTATTGGCAGAACCCAGCTGAGGACAGCTGTTTCGACTCTAGGGAGTCTCATCAGTTCGGCACTGGATGGGGTCTTAGCCTACCAAGGTGGAACTACTCTCACCTCAACAAGATTGTTCCATAAAGGGAAGGTTCCTTCCTGTATATTGGTAAAAGGCTAAAAAACAACAACCTAGCACTCAAGTAAATTTAATTAGAAATGATAAAAATCTTGAGGTTGAGGTGAGAGTAGTTCCGTTCGGAATGAGCGGCGTGAAACTGAAAGCAATTCAACTGAATCAGTGAATGTCCCAAAAGCTGGACATAAAAAAAAAAGGAACTCACGGAAGTCATGGCAGTAGCATGCTCCCCCCCTTCTCTCGACAATGGGCCTGTCCTTGCCGACCTTAAAGGTCAAAGTATACGACCTTGTGTCTGTGTGTGCATGGTCTTTATGCGTTAAAAAAGAATGTATTTTTCAGTATGACCATTCGTAGAAAACTCATGGAAGTCATGGTGGTAGCGTGCTTGCCCATGCTCTTGACAATGGGCTTGTCCTCGCTGACCTTAAAGGTCAAAGTAGATGACCTTCACCTTGTGTCTGTGTGTGCATGGTCTTTACATGTTAACATTTTAAATAAGAATGTATTTTTCAGTTTGAGAAAACTCACGGAAGTCATGGCAGTAGTGTGCTTGCCCATGCTCTTGACAATGGGCTTGTCCTTGCTGACCTTAAAGGTCAAAGTAGATGACCTTCACCTTGTGTCTGTGTGTGCATGGTCTTTACATGTTAACATTTTAAATAAGAATGTATTTTTCAGTTTGAGAAAACTCACGGAAGTCATGGCAGTAGTGTGCTTGCCCATGCTCTTGACAATGGGCTTGTCCTTGCCGACCTTAAAGGTCAAAGTAGATGACCTTCACCTTGTGTCTGTGTGTGCATGGTCTTTACATGTTAACATTTTAAATAAGAATGTATTTTTCAGTTTGAGAAAACTCACGGAAGTCATGGCAGTAGTGTGCTCGCCCATGCTCTCGACAATGGGCCTGTCCTCTCTGACCTTAAAGGTCAAAGTAGGTGACCTTGTGTCTGTGTGTGCATGGTCTTTATGCGTTAACATTTCAAATAAGAATGTATTTCTCAGCATGACCATTCATAGAAAACTCACGGAAGTCATGGCGGTAGCGTGCTCGCCCATGCTCTCGACAATGGGCTTGTCCTCTCCGACCTGAAGGTCAAAGTAGACGACCTTGTGGGTGAAGGTGGAGAACTCGTTGCTGAAGCAGAAGGTGTAGACGCCCTTGTAGTCGGCGGTCCAGGTGAAGCTGTCATACTGCTTCTTCACGTCCTTGTACAGCACTTGACCGTTCACCGCGGTCAGCTCCATGTCCACGTCGTAGTTGCCTCCCATCACCACCTGGGTGCGCGCAAATATTAGATTTTTTATTAGGTTTATTAGGTACCATAAGGCGACACAGCGCATAAGGCTTTTAAATTTTTTTTCGTAATTTGAACAAAGATAGGGCGCACACACCCGATAAGGCGCAAAGAAACCAAACAAATCAACAAAAGGAAGAACGAAACGATCAGCGAAAGTAACATAATTACAGGGCCAGTGACGGAAGTGGAAGCCTAACAAATGTGAGTGAACTGTTGTTGGTTTGTTGTGGAAGCTACCAGAGCATGGTGAGTTGTTCATTTCAACTCTCGACCCCCTTACTTTTTTCTGTTTAGAGTATAGAAAGGGCGCATGCGCCGGATTGGGTGCAGAGGTCAAAGTTCAGTAAAAAAAAAGTTGCGCCTAATAGACCGTAAATTACGGTACTTTATAGTCACAGAGGCATCTCTGTGAAAATCGAGTTGCTCCCACCTGGAGAGCGCGTCGCAGCCAGAGGCGCGCCACCCATAAAAAAAAAAATTTGCTTGCGATTTTTTGTGATTGATGAGGAAGGAAAGGGGGGTGGGGGGTAAATTTGGACCAAATGACAACTTTTTCGTTGCCACTGGGTTTCACGTGTGGTAAGTGTATGGGCACATGGGACCTCGGTTTATCATCTCATCCAAAAGACTCCACATTTTTAGCATTCGCTATGCCACCAGGACCCTCTATCCCGCCTTCTAGGACCCTCTATACTGTAAGTGTAGGAGTCCCTGGGACCCCTTGTTTTGCTTGATGATTGGGAGCCCTGCATATGCACAAGCATGGCCACATACTGACATAGTGATATTATACACACAGTGACAGTGACATACAAAAATACAGACTGACAGACACAACATACAGAGACACTGAGACAGTGATACATACACACAGAGTGATACACATGCACATAGTGACATACATGTAATAACCGAGACACACGTGTACACACACGCACACATGTATATATACACACACACAGACAATGATCACACACACACAGTGATACACATGCACACACATGTAATAACTGATTAACTGAGACACACGTGCACATACACACACACATGTATACAGTAATACACAGTCATACACACACACACACACACACACACACACACATACACACACAAATGCGTGCACACTCGCACACATATTTAACCCCTTGACTGCCACCAATGTATCACGTACTGACCTGATAACATTATAAATTGATGATGTTATCAGATGACGAGGAATAACCCTCATAATACTTTAATAGTCATATGCTGGCTTTCGCTTTTTGAGAGTAATATCCCCAGACCAATTTTCCAGATTGGCTCAATGAATCAATCAGTTGTCTTTTTGCCCAATGATTTTTTCTTTTTCTGTGGCAGTCAAGGGGTTAAAGCTGCCATTCAATTAAAATTGAAAGTGACATGACTACCTAAATCCGCCTAATCATAACGGACACACACACACACACACACACACACACACACACACACACACACACACACACACACACACATGCAATCACACATACACACACATGCAATAACACACACACACACACACACACATGCAATCACACATACACACACATGCAATAACACACACACACACACCATCACACACACACACACACAGAGTACACACATACAAAATTACACACACAAACAAAGTTAATCTGAGTCTTAACACTGGTTTCTGTAAACAGTATTTTAACAATGGGTGAAACTGAAAAACTGAAAACATACACTCCACTGCTGGTGTAGCCATCCTAACATCACACATTGTGGCACAATTGTGACAATTAACTGCTTTTGAACTCTAAAAAGTAAAATAATAAGGGATAGGGGCCATAAGTCAAAGTAGTGGCAAATGAAGGACAGGAGCTGTGCCGGTCTGGGTTCATCCCCGGTGAGCGCTTCACTAGCCGGATTGGTCCCGCCTGGATACTAAGAAGAGGCCTATGGTCAACTGTAATAATTTATATACTGTCAATACCACCAACTTAAAACTTAAATTAGGGAACTAGGGGCCACAGATCAAAGTAGTGGTAAATGAAGGGCAGGAGCTGTGCCAGTCTGGGTTTGACCCCGGGGGCCGCTACGGTAGCCGGATTGGTCCTGCCTGGATACTGTTAAAGGTCTGTGGTCCTTCTCTGCATGCAACATATACACCTTACTACTAACTTACTGTCATACATGTCCCCTACTCCTTTGCATGCATCATGTGGGGCCAGAGTTTCCCCAGCTGGTCCGGGGGTACTTAACAGTCATGCATAACGCACTCTGCATGCATCATGCAGGGCCCTGGTGTCTCCGGCTAGACCGGGGCATTTAACGGTCGTGTATGACTTTCAACTCGTCTTTCCCTCTATCACACGTCTCCCCCCCCCCCCCCCCTTTTTTTAAAAATCAATTCTTCAATACAATATATCTGACTGATTTTCATCTATTTCATCAAATTATTATCCTTCCACATAGTACACATAGTATATTAAAAAATACTTAAATTATTCCTGATTATCTTGGGCTCTATCTTTTCCCCATAATATCTCATCAGTTCACTATGTATACAGTATCTACCCTATCTTTGCTGAACTTATGTTCTTTCTTTTTCGTTCTACCCCCTAAAGTGCAGCAGAATCTTCAACGTAATGAAGTTGGCTGCCTAAGGCGAAGAAGAAGAAGAATAAGACCAGACAGTTTTTAAAAAAAGAATAAAAAGTTTCAAACACGAGAAGCTAACCTGAACCGCAGTCTCGACGCCAATTTTCACTGGACGATATTAATCCAGACTTAGTCTTAGTCTTACTGTTACTGTTACTGACAGTTTATTTTAGTCACATTTTGATTTCAGACTGGAGCGTGGGAGTCAAACTTTGTTACAAGTTAGTAGAACTTACGAACACTTTCGTTTCTTTTCAGTTCCTACTTTCATTTTGTTTTCATGGGTGAAAGTGACAGATTTTGAAAATAAGGAAAAGGCGATTTCCAGGGGCGTATTTTCTGGGTCTGCTGCCGCCTAGGCCCCGGCAGGGTGTAGGGGCAGAGGCCTGCTTGGGGGGTCTGGAGGGCAAAGCCCCCCAGAAGCTGACAAGAATTTGCAGATAAACGCCTATTTCGTGAGTTCTCCTGAGGTCTTTCATTCAAATTTATTAAATGTTTTGAACTCTAAAATGACATTTAAGTTGAAAGTTCTAGGAGCAAACACACTTCATGGCCTATGGTCGCTCAAATCAGTCAATTTCTTTTTTCTTGAAAATTAAAAAATAAGGATTTCCTTATTTTCTGATTTTAAAATTAAGGAAATCCTTGCTGAGAAGGAAAACTTTCACCCATGTGTTGTTGGGTTTTTTTCTTCCTGCTGCTCCACAACCACGCTGTATAATTATCCAGTTGGATAGCTCAGCGTTACGAGTCAGATTCAGATACGAAGTTAGCCTAGGCCTATCGTCCAATGAAAATTGGCGTCGAGACCGCGGCAAGCTTCTCGGAGTCGTAGTTCAAACACTCATTGCGCTCTCCCAATTTCCGTCGAGTTTATAGCCTTCATAGGCTCCTTCGGCGTACGAATCCAGATCCAGAACCGTTTCACTGGTTTCAGAACCAAAGCTTGCATGAGAAGTCAATAAAAATTGATCTAACTTCTTTCTCTCAGCATCCGCCATCTTTCATTTTCACTATTTTGATGCTATGTGCTGCTATCGACATCTGGATCTGGATTTATACGTCGCAGACGATAGACTGCGATAGACGAGACGGAACTAGGAGGGAGCATTCCCTTTTAGAATTAAAAGAAAAAGATAGAAAGGAGAAAGACCTATTGCTTACCCTGGGTTAAGACCATTAAACCCCTCAGTTCAGCCAGAAGTGCCCAAGCCCTGTCAGGTTCAAATTCCCAGCATGGTCAAATATGTAGCCACATGCGCAGTACGACATTTTTTACATTCTTGGAAGATATGCGCATGCGTAGACTTAATTGTCTGTTGCTAATATAAACAACTTGTTTGAAAACTTGTTACTTGTTTTACTGTTTTACTGTATAAGAAACATTATTTTGTTATAAATACTTGTATAAATACACACATTTTGTCATCTTGGACGGTAGCATCGTATAAATAGTCACCTACGGGAAAGTCAGTTTTTGCTTGAAAAATGGCTATCTTTCTGTCGTGAAAATGGTGAATAATTTTCTTGAACTACGAAAATACGATCAAAATAATCATTTATTCATCTGTGTGTTTGATTTTTGTGTTGAGTGAGACTGCGAGAGTTTTTGTAAACAACATATTGGCCTACAGTAAACCACGGTCGGCTTGCTGTGTCGCGAGTCCGACATGACCGTCACTCGTTTTCACTGGCTCTTTCAGTGTGAAAAATTCCATTCATATTATGCAAAAGAGGTGAAATGAGATGAAATTTCAATGATTTGGGCAAAGTATTGCTGATGTTGAGCTATTTACTTGCACAAGCTATAAATTTGACTGCCAATCAGTCAAACTTACAGCTCGTGCAAATAAATAGCTCAACATGAGCCATACAACAGACTGAGCACTTTTGTTCATAATTTGAATGATTGGCCGATGTTGAGCTATTTATTTGCACGAGCTATAAATTTGACTGACATTGGCAGTCAAATTCATAGCTCTTGTGCAAATTTTGCTCTGGCAACAGGGGACGTAGATCTAATAACTTTTTTGGCATATTCTACATAGTTGCTACATATTTGACCACGCTGGGAATTTGAACCCAACAGGCCCTGTCGCGTGCAAATCTGTCGCTCGCTACTATGAGAGTGTGTATTTGCGACATTCACAAATTTCACTTTTTCCGTACTTGAACCATTTACCTAACCCTAACTTACCTATCCCTAACCCACGGAAAAAGTGAAATTTGTGGTTCATGCTCAATGTCGCAAAATGCCACAAATACAGACTCTCATACTCATACTCATAGGTAGCGAGCTACAGATTTGCACGAGCGACAGATTTGCACGTTACAGGGTCCACTTCCAGAAGCAAGAAAAAACGGGGAAAAAGAGAAAAACAACAACTAATGATCTAGTGGTCAGTGGACGCAGGCTCAGATGGTGATCTGGTCAGCGCTGATGTGAATGCGCTGATGTGAATGCGCTGACGGAGCCTGCAGTGACAGTAGCCTCACTCAGTTGGTTCCACTCTGTGGCAGTCCTGACAAAGAAGGACATAACAAGAACGGTCCCACCAAGAATGTAGTTCTCCATGTAATCATATCTCAACCTTTAAGTAGTCGGTTTTTTTATGCTATAGGGTGTACCATAAACACAATCATACCTGAAACTCTATGGTTGATTTCACGCCTTTGTCGATGAGCTCGTGAAAGCACATTTTCTCGTTGTCAGGCAATTCGAATGTCAATTCTCCGCACAAAACATCACGAGAAAAAAGCCCTGCTAAAGCAAGCAACAGTAAACTAAGCTCCATGACTTTAGAAGACTGTTTAGCTACGTATGTAGCTTAAATGCAGAAAGAATCCGGTGAAAAATAAACCGAATATCAACTCAAGAAACACGCAAAAAGTTGTCTGCTACGCGTTTTGCCGATTGCTTGTTGCCAAAGATGGCGTCTTCCTAAACGTGGCCGGAAGTGCCTCTTTCGTTTCCAGTCAGAGAAATAATGGTTCTACCTTTGGACGTGTTTTCAAGTAGTAGTAGTAGTACAAGTTAGTAGTAGTAGTAGTAGTAGCAAAGACTGTACAGTATCTTTGGTAGTAGTAGAATAGGGACTAATCAAGCCGTTAAGCTTTTTAGCAGTCCCATCGATTTCCAATTTGATTTTTTTAGCGGTCAAGGTTTTACGGTTGAATTTTCCTATAATACAAAAATTAATAATCAATGTTTCTAAATACATTTACTAATTTTGGAGAATTATCAAGACGATTTTTGAATATATTAACATTAGGTGCACATTTTAAATCAAAAGTTAAATCATTCCAACAATTAGCAACTCTGTTAGTAAAACAATTTGTTCTAGTGTTAGTTTTACATTGCTTAATAAAAACTTTACCGTATTTTTTCGATTTGAGAACCCGTAACAGTGATCTAAAAATACTAACCCAATACAGTAGAACTAATATGAGGAAAAAAATATTTTCTAATAGAGTCACCCAGCACTGGAACAATCTCCCTGCACAAACTAAACTTGCTTCCAACATTAACCATTTCAAAAACCTCCTAGATAGTGACCCCAAAATTAATGTTTTTAAATACAATTATGATCAAGACGACAATGATAGTTCAAAAAGCGCCACAGCTATGCCAATCTGATTGATGAACAAAACAAATAACAGACAATCAAAAGATAGGGCACATCAAGAGGCCGCGAGGCCTGGCTGCCCTGAAGATCTGACCTGACCTGACCTGTATGAATTTCTTGTTGTACTGCATTGAGGTGATTTAAATATGTTATTCCAAGATAAATCAACAAGGCCATTGAATATCTTATGTGCTTCAATAAGGTCTCAGCTCCCCTTACCCTTCTTCCTTTAAGTGAGTATAAATTGAAATACAAAAGTCTATTTTCATAGGTCAATGATACCAAATGATACACTTGTGGCGGTGCCATAGCCGATGAGGTTTAACCGAGGCGTGGTCACCGCTACAGCTATCTGTATTAATTTTAAAAATCGGGACTTTACTGGTTTCGTATTGCCTCCGGGCATTGCCTCCAGTATTTTTCCAACCATATTTGTATTTACAAATGTCCCATATGTGTCTGATTCAGACCAAGAGGACGTAAAACTCCATTTTCTCTCTCTCTATTTTCATAGGTCATGCTTTTACATCCCTTAACCAATGTTTTCAAGGTGACTAAACGTCTCTCTTGTCTATTTTCTCTCAAAAACAAAGAAAGGAAGAAATGAGTAATAGTTTGAGCTGCTAAAATCTTAAAATTAAGTTTTATTTTGACGCACATTCTCTCTAACAAAAAGTGAAAGAAAAAGAACGCTATGAGTTTTAACAACTCATCTGCAAAGCTTCACCGTGTTTTCCAGACCATGCATGTTAGTTGATCTTTGAATGTTTCTATCCACAGGTGCACAATCAGCTCATCTGTGTGTGTGTGTGTGTGTGTGTGTGTGTGTGTGTGTGTGTGTGTGTGTGTGTGTGTGTGTGTGTGTGTGTGTGTGTGTGTGTGTGTGTGTGTATGTGCGCACGTGCGCGTGTGTGTATATATGTTGCAGTGTGTGTCCTGCAGTAGATGTTTGCCCCTCACCCCCTCCACTCTCAAATTTTCTTTAATATCAGAGTAATAATTATATTTTTGTGTATTTAATGTTTTCTTTACATAATTAATGCATCAATAGCATCAAGGTTATTCTTAGTTTTATAGCTTATGCTATTCCCATGGGTGTAACTACACAAAATGAAAAACCCTGAAAGGCCGGGTTCCAGGGGTAATGTCCCCCTGCAGCTGAAGAAAAAATGGATTTATTAAGGTATTATTTAGTTTGCTTTTTCCACAATTTAACAAATGCTTATTTCTTAGTGTTTGACAAATACAGTAGACGCACAAAGATCTTGTTTGACAGTAAATGACACATTTATAAAATAAAAAAAGGAAGTTCCTTTACTGGTGAAATTCAAAAACAGGGAATCCTTGTATGCCAGGAAAAGTTGCAGCCATGTATTTCAGTTTAGTTCTTAACTCCTTTGTGGAGGGTGAAAAAGTACCTACTACTTGTGGCAGTGCCATAGCTGATGAGGTTTAACCGAGGCGGTGTCACCGCTACAGCTATCTGTATTAATTAAAAAATCGGGACTTTACTGGTTTCGTACTGCCTCCGGGCATTGCCTCCAGTATTGTTCCAACCATATTTGTATTTACAAATGTCCCATATGTGTCTGATTCAGACCAAGAGGACGTAAAACTTCATTTTCTCTCTCTCTGGAGGGTGATAAAATAAACAGAAAAAGATACCCCCTCTTCCCCCCCCCCCCCCCCCCCCCCTCCCCCCCTTTTTTTCCGTCTCCCCCAACAATCCAGCAGATCAACAGATACCTAGTCTTATATTTCTTGTATCTGTCCTCTCTTCTGTATTAGTGGGTCTTCTCAGGCTTTGAGCCTTTTCTTCACGAAAAAAATGGTCTAGAACCTACCCGGTTCCATTGCAAAATAATCAAAGTGTCGATTGTGGCCATGCATGCACGCACTGCGAAGAAGAAAAATTAACGAACTTGCACCAGCCAGTCAAATCATGAATGAGATAACATGAGAAAATCTTCACAGACTATACTTAGGGATACAGTCTTAATATAAAGACATCTTCTTCTTCTTCTTTGTTGATTACGCAGCTTCCTGTCATAGCGTGCAGATGCATCATGCTGAAAATCTTCACAGACTATACTTAGGGATACAGTCTTAATATAAAGACATCTTCTTCTTCTTCTTCTTTGTTGATTACGCAGCTTCCTGTCATAGCGTGCAGATGCATCATGCTGAAAATCTTCACAGACTATACTTAGGGATACAGTCTTAATATAAAGACATCTTATTCTTCTTCTTCTTTGTTGATTACGCAGCTTCCTGTCATAGCGTGCAGATGCATCATGCTGAAAATCTTCACAGACTATACTTAGGGATACAGTCTTAATATAAAGACATCTTAATTCTTCTTCTTCTTTGTTGATTACGCAGCTTCCTGTCATAGCGTGCAGATGCATCATGCTGAAAATCTTCACAGACTATACTTAGGGATACAGTCTTAATATAAAGACATCTTCTTCTTCTTCTTTGTTGATTACGCAGCTTCCTGTCATAGCGTGCAGATGCATCATGCTGCTATTATGCGCTAAAACTAAGAAATGTCCGTCTTCGGCTGGACTGAGAAAATTGTCACAGACTATACTCAGGGATACATGATATAAAGACATCTTCTTGTTTGTCAATCGCTCAGTTTCCTGTCATACGAGCACAGATGCATCATGCTGCTGTTATGCGCCAAACTAAATAGTTAGGCCCAGCATATCCATCTTCGGCTGGAGAAAATCGTCACAGACTATACTCAGGGATACATGATATAAACTAATAAAGACATCTTGTTTGTCAATCGATCAGTTTCCTGTCATACGCATGCAGATGCATCATGCTGCTGCTATGCACCAAACTAAGAAATAGGCCCAGCATGTCTGTCTTCGGCTGGAGAAAATCTTTGTAAGAGTTTCTAGAACAAAGGCAGGAGAATGGACCAGTAAGGCAGAAAGATAGTAGATGACAGCAACCAAAGACATGACTGTAATTGTTATTTTAAACTAATTTGCTTTAGTTTTCAACACTTGTTTTCTAGAGCCGATTCCTGAAAATACAATTTTCCCCCCCTTAAACTTAGTTGATTTGTATACACTTTTCTCTTTTGCTTGAGTGTCTGTATCCTGTTGTGTGTGTGTGTGTATGTGTGTGTGTGTGCATGTGTGTGTGTGTGTGTGTGTGTGTGTGTGTGTGTGTGTGTGTGTGTGTGTGTGTGTGTGTGTGTGCGCGTGTGTGTGTGTGCGTGTGCGTGCGTGTGTGTGTGTGTGTATGTGTGTGTGTGTGTGTGCGTGCGCGTGCGTTTTCATAGTTACTCAAGCTCACATACAAAAAACGAAAAGGGTACCATATTTTTCTGACGAATAAGGCAATCCTTATTTTTCCAATGAGTGAGACCCCTGCGCCTTATGACTATACCGATAAGAAAATATAATAACTGTTATGCTTTGTAGTTATAACATGCTTTCACATCATCACAGAAACCCTTCTTAACTCTTACACCGCCAGCCATATTTCAGCTAAAAATGTCCATTACATTTACCTGGGTAGAGAACAAAATCCAAATTGGGGATTCTTCTGTGACAGATATAAAATAAGGTCTAATCTTACT
>CM065710.1:8797567-8822567 GCA_017654935.2 Phymorhynchus buccinoides
GGAGGAGGAGGAGTATCAAAACCGTGCCTTTGCCATGCCAACCCGCGCAATAATAATAATGACAATTTCTATAGCGCTTATTCTCCTTACGGGGCTCTAGGCACTTCACAAAGAAATTCAAAATCTAAGGAAAAAAACAAAAACAAATGCACTTATTATAAGAAACAACCTGAAACGAAATCACGATAACTACATTTACGTCACATCCCCCCCCCCCCCCCACCCCCCTTCAAACTCAATTAGAGTCCAAACCATTACAAATAGCGTTTTCCACGCAAAAGGCATTTTCTCACACTACCCCCCCCCCCCCCCTCCGCCCGTCCCCGCATTCACCATCCCCCTTCATAGACCTCAAGCTGACCTACTTTTCATAGATCTCCCAGCACGCACGCATGCATGCACACACGCACACACGCACACACACACACACACACAAGAGGGGCGATAGCTGATAGCTATTCCGAAAAGCCTGTACTCACCGGTAGTGGACAGCACTCCGGCGCGGGCGGAGGTCTTGTAGAGCGGACTGGAGTAGTCCGCCTCGTCGGGGTCAAAGTCCATCTGGGGCAGCATGTGGATCATGGGAAGGGGGGAGTTCATGACCCCCTTGACGGCGTCCGTGATTTGCATCTTCTCGTCGTCCCAGCGGAGCCCGTCGCAAAACAGGCCGTGCACCAGCACCCCGTCTTTTGGAGAGTCGATCTGAGACCATGCAGAAAAGTCATTTAACCTTTACCGTGCTTCAAGGGTCGTCCAAGACCCAGAGGCACATATGGCTTAATATCTCAGGAACTATGATAATAAAATTTTAGATATATTTTTAAAACGTAGTTTGGCATATGTCAGCAAATCTTGGTGCCAATACAGTAAAAACTAAAATAAAAGTTAGATACGTCATTTTAACACACTCCTCCTATGTAACGCGGGTCACGGAGGACCCGTACTTTAAAGAGCAGAAATAGGTCACTGCAGTGCATTGAGTATGGGTCGTGTGAGACCCACGCCATCTGGAGAAGTATAAACACATGGTGACTCTTTGACGAGTATGGGTCCTGGAGAACCTGCATCATCTGGAGAGGGATAAATACTGTTAAAATGCATGTAAAAATCTGTGGGTACGAGGAGACCCGCATCATCTGGAGAAGTATAATCGCAAGCAACATCCGGTAAAGGTTAAATAAGTAAACTAGAAGTGCACCGACAGTGACAGTGCAACCCCGCCAGACTGTTTTGAGATTAGTTAGTCTGTTATAGTCCCGTCAACAGCTATGGTTATCTCAGGACTGTCACCGCGTAAAGTTCGACCACGCATAGCAAAACACACATCAATTATTCTTAACAACGTCCAAAAACCTGAAAACAACCCAAAATAATAAACAGTACAATGGCATCTTCATCATTGTACCCTATAACTCATAATTTCACACAGTGCTGGAAACGTTGAGCCACTCTACTCTACTTACTGGATCCAGGCTAAAGAAAAAACAGTAAAAAATGATAACAAACACATCCTAGTAAAACAAAAATCTATAAAAAAGGCAATATAAGCAAATATGCACTGCAGAATGGGCAACAGGTGCCCACTCAATTGCTTAAGGTCTCACGCGTGAAAGCCAGTGAACAATAAAAAAAACCCACCTGGCATGTCATAAATTGTAAACGAGGATGGAGAGGATGAACAATGGGGATGAGGGGCGACTCTTAGTTTAAAGCTCCTCCACCACGACAAGGTGGAAGCCCGCGGGGGAGCTGTTTTGAGATAAAACAACCTATTTAACTCTTTCGCCGCCAGCCATTTTTCACAAACAAATTCCCATTAAACTTACCTGGGTGGAGAAAACAAATCTGTCTGTAATATTGGGGATTCACCTGTGACATATTTAAAGCAAGGCCTATCTTTACCTCCCAAAACTAAGACACTAGGGTCTTTGGATAACAGACCCCAATTTGATGCCTTTTAGTGACATAGGTGTTAAATCACTGCAGTGCTAAAATGTGACTTTGGCGGTGAAAGGGTTAAAACTCTCCTAGCTCCATGGGCGAGTGCATTCGCCCAGTACATCACACTTCACTCCCACCAAATGCAAAGACATTCACTGCCAAGGTGGAAGCCCGCGGGGGAGCTGTTTTGAGATCAAACAACCTATTTAAAACTCTCCTAGCTCCATGCCCGGCGAGTGCATTCGCCCAGTACTCCCACCAAATGCAAAGACATTCACTGCCAAGCACCCTGCCATGCGTTTGTCTATTTTCAGAGCTGATGTCAGTGATTTTTTCCCCCCGTTAACGTGACACAGACGTGGTGGGTCTTTAACAGGGAGGTTCCACTGTATTTCTCCAAATGTCTCCCAACCCACCTGTTGGTCGAGTTCGATCTCCTCTCCGAACTTGAGGTTCTTCATCTGCTCGGTGACGTCCTTCTGGTCGCGGTACTGGGTCTTAATCGTGAACCTGAACCGCAGGTGGTCGATCGGCAGCTCGTACGTGCGCGCGTAGTTCTGGAGGGTGCCAGTCAGGAAACCTGGAAAACAAACAAAAAACGCAACGAGTGAGGCTATTAGAAACAAGAATGCCCCACAGGAAACCTGGAAGCAAAACACAGCGATCGAGCGAGACGATTAGAAACAAGAATGCCCGTCAGGAAACCTGGAAACAAAACACAATGATCGAGCGGGATGATTAGAAACAAGAATGCCCGTCAGGAAACCTGGAAACAAAACACAGTGAGTGAGACAAAGGTGAGACAAGAAGAAGTGTGTGCTGAAAACAGGGCTTGAAATAAGGGGGTGCAAGCATAGATAAGGGTTGTCTAACCTTGAGTGTAGAAGAACCCAGAGAGCCAGTAGGACTTGGGTGCGCCGTGGCGGATCCAGCTGTCGATGAAGGCACAGCGCAGGACCAGGTCGTTGACCCAGCTCCCCAGTGGCTTCAGCGAGGGGTAGGCTGCGTTGGACCACATGCCCGGCACCTGCAATGCAACGTCACAGGGAAAGACTTGTGAACGACTGTTTGGGATGGTTCTTCTTCTCCTGCGTTCCCAGGCCATATGGCCATAATGGGTAAGGTACGTATGTGTCCGGTTTTCAGTTTTCACTGATCTCCCCGCTGCGTAGAGCTCAAGGGAGAAAAATTATTTGGAAGAATTTTTTGAAAAAAGGCAGGAGAATGGGCCAAGAAGTCAGAAAGACAGTAGATGATAGAAAACAAAGGGAAAAGGCAAAGTCAAAGAGAGTGGCGGATTAGAGGAAGCTACAAGCACAGAACTTCCAGAAGGTGGGGGAACTATTTTTACAAAAGACCCCCCCCCGGTATCCCCACGGGGAGGGATGGTTCTGAATCGGCCGATGCTGGCCGCCAATTTGTTTGGCGTGAAAACCTTTTTACCCACCCACAATGCCTTTGTAAGAATTATAAATACTCACTCCCTGCAGACACACAATCTCAAGTCGCCGTATTAAAAACCAGGTTTGGAACATGAAATGAAAAAAGGACTTATAAGGACCTCAAAAGATTGCAAAAGGACCTTCGCCACACCAACCTGATTGCATGACATGTTCACATCATGATAGAAAGAATGCCCGAATGCCAATTGTTGACCAAGAGCACAATTCCAATACGCATGGAATGAATCACTACGTCTTGATGCGGAAAGACTCACACAGCTTGTAATGAATTGTCTGCTCCGATCTGTGACACCGACAACTTTGCATACTGCCAGTTTTTTTGTGATAATTGTTTTAGATGTTAATCAGTTTCTTTATCACTTTTTTCTTGATAAAACAGGACTTAACAGTACCTTTCAAAAATTAAAAGAACCTCTTGCTGAATTAAAAGGATCTACTTGCTAAAATAAAGCATTCAAAAGGCCTGTTGACCAAAAAACAATTCACAAGGACTTAAAAGGCGCCTGGGATTTAACCCTGTTGAACGACTGTTTCGGATGGTTCTGAATCGGCCGATGCTGGCCACCAATTTGTTTGGCGTGATTTTTTTGTTACCACCCACAATGCCTTTGTAAGAATTAGAAATACTCACTCCCTGCATGTACACAATCTCAAGTCGCCGCATTAAAAACCAGAAAGTTTTGTTTCTCTGTGTCTTTGTTTATTGCATGGAGGATTCTGTGACATGAAAGTTGATCTTAACCCCTTGACTGCCAGAGAAAATTAAAGAAAGAGTCATTGGGCAAATCATGACATGAAAAAGACAACTGATAGAGCCAGTGTGAGAAAATGGTCTGGGGATATTACTCTCTTGATTATGTTAGAGCAAAAGCCAGCACATCAGGGTTATTCCTCTTCATCTGATGACATCATCAGTGATATCATCAGGTCAGTATGTAATAAGTTGGTGGCAGTCAAGGGGTTAATCCCTCTTTCCCAGGTTCCGCACCAACTTTCATGTCACGTGTGCGTCATGTATGTGTGCGAGCGTGCGTGCGTACATGTCTCTATGTGTGTGTCTCTCTCTCTCTTCCGTCTCTCTTCTCTCTGTCTCACTCTCCCTCCCTTTCTCTCTCCCTCCCTTTCTCTCTCCCTCCCTTTCACTCTCCATCCCTCTCTCTCTCTCCCTTTCTACCCACCTCTCTATCCCCCCTTCTCTCTCTCTCACACATTCTTTCTCCTTGCCCCCCCCCCCCTCTCTCTCTCTCTCTCTCTCTCTCTCTCTCTCTCTCTCTCTCTCACACACTGACCTGGTTATTGAGGAAGGCTGAAAACACTTTGTCCAGCTCTTCACTCATCACCACAAATCCTTTGATGGCTTTCTGCAACTGCTCCAGTGAATTCTGAAATCATCATCATCATCATCATCAGTTTCATCATCATCATTGTCATCATCATTATCATCACCATCTCAACATCATCATTTTCATTACTATCATCTTCACTGCCATATAAATCATCATCATCATCATCATTTGATGGCTTTCTGTAGCCGCTCCAGTGAATTCTGAGAGACGAACAACAAAAATCATCATCGTTTTCAGCATTGTCATTACACTAATCGTCATCATTATCATCATTATTCTTCTACTCTTGTCATCATCATAACTGTTGTCATCATTGTCAAAATCGTCTTCATCATCCATCATCATCACAACAATTCACCTCATGGCTTTTTATTTTTCAACTTCTCCGGTGAACTAAAAACCACCAACAACAACAAACAAACAAAATAAAAATGACAAAAAAATGAGCATCATTCTCATTGAATCACCACTGTCGTCATCATTAATACAGTGGAACCTGGAATCTCCCTTATAAGACCTTAAAAAATAATCCAAAATGAGGTCTTATAAGGGAGGGGTCTTATAAAGGAGGTAATTATAATACTTACAAAGAAGGGCAATGTCTCAGAGAAGTAGGTCTTATGTGGGAGGGAGTCTTATAATGGGAGGTCTTATAAGGGAGGTTCCACTGTATCACTTTCATTGTCATAATCATTATCATCATCATCATCATCATGATCACTATCACATTTATCATCATATTTTTTTATTTTACTGAAACAGTAAACAATGGATTAAAAAAAAGATTAATTAAAAGATGAACAATGCAAAACTTGACCACCCCCTCCAAACAAAAAATAGAAAATTTCAAACTCTCTCTCTCTGATCTCTCTCTCTCATACACAGATACACACACATATCACACACGTGAAAACACTCACACACACACACACACACACACACACACACACTCTCTCTCACACACATACACACGAATATGAGAGTTAGAAACCTTTTGATATAACATGAAAATAAACACATACTCCCCACTCATCTCTCTCTCTCTCTCTCTCTCTCTCTCTCTCTCTCTCTCTCTCTCACACACACGCACACACACACACACACACACACACACACACACACACACACACACACACACACACACACACACACACACACACACACACTCTCTCTCTCTCTCTCTCTCTCTCTCTCTCACACACACACACACACACACACACACATACCTTGATCACTTTGAGCAGTTTGTTGAAGCGGTCTACTTCCTGTTCCAGCACCGTTGTCAAGGAATTCAGTCGTCCCTTATCGTCAGGCTAAAAAAATAACAAACAGAATTGCATCGTTTAGCATTATTTAGCATTATATTCCGTTGTCAAGGAATTCAGACGTCCCAAATGAACTCCCTTCCTTACCCTACACCCCTCCATAAAATGGACTCACACCCACAAACCTGGAAGATTTGACTGGCTAGCTCGATACATAGTTTGTTGATCGGTTTCCCCCCAGATCGATGGCCCTCAAAATATAACACCCCCCTGCCCCCCGCCACCTCCACACCCTATAAAATGGACTCAACTCAAACCCCACAAACCTGGAACATCTGACTGGCTAGCTCCATGTCCAGTTTGTCGATTAATTTTCCTTACAGATCGATGGCCTCCAAAATATGAACCCACCCTACCACCCCTCCAAACCCCAAATGGACTCAACTCAAACCCCACACACCTGGAACATCTCCTGACTGGCTAGCTCGATGTGACATGTCCAGTTTGTCGATGAGTTTTCCCCCCAGATCGATTATTTTCCTTCCAGATCGATGGCCCCCAAAATTGAACCAACCCTATACCCCCCTCCACAACACAAATGGACTCAACTCAACCCCCACACACCTGGAACATCTCCTGACTGGCCAGCTCGATGTCCAGTTTGTCGATGAGTTTCCCCGAGATGTTCTCGCACAGGTCGACGGCGATCTCGTCGTTGGACTTGCCGGCGCCCCCGGATGACTGGCGCGGCTGCACCTCCAGGATGGTCAAGATGAGGGCGTTGGTCTCCTGTGTCTGGAAGGCGATGTTGGCGTTCTCGTGCATGCCGAAGATCTCGGGCTCGTCGTTCTGAGGAAGCTCCTCGATGTACTGCCGGTACGCGGCCAGCGTCTCGTGCATGGGCGCGTAGTACATGCCTGAAGCGAGGAAGGAAAAAGAGATACAAGGACTATCATTACATTCTTCTTCATGATGGTCGAGGGTGGGGGTGAATAAATGAATGCGAGGATAGAAATGGTGGGAAAGAGGGCAGTTCTTAATGTTTTGATGGTCGCTTGTATCGACCCTAACTATGTCCAACTTCTTGCGAAGCGTGATTTGCGAAGCGTGATTTGTTGTCCATTTTTCCTTAGTTTTGTTTCCATTTTGAATGCATGCAAATGTGTTTCCTTGCTTGTATTGTGCTTGTACGAGACCACACTGTAATTTCACCTAACATGATAATAAAGCATTTTTGACTCTGACTTTGAATTCCCACGACTGCCTGAGTGAGTTAGAAAGCAAACGGTGCAGTCGCCGATTCCTTCCGACCTGGTTGGAAGGGTTTCATCCGACCAAAATTTTACATTTGTGATTTCTACTCACTCCGTCAAAAGAAAGGAACAAAAATGGACAAATGTCACAACCATTTTCATCCGACTTGGTTGGAGAGTGTGAGGCGGCTTTTAGAGCATCACTGTTTGACAAAGTTGATAATAAAATCAGAGCAACATACTGCAATATTGTCAATGTGGGGTACAGACAAACCTCTATTTTAAGACTTCCAAAATGTCCACAATACAGACAAACCTCTATTTTAAGACTTCCAAAATGTCCACAATACAGACAAACCTCTATTTTAAGACTTCCAAAATGTCCACAATACAGACAAACCTCTATTTTAAGACTTCCAAAATGTCCACAATACAGACAAACCTCTATTTTAAGACTTCCAAAATGTCCACAATACAGACAAACCTCTATTTTAAGACTTCCAAAATGTCCACAATACAGACAAACCTCTATTTTAAGACTTCCAAAATGTCCACAATACAGACAAACCTCTATTTTAAGACTTCCAAAATGTCCACAATACAGACAAACCTCTATTTTAAGACTTCCAAAATGTCCGGAAAAATCGGTCGTAAATTGGAGGGGTCGTATGACGGAGGTTTTCACTGGCAGCCGTAGAAAGAAAAAGTTCAGCACAGTTCATACTCTCTTCTTCATGCACACATACAATGACATATTAAAACTGGATTTGGGTCTTTCCAACTCCATAGGATTCGATGTATTACAGTTTCACTTCGCCGACTTCTGTTAATCACCTCCACTCTCGTCCAAAGTCAGTGGCTTTCTTTTTCAAAGTCAGTGGCTTTCTTTTTCAAAGTCAGTGGTTTTCGTGCTTTTCCTACGCTTTCCGCCATCTTTTCTACAACAAGGGAAGCGACTCCGCTTTCAGGCCCTTGACCGTGGTTGTTTCCCTTTGCTCGAAGTCTATGCAGACGACAACAACGGTCGTAAAAACCAACAAAATGGCGGTCGTAAGTCGCGTTTTAGAGGAAGTCGTTTAAGAGAGGTCGTTTACATAGTAAAATGCATCCGTGCCAACAAATCCGGTCTCAAATGAGAGGTGGTCGCTTAACAGAGGGTCGTAAAATAGGGGTTTGTCTGTATTTAACATACACACTGTTCACAATGGCAACACAAGGAATGCCTGGTTCCTACGATATTCATATTTATTACTAGAAATTCTCTGTGTGCTGTTCCATGGTAATATTATATTGGCGCCAGCAAGCAACCGGAAGTAGTACCATTACTTCCCCGTGGGGATACCGGGGGGGGGGGGTATTTCATACAAATAGTTCCCCCACCTTCTGGAAGTTCAGTGCTTGTAATTTCCACTAATCTTTCACTCTCTTTGACTCTTGCCTTTTCCCTTTGTTTTCTATCATCTACTATCTTTCTGCCTTATTGGCCCCATTCTCCTGCCTTTTTTTTCAAAAACATCTTCCCAATTTTCTCCTTTGAGCTCCTCCGAAATCGGACTGTGTCGGCTGTATGCAGCGGGGAGACCAGTGAAAACTGAAAACCGGACACATACGTACTTTAACCATTATGGCCATATGGCCTGGGAACGCAGAAGAAGAAGAAGTACCATTATAAAACTAACGCATAGACCGTGGCTAGTGGCACAGTGCAGTGCAGGACATTACACATACCTGAGGGAGAATACTTGTAGTCTAGGTCCAGTGTCTTGGGCTGGAAGAATGTTTTCAACACGGTGCGCAGACATCGCTGATCCAGGAAATCCGTCACACGTCCGCCGTACGTGATCTGCGTGCATCACACACACACACATATACATACACATAGTGAGATCTTGTATATATTTGACACTGCTGATCCAGGAAATCCCGTCACAATACGTGATCTTAGATCAGCACTCACATAGTGACATCACAGTGATATGATTTAAAAGTACTGCTGATGGTATGACAATCCGTCACACTGACCGCCGTACGTGATCTGAATGCTGTCACACACACACATACATATCGAGATCTTGTATATATTTGACACTGCTGATCCAGGAAATCCGTCACACGACCGCCGTACGTGATCTGCATGCGTCACACACACACTGTCCATGGTACATATCGAGATTTACTGTCCTATGGTATGACAGTGAGTTTGTACTGTCCTGATGGAACAGTCTGTCACAATACCGCCTGATGGTACGTGAGTTTAAAAGTACTGTCACACACACACACAGTGACACACAAATACTGTCCTGACACACACACACACAAAATACTGTATTGATGGTATGGATAGTAGTTTAAACACTGTCTTTTCCAGGACAGTGAGTTCACTCGTACTGTCCGTATGGATATGACATGAGTTTAAAACACTGTCCACACACACACACATATTGAAATACTTGCATGATATTATGACAGTGAGCTTTTGCAAAATATAACAAAAATGGGCCATAACCTTGTGCTTGTTGCATCTAGGATGACCACTAATGAAAATAAAACGCTCACCGAGGACAAGACCCGTTCTTTCCTACCCTGATCTATCAACCTCCCATTTCAACCTGTAAAATAATTCACCAAAAATGTCTAAATAATTGAAGTGCCTAAAGGTGTAGCTCACCTCTCCGGTGATGTAGATGAGGGTGTCCCACGGGATTTCCCCCTCCGCACAGAACATCTGCAGGTTCAGCAGGGCACACTCACGATCGCTGTCGTTGAATTCGTACTGCAAACACACACATAGCATATAATTATAACAATAATTAGGCCGGGTTCACATTCGACGCGTAAGTTCCGTACGGAAAACCCTAAATAAGTGGAAGAAAGAAGGATAAAAGTTTACGCATATATAGGGGAAATTCGGACACGTGCGCAAATCGTTTCCCTTTTTTGCGTCATTTATGGATTGCGCAAGGGTTTCCGCATGGAATATCCGCTTATGTGTGTACACGGCCTAACGATAATAAAATGTAATCGTGATAATAACCAACATCTGCAGGTTCAGCAGAGCACACTCACCATCGCTGTCGTTGAATTCATACTGAAAACAGACGCACACATGGTATATAACTATATCAATAATAACGATAAGCGCACGTACACACGACTCAATGTTTCCATACAGAAACCTCGTGAATTCTTTCCCAGGGCTGTGAACTCTCTTCCACCTCAGGAAATGTCATCAACCTCGGTGGAGGAATTCAAATCCCAGATCTTAACCTCCTCCCCTCCCCCCTCCCCCCCCCCCCTTCCTTCCCTCCCTCCTCCTCCTCCCCCCCCTTCCCCCTGTCCTCACCTTTCCGTTACCTCAACTCCATCCCCCCCCCCCCCCCTGTCCAGGCCTCTCCCCCAAATTATGCCCACCCCCTTCTCACCCCCTCCCATTCAATCCCGCATTGTGCTGATCATCTGGGCAGCAGGCTCTACACAAATCAACTGTTTAGTTGGAAGACCCCCACGTCATAAGCATCGTAATCATCAAATTGTTGATGCAAAAAGAAGAATAAGAAGAAATAAAAGAAAGAAGGAAATAATAAGCGCATGCGCTTACGCACGTCTACACAAAGAAACGTGTACGCTTACTATTTCCTTCTTCATTTCACCTATTTACGGACCTTCCGTACGGAAACATTTAGTTGCGTGTACGTGCGCATATGATAATGCAATAAAATGTAGCGGAAATAAAAACGATCGCTGTCGTTGAATTCGTACTGAAAACAGACATACACACATGGCACATAATTGCAACAATAATAACGATAATGATAATGAAATGAAACGTAATAGTGATAATAAGTGAAATCTGCAGGCTCAGTAGGACACCCTCACGATCACTGTCATTGAATTTGTACTGAAACATAAGCCAAAAGAAGACTAGCACACACAATGACAATGGCCGACATTGACAATAGGAATTGTTCGGAAATAATTAAGCGGAGTAATTTCACGGTGTGTGGGAGTGATCTTGCCTAATTCAAATCGGTCAAAACAGGGGAAGCTACTCTACCATCAGGTAGATCCCCAGCTCTCGCCTCGTGTGTTTGAGTAGACCTACATCACTTAGAACTTTAGATTTCATACAGAAAAACTCTCCACACCGATTGGTTACCCCCACAACAAACCACAACAAAAGCAAAGTTAGAGGCAACATTGTGGTCTAAGGGAGCGAAGCGAGGTTAGAAGTGACCAAGGTATGGTGCGCACACATATTTACTTTCCTTGAAGCAAACGCATCAAATTGCCCTCTATTAATTCCGCACATATAATTACGTCCGGAACGACTTGAACGGGCTAAGGGCTGACCTTGATGTTCCAGCCCAGGGGCCCAAACTTCTTCCTCTCCAGGATGATGGCGTGGAAGAAGCAGATGCCGAAGATGATGCGGCGCCAGTCCTGGCCCAGAGCTGAGAGAGAAAAAACAAAAAAAGCATGACTTCAAAATTACCCTATTTTTCGGATCATTAGGCGCTGCTGTGCGTAAGGCGAATAGGGCATTTTTCAAGAAAAATCTGAAAAAATTCAAGTAAAAGGCGCCCTCGTTTATAAGGCACCTCGCAAAAGAAGGTCGAAGTTTGAAGCCCGTACACGTCCTGTAAACGCTTACCGACCGCCATTACTGCTGTCATAAACGAGAGTTGGCTCCCTTCTCAAATAATCGAAACTTCCGTTTTTGCGACTTCCGGGTGTTGTGTTTGGACTTTTCTTCGCGAAAACTGGTAGAATTATGGCATTTTAAGCTCTACAACGATGCTTTTTACATCCAATGAAGGGTTATGGCATCTGTTGGACGGTATTGGATTTTGAAGCATTTTAACGTGAGTATTCGTCGTATGGGCGACTCGTTACCACTTTCGATGTTGTGACTCACAGTAGACTGTACTGAGTACGGCAATCATTGCCTCTCTTCTCACGATTTTGTTCACTAATAGGGCGCCCTCGTTTATTAGGTATTTAGGTATTAGGTACTTTATAGTCACAGAGGCGTCTCTGTGAAATTCGGGTTGCTCCCACCTGGAGAGCGCGTCGCAGCCAGAGGCGCGCCACCCAATTTAAAAAAAAAAAAATTTGCATGCGATTTATGTGTGACTGATGAGGAAGGAAAGGGGGGGGTGGGGGGGGTAAATTTTGACCAAATGACAACTTTTTCGTTGCCACTGGGTTTAACGTATGCTAAGTGCATGGGCACACGGGACCTCGGTTTATCGTCTCATCCGAAAGACTCCACGTTCAGACCGTAAGGCCTAGTGCAAAGTGAGAGGAAAAAATCCCCTGTACCCAGGTTCGAACTCGGGTTTACTTGACACGAAGCGAACGCGCTACCACTGTGCCACTCTACACCGTAATTTGGTTATTACGCGCATAGCTTGAAATTGGAGAACAAAATATCGCCTTATAGTCCAAAAATTACGGTAGCACAAAACACCAATGGTTTCAAGCTTTCGAGATTTTGTTTCGAGATGTTATCTATCTTTCGAGATGTTATCTATTTTTAGCACTGGACAACGGGTTGAACCCGAAACGTCGTGATTTGTTTTGCTCTGTGTTTTTTTGTTATTAAACCTTTCATTTTGGGTTTCAATTTCGACTCTGCTTTAATTTGCTGTGAATTTTATTGAACCCAGCAGGCATCTTCGTTTCTTCAAATTTTATTTCACCTCTTTGTCAGGAAGATGAGTTTAAAACTGACATTGAGATAAAAGTTTCAAAGGCACAGCTAAAAAGAATGAAAATAAAGCAGGGGTGAGCACTAGTTCAATATTATTTCTTGACAAGGAAAAGAAATTTTAAAAAATCTAAAAAATCTTATGTTGCAGTTTTGCGTTTCATGTGTGATTATCAGCATATTATCTTTCCATTGAGAAACAGACGGTTTCCCCGCAGGGGTGAGTGACCTTGAATTTCAACGAGGCTTTATTCCGAAAATTATCTGCCCCTGTCTCATGCCCCGAGATGCGAACGCAACCTACAGTGTAGAGTGGCACAGTGGTAGCGCGTTCGCTTCGTGTCAAGTAAACCCGAGTTCGAACCTGGGTACAGGGGATTTCTCCTCTCACTTTGCACTAGGCCTTACGGTCTGAACGTGGAGTCTTTCCGGGATGAGACGATAAACCGAGGTCCCATGTGCCCATGCACTTAACATACGTTAAACCCAGTGGCAACGAAAAAGTTGTCATTTGGTTAAAATTTACACACACCCTTGCCTGTCATGAAGTAGTGGTAGTATATAACCACAGAAAATTATCTGCACCTGACTCATCGATAGGTGGCATGAGCAGTTTGGGTCTAAAATTATCTGCCCTTTCCTGTCGGCAAGAAGTAGCATAAAGGGGTGTGCCTAATATACAAAAACGAGCGAAAACGAGCGAAAACGGGCAAAAACGAGCGAAAACAGAAGCGAAAGTGCATTTTTGATCGTAAACAAGAACAAAAAATGTTAAATTTGTCTAAACCCTACCAAATTTTGCATAGATTTTATCTTTAATCGACTGTTGATCCATATTTAGATGTAATTTCCGATCTGCATTTTTTTTATATAAACCAGCTTCCGCTAGCCATTACTTCCGCCGACTGAACTTTTTTCCACTTCTCACAATTGTACCATACTATTAAATCTTAATGAAACTTGGCAGAAAGGTTCCTTAGATGCTGCCCATGGTGTTAAAATTGACGTAATGACCCAAGATCAGCGTAATCCCTTTGAATCAGATTCAGTCTCTTATGTTTTCGCCCGTTTTTGCCCGTTTTCGCTAGTTTTCGTATTTTAGGTAGACCGGCATCAAGCCCCATTAAAGCACGGGTGCAATCCCCCAAAAAGAAAAAAAACCTGAAAGGCAGGGGTCCAGGGACCCATGGCCCCGGCAGGGTACAGGGGCAGAGCCCCGTCGGACGATTCAGGGGGGGGCAAGTTAAGAGAGAGAGATAACGAGACAGACAGTTAAAATGATAGACAAGGACAGTTTGAGTCCGATAAGCCTTGTCAAATTATTACACTGCCTTTGTAAGCTTCCAAGATAGAACCACCAAGTTCAAAACGCCCATGGTAAAACATTTTTTGGAATGAATTAAAAAAAACTGAAGTTCAGTTTCTGGTAAAAAAAATAAATACTGAAATCAGTGTCAAAATGAAAGAGTAGCACCCATGTAAGAGGGAATGTGACACGTGACGGGGGGGTGGTGTCTTTAACCCTTTCAACACCAGCCATTTTTCAGCCAAAACTTTCCATTAAACTTACCTGGGTAGAGAAAAGGTTTCATCTGCAATATTGGAGATTCCTCTCTGACAGGCATAAAATAGGGCCTATCCTTACCTCCCATAATGAAGAACATAAGGTCATTGGTCAGCAGACCCTCATTTGATGCCTTTTAGTGACATGGGTGTTAAATCATTGTGGTGCCAAGAGGCGACAGTGGCGATGAGAGGGTTAAGAATGCGCACTAACCGTTGTCCTCAAAGAACCCCGGGGTGACGTCGGCGAAGGCTCGGCGCAGGTTGGCCCGGAGACCTTTCGGAGGCTCGTTGGTGACCTTGACGGAGTTCTGCAGCACCGCCACGGGGAAGTGCTTGGCGGGCATGGAGGAGAGGAACAGGCGGAACTCCTCGTGGATGTCGTCCGGCTTCTCCTGCATGTCCTTGACCATGTTCTCCATGGACAACATCCACGACGCAGCCAGGTGGCAGTTCTGGCAGGAGGAGGGAACAATTGAAATAAGTGTGCGAGTATGTGTCTGTGGGTGTGAGTACGCATGCGTGTTTTGTGCAGGGTTCCCACAGATCTCTCAAAGAAAAATTCCAGGCCTATTCCTGGACCATGCTGGCAAATTTCAAGGACTGAAAATACTGCTTGTAATAATGAATAATAAGCATTATGGTAAGAGGTGTGCTAATATTGAACTATTCTGATTACTCGAAACTACAAAACCTACACATGCCAAAAGTCCACATGCAGTAACATGGTCGTCTGCTGTCACAATATCAGGCGGTCAAAAGTTTGAATTAAAAAAAAACAAGAGCTAACTTTCAGTTTTACTATATATATTTTCAAAGAGATCGAGTGTTGGTTTTGCTTGCTTGAAATTTGAGAATCTGGTAAGCAAATTAAGAAAATTCCAGGCCTGCACTTTCCAAGCCCTGGAAAAGGCCTTGCTAGTTTTCCAGGACTTTTCAAGTTTTCAAGGACTTGTGGGAACCCTGTTTGTGTATGTGAGTGCGTGTGTGTGTTTGTGTCTGTGTGTCTGTGTGCGTGTGCGTGTGCGTGCGTGCGTGCGCGCGTGTTTGTGCAAGTGTATGTTTGAGTAAGTTTGTGTGCGTTTCAGTGATAATGTGTTTTCTGTGTGTTTGATGAAATGTGTGTGGGTCTGTGTGTGTGTGTATGTGTGCATGAACACGTTCACTCGCGTGCATGCACGTACGTGCATGTGTGTCTGTTGTGCGTGTGTGTGTGTGCGTGTGTGTGAATGTTTCAATGCTGATTGTAAAGCGCTTTGTGAAATAGTCAGGCCCAGCAAGTCCGACTTCTTTTTGAAAGTGTTTTGTGAAAAAAGGCAGGAGAATGGACCGGTTAGGCAGAAAGATAGTGGATGACAGCAAGCAAAGGGAAAAGGCAGAGTCAACGAGTGACAGATTAGAGGAAGTTACAAGCACAGAGCTTCCAGAAGGTGGGGAACTATTTACACAAAAGACCCCCCCCCCCCCAGTATCCCCACAAGGGGGAAACCTCCCTTATAAGACACCCCATTTTAAGACAATAAATCAGAAAGATAGTAGATGATAGAAAGCAAAAGGGAAAAGGCAGAGTCAAAGAGAGCGGCAGATTAGAGGAAGTTACAAGCACAGAACTTCCAGAAGGTGGGGGAACTATTTTTACGAAAGACCCCCCAGTATCCCCACGGGGAGAGACTCGTGGAGTGGGCGGGGGTCGTCCAGCTCCCCATATGGAGGCACGAGGCATCCACCCACTGCCCCACTAACACATTCAAAAATGAAAAATAGGAAAATTCAACCGTACAAACCTTGACCCAACCATAAATCTCAAAATAGGACTGCAAAGAAAGCTTGACAGACTCGTCTCTCTGTCATATTCGGGCTGCTCCCACTTGAAGAGCGCGTTGTTGCAAGTGCAGCGCCACGCTATTTGTTGTTGCTAAGACGGAGGATGAGGAGGGGGAGCGGACTTGGGAAACCTAGCCATTAATTTGGTCATACCAGGCAGCAGGATTTCTCCCTACTCTTACCGACTGTTAACCGCCGTGGGATTTCTTTGTTACATGCGGTAAAGCACACAGGGTCAGACTTGCCTTAAGTCCCCATCCGAAGGACTCGACGTTCAGTTCATTCCGTTCGATGATTTGAAAGGGGAGCCAACTCTCGTTTACGAAAGCAATAATGGCGATCGGCAAGCATTTACCGGACGTGTACGGGCTTCCAGGTTAAACTTTCTTTTTGCCTTATAAACGAGGGCGCCTTTTGCTTTAATTTTTTTCAGATTTTTCTTGAAAATTGCCCTATTCGCCTAATGATCCCAAAAGTATGGTACTTCTTATCACCACCACCACTAATAATACTATTTGAAGAAGAAAAAACAACAACTAACCTGCAGGAAAATCCAGTCCCCGTTTTTCGCAGAGGCGCTGATCATTCGCTCGGCCACCGGGCCCTGACCTTGACCCAGAGAGATGGACTGGACCCTGGATGCACACACACACACACATGCGCGCACACACACAGACACACACACACACACACGCGCGCGCACACACACAGACACACGCGCGCACACACACAGACATTTTAGATATTTCAAAAATATTTGCAAGTGCATCAAACGCATCTTTATGTTCATCTCTATCACAATTTTGATTTGACACGCTTGTCCAGTTTTCTGGTGTCCTTGGCAAAAAGTGTATTGTGTGCATGCATATATGTGACCCAGCACCACGAAAAGGGACATTAAGTGTCAAACTGACCACTCTGAGAAAAGTATACATTTGAAAACTTTGCCCAATTCTCTTTCTAATCATACAAGAACCATTCTTGTATCTTTTTCCCGTTCCAGAGTTATGAGCATTTAAAGTTAGTAGTAGGGTGATCGTCGGCCAGTTTGAGAAAACAGTCTAAAGTCTAGCCTAGCTGAAGAAAATGCATGGACCTACTCATTTCAAAACACTTATAAGACCATTTAGAGACCACATTAAATATTGTCCTTTATAAATAGGAAATATAAGAGGTTAGATAACACAAAAATACCCATAACTCAAAATTGACCCAAAACTTTGCAAGCCTGTTGTGAGAAATTAGCCCAGCAACCTAATGTCCCTTTCGTGGTGCTGGGTCACATATGTGTGTGAGTGAGTGTGCCTGTTGGTGCATTTGCGTGCCTTTGCATTAATTCTTGCGTGAATGTTCATGCAAGCGTGACCAGTATGAGCTCATTTGCCCTGGTTTCCAATGCCTTTGGCCAGTCTGAAGAAGGCTCCCATCAGGGTGGGTGTGCGTGTGTGTGTGCATGTTTGGCTGAGTGCGTGGGCACATATCTTTGCATGCATTTGTATGCGTGAGTGCATGTGTGACCAGTACCAGGCATGGGAATTAGAAAAGTAAAAAAAAGCTGAAAAGCGGGGGTCTGGGGGCCGCAGAAGGCCTCTAGTAGGGGTCCAGGGGGTAACGCTGAAGCTTTTTTGGTAACTGAAGCCCTAAAACAGCATTAGGATAGCTAAATTTAATTAACTGCTTTTAATTTTTCGGTGGACAGACCTTTTTTTTCAGTGGAAAAGCAATGCCATTTTGGCAGAAATTTGCTGTTAATGGCGGACAATTCCCATCCCTGCAGTATAAAACTCACTTGTCATGGTTACCCGAGTCTTTGGCGAATCTCAGGAAGGCTCGCTCCGGATGTGCATGCGTGTGGGCGGGCGTGTGTGTGTGTGGGTGAGTGTGTGTGTGTGTGTGTGAACAATTGCGCACGCAAAGAGTATAAAACTCACTTGTACTGGTTTCCGGTGTCCTTGGCAAATCTGATGAAGACGCCATGTGTGTGTGTGTGTCTGTCTGTAAGTGTTCATGCCTGCGTTGCGTGTGTGAATACACGCAAACTCACTTGTCCTGGTTGCCGGTGTCCTTGGCAAATCTGATGAAGACGCCATGTGTGTGTGTGTGTCTGTCTGTAAGTGTTCATGCCTGCGTTGCGTGCGTGAATACACGCAAACTCACTTGTCCTGGTTGCCGGTGTCCTTGGCGAATCGCAGGAAGGCTCCCATGGGGTCGGACCCTGTGGAGAGGACGAAGACCAGGGGGGTGACCTTGTTCATGTCATCGTACAACTCCTGCAGGTGCACCGCGGGGCTCTCCACGAACGCCTGGCCCAGGTTCTCCCGCACAAACTCCGACACCGCAAACACCGTCTGTACGTGAGAAACGAAAATGTTGTCGTTGTTGTTGCTGACGTACCCCAGGGCTTGGTACACGTTAAACCCAGTGGAAACGAAAAAGTTGTCATTTGGTCCAAATGTAACACCCACCCACCCCCACCTTTCTTCTTCCTCATCAGTCACACAAAAATTGCACGCACATTTTTTTTTTTTTTAATTGGGTGACGCGCCTCTGGCAGCGACGCGCTCTCCAGGTGGGAGCAACCCGAATTTCACAGAGACGCCTCTGTGACAATAAAGTACCCTAATATATAATATACCCTAATTCGAATCGCAACCATTTTGAATTATTAAAACAAAAAAACTCACAAATCACTCCAGCCATACACACAAACAACACATACATAAACAAGTTCTCTTTCTTCCCAAGCGCCGTGTGCGAATGGAACAGTCTTCTACCTGAGGCAATTTCACCAGCCTCGGTGGAGGTCTTCAAAACCCAGATCTGAAACCCCCTTTCCCCCCCCCCCCCCCCCCCCCCCCTGTTCCCTGAGCTCCACCCCCCCCCCCCCCACACACACACACCCTGTATCCCTCTCTCTACACCCTCTACCCTACCTACTCCTGCCCACCCCCTAAGTAGCGATATTGCAGCGTTCAAAAATTGCGCAGCAAACCGGTGGCGCATGCGCAAGTAGTAGGCGGCAGTGAAGGGGTTCAAATATTCTGATCATTCGTCTCACCCTTTTCCTTGAAGCTCTTGATGAAGATATTCACTGGCCGGTGCCATCTGCTTCCAGTGTATCGTTAATATGCATTATTATTCAAATATTCTGATCGTTATCGTCTCACCCTTTCCTCCTTGAAGCTCTTAATGAAGATCAGTTTCTGGACAGACGTCAGTCGTTGATATAACTGGCCGGTGCCGTCTGCTTCCAGTGCATCGTTAATATGCCAAATATTCTGATTGTTTCCTTTCCTCCTTGAAGCTCTTGATGAAGATCAGTTTCTGGAAAGACGTCAACCTTTGATCCCACTGGCCGGTGCCGTCTGCTTCCAGCGGCTCGCCCTTGACGTTGGTATGCTGTTGCGGCAGAAGCGCATAGCCATCATACTCCGGGGGGTTGGCATACACCTGCGACAAAAACAGAGGTAGTGTGCATCATAATAATAATAATAATGAGCGACTTAGGGGGCTCTTTTGACCACCAGGGTGCACAACGCTCGAGTGGGGCTAATCCTCTCTATATTCTTAGTCGGGGATAAAGAAAGAGAGAGAGAGAGGGAGGAGTCCCACCCTCTCTCTCTCTCTCTCTCTCTCTCTCACTATGCCCAACTAAGAAAATCGCGTGATAAGCTCCTAGTGGATTGACCGCCCCCTGGCGGTTAAATAATCGCCATAAGTTGACCATTGGCACTTATATAGCGCACATATCTAGAACTCTATTCATGGCGCTTTACAAAGAAATAAAACTACAAACATTCCCATTCACACACACACACACACACACACAAAACCAACAAAACCAAAAAAGAAGACAAAAGAAGAAGACGAAGAAGAAGGGGAGAGGGTGGGAAGGGGGTGATGTGGGGATGGGGGGTGTCGCACACACTGCACACACACACACACACACACACCACTCAATTTCCATACGGCACAATCAACCTATGCATGTCAGCTACAACTTTGAAAAGAGATGAGTTTTTAGACTGGTTTTGAACGCATCCAGAGAGTCAGAGTGACCATTACCATTACCAGGCATCAGAATTATCAAAGGAGTTGCGGATTTCAGAGAATTTGGTATTTGGTATATTCAAGTCACAGAGACTTATGTCTGTGAAATTCGGGCTGCTCTCCCCCGAGAGAGTGTCACCACAATCGCAGCGCCTACCCAATTTTTTTTTTTTTTTTTTTTTTGGGGGGGGCAGGGTGAGGAGGGGGGGGCCAGAATTGGGAAACCTAGCTATCAATTTGGCCATACCAGGCAGCGGGAGTTCTCCCTGCTCTTACCCACTTTCAACTGCCATGGGATATTTATGTGCGTAAAGCGCATGGGTCAGACTAGCTTTAAGTTCCCATCCGAAGAACTCGACGTTCAGTTTCGATTTTCCTGTCGAACTAGAAAGAAAGGGTGAGGCAGGCCGGGATTTTTTTTTTTTTTAGGTAGGCTTTTCCCTGCTCTCTTTCATCCTATTGTCTGTGAGGCTGACTAAGATGGACATTTCCAAGAGCCTTAAGAGTTGTTATTTCATTAAAAAAATGTCTGGGTTTCTGTGTGACCTAGTGTTTGGTGTACTGACACATTCATACTGTGTGAAGCTGGTGTATGTGTGGGAGAGAGAGAGTGTGTGTGTGTGTGTGTGTGTGAGAGAGAGTGTGTATGCGTCTATGCGTAAAGGGACCTAACTCACCTCCACGGAGCCAACTTTGACAAAGGCTGGGCTCTGCATTGCCTCGGGACATGACTGTGTGTGTGCGCATACGTACCGTTTGTGTATGCGTCTATGCATAAAGGGACCTAACTCACCTCCATGGAGCCGACTTTGACAAAGGCTGAGCTCTGCATTGCCTCGGGACATGACTGTGTGTGTGCGCATACGAACCGTTTGTGTATGCATTTATGCATAAAGGGACCTAACTCACCTCCACGGAGACGACTTTGGCAAATGCTGGGCTCTGCATCAGCTCAGGACATGATTGTGTGTGTGCATATGTACCGTTTGTGTATGCGCAGGGCTTCCAATCGTCCCGCAAAACAAGGGGTCCCAGGGACGCCTTCACTTACAGTATAGAGGGTCCTAGAGGCGGGATAGAGGGTCCCAGTGGCATTGTGAATGCTAAAAAGAATTTTTCTAGTGCATCCCTGGGACCCCCTGCACATTCGTTTAGAGGGTCCTTGAGAATTTTAGTGCTTCATAGACCTCCAAATGGGGGTCCCTGGGAGCCCTGATGCGTCTATGCGTAAAGGGACCTAACTCACCTCCTCGGAGCCAACTTTGACAAAGGCTGGGCTCTGCGTTGCCTCGGGACATGACTGCGTGCGTGTGCTCATGCATACCGTTTGTGTACATGTCTATGCATAAAGGGACCTAACTCACCTCCACGGAGCCGACTTTGACAAAGGCTGGGCTCTGGGTCAGCTCCTCGTGGATTCCCTGGAACACCTCCAGAGTGTCGTGGAGATCGCAGGCCGCCAGCCATTTCTGCTGCTTCATCCAGTTACCGGAAACAGTCGGGATGGGTGGACGCTCCTGTTTTCAAACAAAGAGTCGAGAATTTCTGTCATCATGTGACATTTATTGATTTTTTTTTTTAAATTAGGAAAATTGACCGTAATACACCTTGACCACATTTTCGTTGTAATACTTTATGTATACGACGGGACTATATAAAAAACTTAACAGCTTCTTTTGTCCCTACCACTACTACTACTACTACTACTACTACTACTACTACTACTACTACAGACAAACCCCTATTTTACGACCCTCTGTTAAGCGACCACCTCTCATTTGAGACCGGATTTGTTGGCACGGATGCATTTTACTATGTAAACGACCTCTCTTAAACGACTTCCTCTAAATCGTGACTTACGACCGCCATTTTGTTGGTTTTTACGACCGTTGTTGTCGTCTGCATAGACTTCGAGCAAAGGGAAACAACCACGGTCAAGGGCCTGAAAGCGGAGTCGCTTCCCTTGTTGTAGAAAAGATGGCGGAAAGCATAGGAAAAGCACGAAAACCACTGACTTTGAAAAAGAAAACCACTGACTTTGGACGAGAGTGGAGGTGATTAACAGAAGTCGGCGAAGTGAAACTGTAATACATCGATTGCACAATCCTACGGAGTTGGAAAGACCCAAATAATATGTCATTGTATGTGTGCATGAAGAAGAGAGTATGAACTGTGCTGAACTTTTTCTTTCTACGGCTGCCAGTGAAAACCTCCGTCATACGACCCCTCCAATTTACGACCGATTTTTCCGGACATTTTGGAAGTCTTAAAATAGAGGTTTGTCTGTACTACTACTACATGTGTGGGGTGGTTTTTTTAACAAAACTTTTTTTTTTATGAAAAGATTGAAAGAGAGAGCTAGGGGTGGGGTGGAAGTAGAGGTTCGGCCAGGAGAAGTGAATTAGTAGATGAAAATAATGGGCAAAGAAGAGGGGGGAGGGGGGGAGGAGAGAGAGAGAGAGAGAGAGAGAGAGAGAGAGAGAGAGAGAGAGAGAGAGAGAGAGATAGCTTAGCCACCGACATATCACATACTGACCTGATGACATCACTGATGATGTCATCAGACGAAGAGGAGTTACCCTGATATGCTGGCTTTTTGCTCTAACAGTCAAGAGAGTTATGTCCCCCAGACCAATTTGCCAGATTGGCTCCATCAGTAATGTTGTCTTTTTCATGGCATGAGTTGCCCAATTTATTATTTTTAATTTTCTCTGGCAGTCAAGGGGTTAAACCTGATGCACAGCCAAGAAGAAGAGCCCAAAACCTGAAATGAAAGATCGTAAAAACCAAAACCTTGAAACTTCGGTTTAAAAAAAAAAGTTAAGTGGAGGGGTGGGGGGAGGTGGGAACAAGAGGAGCCTGACGTCAGGTTCAAACCTCAAACCAAAAATATTCACAATCACTGAAACTTCTACGTCACCTCCAGTGACGTCAATATCGCTTTGCACAAAAGTACGTCACTGCTTACAAAAAAATGTCAATGACGTTTTTCAGAAGTCTCTCATCCCGGCATTTTTGTGTGTTATCGCTCTTAGAAAACACGAAGCCACAAGTTCTGACACTCCAAAAAACCCAGAAGCCACAAGTTCTGGCACTCCACAAACCGGAAGCCACAAGTTATGACACTCCATAAGCCACAAGTTCTGGCACTCCAAAAACACGAAGCAACAAGTTCTGGCACTCCAGAAGCCACAAGTTTCAGCACTCCACAAACCAGAAGCCACACGTTCTGGCACTCCACAAACACGAAGCTACAAGTTTCGGCACTCCACAAACACGAAGCCACAAGTTCTGGCACTCCACAAACACGAAGCCACAAGTTCTGGCACTCCACAAACACGAAGCCACTAGTTCTGGCACTCCACAAACATGAAGCCACAAGTTCTGGCACTCCACAAACACGAAGCCACTAGTTCTGGCACTCCAAAAAACAGAATCCACAAGTTATGGCACTCCACAAAACACGAAGCCACAAGTTCTGGCACTCCAAAAACATGAAGCCACAAGTTCTGGCACTCCAAAAACACGAAGCCACAAGTTCTGGCACTCCAAAAACATGAAGCCACAAGTTCTGGCACTCCAAAAACATGAAGCCACAAGTTCTGGCACTCCGAAACAACAACAGAAGCCACAAGTTCTGGCACTCCAAAAACACGAAGCCACAAGTTCTGGCACTCCACAAACCAGAAGCCACAAGTTCTGGCACTCCACAAACACGAAGCCACAAGTTCTGGCACTCCAAAAACACAGAAGCCACAAGTTCTGGCACTCCAAAAACACGAAGCCACAAGTTCTGGCACTCCACAAACACGAAGCCACAAGTTCTGGCACTCCACAAACACGAAGCCACAAGTTCTGGCACTCCACAAACACGAAGCCACAAGTTCTGGCACTCCACAAACACGAAGCCACAGGTTCTGGTACTCCACAAACACGAAGCCGCAAGTTCTGGCATTCCAAAAACACGAAGCCACAAGTTATGGCACTCCAGAAGACACAAGTTCTGGCACTCCAAAAACATGAAGCCACAAGTTCTGGCGCTCCAAAAAAAAGCCACATGGCACTCCAAAAACATGAGCCACAAGTTCTGGCACTCCACAAACACGAAGCCACAAGTTCTGACACATCCAGAACCGGATTTCCAGCGTCCACAAAATTAGTGCCCCCTGCAATGGTCAACTTTGGAAAAAGGGGGGGGGGGGGGAACCAAGGGGTGAGAGAGAGTGAGAGTGAGGGGGGGGCAGCGTTGCAGTGACAATGAGTCAGCAAGTGAGTTTAACCCTTTCACCACCAGCCATCTTTGAGCCAAAAATTTCCATTTGACTTACTTGGCTACAGAAAAGATTTCATCTGCAATATTGTGGGATTTCTTTGTGACACATTTAGAAATGGGTCAATCCTTACTACCCAAATTTAGGAACACAATATCATTGAATAACAGACCCTGATTTCAAGGGTTTTAATGACATGGGTGTTAAATCATTGTGGTGCAAAAATGCATGGGTGCTCCTGGGAAATTTTAAAAATCCTGCAAGGCCGGGGTCCAGGGGCCGCCCAGTTAACAACTTGACTTCAAGGGTAAATA
>CM065710.1:8827567-8872567 GCA_017654935.2 Phymorhynchus buccinoides
CCTTCACCTAATGAGCCTTGCCCGTGCTTGACTGTGAGCTTTACCCTTCTTGACATTATGACCTTCACATGAATAACCTTGAACCTTTTCGCCTTGACCTTACGACCTTCACCTTATTAGCATTGAACTTGCTCCCTTTGACATTATGACCTTCATTCATTAACCTTTGACCTCACAACCTCCACTCACCAACCGACCTTGGACTTTTTTACATATCGACTTCACAAATTTCACTAAGTGACCTCCAAACTTTGCCTTGGCTTAAGGCTGTGTCAGACCAATTAACATAGGCTAGAACACCAGAGCTACATCAAAATGTTCTTATGCTATGCATAGTTATCCGGGGATTGTCTTTACCCATGACAAGCTCCTAGCATAACATCATCAGTCGTCTCCAAAATCCTCCAAAGACGGAGTGTGGCTGCCCGCGTGGTGGGGTAATCAAAAACGGTCACATGCGTAATGTTCTCACCCGTGGCTGATCCACTCGTACCACAGTGTTCAAGTGCTTCGGCTGTTGGGATGATCCCTGGAGTCTTTCAGCCAGGGTAAGCCAACAACAACCTCGAAACTTTTTCACCCCTTGACCTTCCTGTTTGACCTTGACCCTGACTGACCTTGGACTCGTTGAGGATGTTGATGAGCTCCTCGTTGTCCAGGATGTTGCCCTCGGACTCGAACAGCATCTTCAGGATGCGGTCCTCAATGGCTTTCAGCTGGTTTCTGTCTGCGTTGATTCTCACGATCAGCTGGTTGCGCTGCTCCTCCAGATCGGGACGCTCCAGTCGAACCACATCACTGAGACACAATAAATAATAAGAAGAATTACAATATATCTACAATGCTCGATGGTTTTCAGCTGGTTTCTGTCTGCGTTGATTCTCACGATCAGCTGGTTGCGCTGCTCCTCCAGATCTGGACGCTCCAGTCGAACCACATCACTGAGACACAATAAACAAATAACAATAAGAATTACAATATACAATCCTCGATGGTTTTCAGCTGGTTTGTGTCTGTGTTGATTCTCACGATCAGCTGGTTGCGCTGTTCTTCCAGATACACATGGAAACCCATCCGTAATCCCTTCTGCTTATTTCTGATATACCTTATTTTTTGGATCATTAGGCACTGCGGTGTATAAGGCGAATAGGGCAATTTTCAAGAAAAATCTGAAAAAAATTAAAGTAAAAGGCGCCCTCGTTTATAAGGCGATACACACCTCGCAAAAGAAAGTCGAAGTTTGAAGCCCGTACACGTCCTGTAAACGCTTACCGACCGCCATTACTGCTGTCATAAACGAGAGTTGGCTCCCTTCTCAAATAATTGAACTTTCGTTTTTGCGACTTCCGGTTGTTGTGTTTGGACTTTTCTTTGCGAAAACTGGTAGAATTATGGCATTTTAAGCTCTTCAACGATGCTTTTTACATCCAATGAAGGGTTATGGCATCTGTTGGACGGTATCTCGGATGATAATATGGATTTTGAAGCATTTTAACGTGAGTATTCATCGTATTGGCGACTCGTTACCACTTTCGATGTTGTGACTCACAGTAGACTGTACTGAACACGGCAATCGTTGCCTCTCTTCTCACGATTTTGTTCACTAATAGGGCGCCCTCGTTTATTAGGCGCATAGGTCGAAATTGGAGAGAAAAAATATCGCCTTATAGTCCGAAAATTACGGTAAGTGTGGGGGGTTTCCGTACGGAACTTGCAGATTGCGGATCTAATGTGCACAAGGCCTTAGCGTACAAACCTGAGCAACTGACCTTCCAGTCTAGACTTGGTGATGACAAAGTTGATGATGGTCACCTTGATGCAAACTTCTGGGCAGGTAGTGGGGATGCAACCCTGGGCAAGGCTGGCATACGTTGTTAGTGTACAAACCTGAGCAACTGATCCTCCAATCCAGACTTGGTGATGGTAAAGTTGATGATGGTCACCTTGATGCAAACTTCTGGCAGGTAGTGGGGGTGTACCCTTGGCAAGGCTGGCATACATTGCGATGGCTTGACATATTATTGAACTTATTACGAAAACTAATAATTTGCATTAAAAAAAAGACTGCTGAAATATAAAAAGCAGAACCCCCTTTTCATATGTCTGCAGTCATTGTTTGATACAAGTATTAGTTTTCTTAATAAATCCAATAAAAAGTCAATGGACTATCTAAAGATAGTCCGTTTTGACTCCAAGCCATTGATTGTTAGTGTACAAACCTGAGCAACTGATCCTCCAGTCCAGACTTGGTCACGGTAAAGTTGATGATGGTGACCTTGATGCAAACTTCCGGCAGGTAGTGGGGGTTGGCCATCTTGGTGGTCATGTAGAAATGGAAATTACGGTCGTAGTCGATGTCGCTGTCGCCCAGTCGGATCAACAGCCGACCGCCCTGCGAACAATCAATCAATCAAATGAAATCAATTTATTGTCTTCAAACAGAAGAAATTTGTTGCCCAGCTTGCGCATAAAGCACAGAAATAAATAATAAAAACATTTCATTAACTGGTCAGTTACACAACATACATTGAATAAGACCATTCTACACAAACAATAGGCACAAGTAGATAACTAACATGGAAACGATGAAAGTTAACAGGAGCACACACACACACACACACACACACACACACACACACACACACACACACACACACATCATCAGTTGTCTCCAAAATCACCCGAAGACAGAGTGTGGGCTGCTCAGGTGGCGGGGTAATCAAAAACAGTAACGCGCGCGACATTCTCATCCGTAGCCGATGCGCTTGTACCATAGTGTTCAAGTGCTTCGGCTATTGGGATGATCCCTGGAGTCTTTTAGCCAGGGTAAGCCAACAACAACCCAGCATTCAATCCCAGCCTTCCAGAATAGCAGATGTCATCCATATGGCCATAATGGGTAAGGTAGGCATGTGTCCGGTTTTCAGGTTTCACTGGTCTCCCTGCTGCCCTGTTATCGGAGGAGCTCGATCAAAGGAAAGAAATTAGATTTTTTTTTAATTGAAAAAATGCAGAATGGGCCAAAAGTCAGATTGACAGTAGATGACAGAAAGCAAAGGGAAATGGGATAATGGAGGGGTCTTTCATAAAAAGTAGTTCCCTCACCTTCTGGAAGTTCTGAGCTTGTAACTTCCACTAATCTGCCACTCTCTTTGACTCTTGCCTTTTCCCTTTGCTTTCTGTCATCTACCTACTATTTTTCTGCCTCATTAGGCCCTCATTCTCCTGCCCTTTTTTCCCCCAAAAAAAATCTTCCAAATGTTTCTCCTTTGAGCTCCTCCGAAATCGGAATGTGTCAGCTGTACGCAGAGGGGAGACCAGCGAAAACTGAAAACCGGACACTTATGTACCTTACCCATTATGGCCATACGGCCTGGGAATGCAGAAGAAGAAGAAGAAGAAAAAGAAGAAGAAGAATTCACATACTACCTTCTTCTTCTTCTTCTTCTGCGTTCCCAGGCCATATGGCCATAATGAGTAAGGTATGTATGTGTCCCGATTTTCAGTTTTCGCCGGTCTCCCCGCTGCTTATCCATTATGGCCATATAGATAACATCTGCTATTCCGGAAGGCTGGGATTGAATGCTGGGTTGTTGTTGTTGTTGGCTTACCCTGGCTAAAAGACTCCAGGGATCATCCCAACAGCCGAAGCACTTGAACACTTATGGTACAAGCGCATCAGCTACGGATGAGAATGTCACGCGCGTGACCGTTTTTTTACTACCCCGCCACCTGAGCAGCCCACACTCCGTCTTCGGGTGATTTGGGAGACGACTGATGATGTTATGCTAGGAGCTTGTCAAGGCTAAAGACAATTCCCGCATATAACTATGCATAGCATAACAACATTTTGATGTAGCCTTGGTGTTCTAGCCTAGATGTCAAAAGGAATTTGCTGCGATTTCTGAGGAGGAGGAGGAATGGACGTACCGACATGAAGGTCTGCTTGAGCAGGATAGGCTCCAGGGCGGGGTCCAGGAACTCCCCCACATCCTCCAGGAGCACGGGCATGCCGATGCGGATGCAGTTCTCCAGCGTCCTCAGGAAATTGCCGTCCGTCAGCTTCACGATCTTCAGCCCGTTCTTCGCCTCGCGGTTTCGGATCCACCGGTTGGCCTGTGCATGAGAGAGAAGAAAGAGAAAAAAGAATGCTGAATTGCGACTGTTTCAGGCATCAGAATACTCCAGAGTCCACTCCGCGGACGAACAACACTCGCCATGACTCGGAGTCGACATCAAGTCGGACCCCACAAAACTCTAGTCCGTAGTCGGCATCATTGCGATCATTCACTACCCGATTTCTCGCGGAAAAGTTCAAAGTTCTCACATCATCGTAGTCTCCCGCGATCATAACCTCTAAATCGACTCATTTAAAACCCAAATCACAATCACTGTCATCAAAACAAACTCTGAAACAGTGAAAGTAAGAGTCTAGAGAGCTCTAAACTCGGAAGAAAAAACAAACATGGCCGCAATGTTTTGTTTCCGAAGGTGCAGTATGAAAACAAACCGTTTAAGAATACCATTTGAGAATAAGATTGCGCTGCCTCATGAAGTACAAACCGCGGCCGGCAGTGACAAAACAGCGGCCAGTGGCTACCAAAACCGCAGAAATCCGTGGACCGTTCTGATGCCTGTGTTATCACCGTAAAAATAGTTCCCCCACCTTCTGGAAGTTTTGTGCTTGTAACTTCCTCTAATCTGCCACTCTCTTTGACTCTGCCTTTTCCCTTTGCTTTGTATGGTCTACTATCTTTCTGACTTATTGTCAACCATTCTCCTGCCTTTTGTCCAAAAAAAATCTTCCAATTAATTTTTCTCCTTTGAGCTCCTCCAAAATCGGAATGCGACTATAAAATGATACTCTGTTTCTTCCTGACTTGAGACATTAAAAAGTGTTCGTTTTTTTACCATATCTTACGGACTATAAAATGATACTGACAAACCTCTATTTTAAGACTTCCAAAATGTCCGGAAAAATCGGTCGTAAATTGGAGGGGTCGTATGACGGAGGTTTTCACTGGCAGCCGTAGAAAGAAAAAGTTCAGCACAGTTCATACTCTCTTCTTCATGCACACATACAATGACATATTAAAACTGGATTTGGGTCTTTCCAACTCCATAGGATTGTGCAATCGATGTATTACAGTTTCACTTCGCCGACTTCTGTTAATCACCTCCACTCTCGTCCAAAGTCAGTGGTTTTCTTTTTCAAAGTCAGTGGTTTTCGTGCTTTTCCTACGCTTTCCGCCATCTTTTCTACAACAAGGGAAGCGACTCCGCTTTCAGGCCCTTGACCGTGGTTGTTTCCCTTTGCTCGAAGTCTATGCAGACGACAACAACGGTCGTAAAAACCAACAAAATGGCGGTCATAAGTCGCGTTTTAGAGGAAGTCGTTTAAGAGAGGTCGTTTACATAGTAAAATGCATCCGTGCCAACAAATCCGGTCTCAAATGAGAGGTGGTCGCTTAACAGAGGGTCGTAAAATAGGGGTTTGTCTGTATACTCTGTTTCTTCCTGACTTGAGACGTTAAAAGTGTCCGGTTTTTACCATATTTGATGGACTATAAAATGCAATGTCACTGGCACACATACAATAAATTCCTTCTTTGAGAAGAAATATCCTCACATTTATACAATAACCGACTCCAGAGAAGAAAACAGCTTCACGATAACAGCATGATTGCCGATCTTACAAAGTTCACGCGTTTCTGGGAAAAATCGTGTGTGTGTGTGTGTGTGTGTGTGTGTGTGTGTGTGTGTGTGTGTGTGTGTGTGTGTGTGTGTGAATGTTTATTAATATTGAATATTATGTGCCTTTTTTGTGACTATTGTATGTACAAATCATAGTAAGTTGTTATTTTATGATGCATGCAACTGTATTTCAGTCCTATATATCTCTGTCTCTGTTTGTGTGTCTCTCTCTTGTCTCTTTCTCTGTCTGTCCCTCTGTCTAGCTCTGTGTCTCCGTCTCTGTCTTTCTCTGTCTGTCTGTCTGTATGTCTGTCTCTTTCTCTTTCTCTCTCTAGTTCTCTTTCTCTCTCTATCATTATAAGTGTGGGTGTGGGTGTGATTTGTTAATAGTGTGGCCTGGGCGTCTTTAAGTGTCCATCAGTGTGTGTTTCAAGTTGGTTGCGAAAGTGTACTGTAGATTATGTCATTCATTATTTGGGCGTGATTGAGAAATTGACTGAGGGATCAGGGAAGGGGGGTGTTGGTCAATGTTTGATGTATACTTTTTGTTCATTGGGTTTACTATTCATTTTAGTGATATCTGTAAAGCGCTTAGAGCTTAAAGATTAGGCGCTATAAAAGTTGTCTTCATAAATAAATAAATAAATAAATCGTCACGCTTATAGCAGAGTTGCCTTTTACAAAGAATGAATACTGTCACCGTTACAGCATAATTGCCTATATCTCAAAGTTAACGCAGAGTTGCCTTTTACAAAGACTGAATACTGTCACCCTTGCAGCATAATTGCCGATCTTACAAAGTTCATGCGTTTCTGGGAAATCGTCACGCTTATAGCAGAGTTGACTTTTACAAAGAATGAATACCGTCACCGTTACAGCATAATTGCCTATATCTCAAAGTTCACGCGTTTCTGGGAAATCGTCACGCTTATAGCAGAGTTGCCTTTTACAAACAATGAATACTGTCACCGTTACAGCATAATTGCCTATATCTCAGTTAACGCAATTGCCTTTTACCTGAATACTGTCACCCTTACAGCTCAAAGTTCACGCGTTTCTGGGAAATCGTCACGCTTATAGCAGAGTTGCCTTTTACAAAGAATGAATACCGTCACCGTTACAGCATAATTGCCTATATCTCAAAGTTCACGCGTTTCTGGGAAATCGTCACGCTTATAGCAGAGTTGCCTTTTACAAAGAATGAATACCGTCACCGTTACAGCATAATTGCCTATATCTCAAAGTTCACGCGTTTCTGGGAAATCGTCACGCTTATAGCAGAGTTGCCTTTTACAAAGAATGAATACTGTCACCGTTACAGCATAATTGCCTATATCTCAAAGTTCACGCGTTTCTGGGAAATCGTCACGCTTATAGCAGAGTTGCCTACAAAGAATGAATACCGTCACCGTTACAGCATAATTGCCTATATCTCAAAGTTCACGCGTTTCTGGGAAATCGTCACGCTTATAGCAGAGTTGCCTTTTACAAAGAATGAATACTGTCACCCTTACAGCATAATTGCCCATATCTCAAAGTTCACGCATTTCTGGGGAATCGTCACGCTTACAGCAGAGTTGCCTACTGTCACCCTTACAGCATAATTGCCCATATCTCAAAGTTCACCTGCTCCTGCGGGTCGATCATGAGGGGCCAGCGGCGGGCGCGGGTGACCAGCACAGCGTTTTCTGTGGACACCTGGTCGCGCGGCAAACCGTCCGTGTTCCACTGGCGGATCTCGAAGGGGTCAGCCAGCACCTTCTCCAGGGTCATGCCTTCAGTGATGGGGATCGTCTTGATCTGACACTGCTCCGTCCAGCCCGAAACCAGCTCGTGCCTGAAAAGCAATGATTTTTTTAAAAATAAAAAATAATTTTTTTTAATTTTTTAAAAAGCGATGATTTTGGTATTTGGTACTTTATAATTTGGGTTGCTCCCAACTGGAGAGCGTGTCGCAGCCAAAGGGGCGCCACCCCTTTTTTTTTTTTTTTTTTTTTTTTGGCATGCGATTTTTGTGTGCGTGTACCTTGAGCACTTAACTCGCTTCGCTCCCTTAGATCACAAATTTGCCTCTGACTTTGCTTTTGCAGTGGTTTGTTGTGGGGGAACCAATCGGTGTAGAGTTTTTTTATGTATAAAAAAGTCTGATCTACCACTTCCCTATGTCTGAACCTGAAGTAAAAACCCTTAATCTTCTTTCATTTCTCCTTTTGTTTATGTATGTTTTGTTTGTGTGTATGGCTGGAGAGATTATTTGTGAGTTTTTGGAACGACTCAAAATCATTGCGATGCGATTGCGATGCGAATGAGTGAAGCCCTTCGATCACTGCCTTAGAGCAAAGATGCCTTCCCACTGTGGGAGAGTCAGTCATATTTTGTGTCGTTCTTGCTCGCAGTCATTTGAATAAAGAAAAGAATAAAGAAACAAGCGCAAAATCGCAATAGTTTGTGGCACGCGGTCTATTTTTACCATTCCAATCATGAGTTACCTCCCCTGGCTTTTCAACCAGAATGTTATCTCTGCACCATTTCGTAACTTTTCATATCTTTTGGAAAACATTTACAACTATGTATCCTACTTATGCTCATCAAAAGAAGCACCGCATACTCGTCGTGTCTGTTGTAGTGTCTGTATTACGTATGTTTATTATTTTGTACGCTTTTAAAATACATCATTTTAAAGAGAGGCCATAAGTGTAGCCTCGATTTGAAGTGCGACAATTTTGGACCGACAGACCGACCGACAGACCAACCGACCGACAAAGTGAGTTATAGGTTTGTGGCTTGAGCCACAAACAAAAACAACAACAAAACCTTATTTAATTTTCGACAAGCTACTGCTCGTCTTTTTCAGCCTTGTCTGACTGGCTGTGGTGGGAGTGAGCTGTTGGTGTTGTCCACCGAGTTGTCATTTGTGGAGTGAGTACTGTTCAGGAGAGGAACAGATCACTCCCACCACAGCCAGTCAGACAAGGCTGAAAAAGACATGGAGTAACTTGCAAAATTTTTGTTTTTGTTTTTTTGTTGCTGTCCCATCTTCTGGGCTGTTGCTCCCACGCCGCTCATTTCGAATACCAATTTGCAGCCACACCCTGGCTTGTTCAGGTCGCAGAATACGAGACCAGCAGTTCAAGGGGAGCGAATCTATATGTTAAGACCAACCTGTAGGTGCTGGTGAAGGCGCCGTAGTAAGCCACGCAGGCTGCAGCCACAAACACGTCGCCCACCACGTTGCCAATCTGACTGTTGAACAGCTGCACACAGATATCGAATAGGCAATGTAATACAAACACACATATATACACACAGTATAATATCGCCGATGAAATTTAAAAAAACTTGTATCTCAATTTTGGTAGTTTTGAGAAAAATGAAAAAAAACTTTTAAAAATTAACCGCGTCGACCACAATTGATTAAGTATGATGAATATGTTGTTCAAGACATTGCGAGTTTAGTCCTGCAGTTTGTTAAAATTACTTTAAAAATAATAATTTTAGACTTGAAAAAAACGAAGATACGAGATTTTTGTCCTTAACTAGATCTGAATTTGGGATTTACAAGTTTTTCTTCTATTTTCACAACCTCATTTACCCTAGATAGAAAGTCGTTAGAGATACAAGCTTTTGGTGGAAGGTGGTGGGAAAAATTAGAAAGCTAACTCAAACCCCCCAAAAATCGAGATACGAGGTTTTTGAATTTCACAGATGATATTTTTTTCTCTCTCTCTCTCACACACACACACTCACTCTCTCTCCCCAACTGACAGACAGACAGACACGCGCACCACCAAACCCTCACCCATCCACACACCTCCACATAAGCCGCTTTGGACCATTTAGAAACACACAAACACAAACACACCACTCTCTCTCTCACCAAAGGGCCAGCCACACACATACGAATCGCATCTGAACGAGATGCGATTTTGACGATGTGAGTCATGAATCACGTAAAATACATGTACTTCCGTCTAAAAATAATTCTGCTATTTTCGCTCGCTATGCTCAAGAAGACCCAATACATGTATTCAACGTGAATCATGACTAACGTCCTCAAAATCGCATCGCATTCAGATGCGATTCGTATGTGTGTGGCTGCCCCTTTAGACAGACGGACACACACACACACACAACTCCTATAGCTTAGCAACGGATCAGACCCGCTATTTCAGTACCTCCGAGCATGGAATGACGGTTGGCTGATGGTTCGTCCCATATGTAGTTGTTTTGCAGCCAAGCGGACGTAAAACCCAACTTTCGTTATCTCCTCTCTTGGCCTCACTATTTCATTCTTTGATTAACCAACATTCCTTTCGAGGCTTACCAGTTTGTTCTGTGTTGTGTGTTGTTTATGTGTAACATATTCAAGACTAGAAGGCAGGCATCAGAACAGTCTGAAGTCCAATCCTCTGAAAACCGCGGTAAAAGGGCCATCAAGGCTCTAGAATGAAGAGGGACAACACTGAAATGAGTTCCCAACATCACCAAAAAGGCTTAATAGAGTGAACAATCATTTTAAAATGCTATTTAATAGAAAAGATAACTGAATAAAATGACAAAACCTCTGAAAAGAGAAGTCAATCCTCTGTCAGAAATTCTTAATCCTCTGAAACTCTGACAATTCTGATGCCTGAGAAGGCTATGCCGCTCTTGGATAGATGTTGATTTGTTTGTATGTCGTCCTCTCCACCATTGTTGATGTGTACTGTGTGGGTGGAGGGTCATAAAGGCGAACTTGGCACATTCTTTATTATAGAGAATGATGCTTTGTTTGTCTCACTTTGGTTCTGACCCACGCACTGCTAGATGGTTGGTATTGTAATCAACTTTGGTGGAGGGGAGTTAATTAGAAAGATAGTATTCACCCTTTGTTCAATTTCGCTAACTTTCATTCTCACACACAACACCCTCCCCACCCCCCAACCACACACCCTACACCACACACACACACACCTCCACACTCTCTCCCCAGCGGATTTGCTCGTCTGCAAGCGCGGTCGTGAGCTTGGATGCGCGCTTCAGTCGGCCCGCGGTGGTGGCAATGTTCCGCTCCAGCTTCTGCTTCTCGGAAACGCTGTCGTCATACGACTTCTGCAGCTCAGCGATCTGGGCCTCCACGGCCGCAAGCTTGTCCTGCTTTTCCTTCAGGGTTTTCATGGTGACTGCTAGCTCTGCCTCTGCCCCGGCCAGTCTGCAAAGCGAAGAGAATATTGTCGTTATTATTATTGTCGATGTTGTCGTATGACTTCTGAAGCTCAGCGATCTGGGCCTCCACGGCTTGTCCTGCTTTTCCTTCAGGGTTTTCATGGTGACTGCTAGCTCCGCCTCTGCCCCAGCCAGTCTGCAAATCGAAGAAAATATTATTGTCGTCGTTATTATTATTATCATTGTCGCTGTCGTCGTATGACTTCTGAAGCTCAGCGATCTGGGCCTCCACGGCTTGTCCTGCTTTTCCTTCAGGGTTTTCATGGTGACTGCTAGCTCCGCCTCTGCCCCAGCCAGTCTGCAAATCGAAGAAAATATTATTGTCATCGTTATTATTATCATTGTCGCTTTCGTCATATGACTTCTGAAGCTCCGCGATCTGCTGGGCCTCAACTGCTGCCAGCTTGTCATACTATAGACTCACTTGGTGTTAACACGAGTGAGCCAAAAACAAAGAGCCAACATTCTGTCTTCTGTGGAAGATTTCTGTACAGGTTATAATCTCGACCGTCACACTTCAAACGGCTATAAAACCAAAACTAGCCAAGATAATTCCATTCTGCATTTAACCTTACCGATCACACACCCGGGTACTGCAGTACCTCCAGGATCTACTCCGAGCATTGAACGATGGCTGGTTGATGGTTCATCCCATATGTGCTGTTTTGCAGCCGAGTGGACGTCAAACCTAACTTTCATAATTCCATTCTGTTGTCTGCGTACTGACTAGGAAACTTGGCTCCATCTTGTAAAAACAAAATCTCAAATTCATGCCAACTTACCCATCTTTCTGTTTTTCTCATACATTTATCACATTTTTGCATGCCGGCAATTTTTTCCCTTTTTATCAAAGCCCTCCCCCCCCCCCCCCCAGACCCCTTCCCCCCCCCCCCCCCCCCCCCAGTCACATATCACATTCCCTCTTATGCTTGGAAGATTTCTTAAGATTTCTTACCAGCTATAATTAAGAGGGAAGACACATGAAAACCGTGATTTTGAAACGTGATGTGGAGGGTCTTCTTCTTCTTCTTAGCCATGCATGGCCACAATTAACCCTTTCACCACCAAAGTCGCATCTTAGCACCAAAGTGATTTAACACCCATGTCACTAAAAGGCATCAAATCAGGGCCTGTTATCTGACCCTCTTTTCATAATTTTGGGAAGGATAGACCTTATTTTATATAGTATGAAAGAAAAATCTCAGTGAACAGCCAGCTCCGTACCCCTACTCTGAAGGACTGAAAAGTTAGTGCATTTGAAATGCAGAATAGTTTGCTTTGATCAAACTTTTATGTGTCCAATGTCTTTATTTGAGAACCTCAGAAACAAAACCAGTTAACGTTAACTTTGAGTAATGTTCCGTGTTCCCAAAAAAAAATATATAAAAAAATAAAATAAAAATTGTGCTGATTTACTTTTTCTCACAATGGGGGAGGGACAGTGCCTTATGCCTTTTGCATTTAGGCACTGTCCCTCCCCCATTGGAAGAAAAAGTAAACCTTATTTTATATATATATATGTCACTGAAGAATCCCCAATACTGCAGATGGATTTTGTTCTCTACCCAGGTAAACTTAATGGACATTTTGGGCTGAGGAATGGCTGGCGTTGAAAGGGTTAAAAAGAAGCATCAAAAGCCAACTCACCTCTCTTTCTTGGGCTGCACGGTCTTGAAGACTTTGGCGTACAGGTCCATGGCCCTCACCCACATGCACATGGAGCGACACGCCTGTAGGGGCAGAGGATAACCATCAGCACTGTGTGTGTGTGTGTGTGTGTGTGTGTGTGTGTGTGTGTACATGTGTGTGTGTGTGTGTGTGTGGTGTGTGTGGTGGGTGTGTATGTGTGTGTGTGTGTGTGTGTGTGTGTTTATGTGTGTGTGCGTAAAAGTTGAGTTGAGTTGAATTTGAGTTGAGGTGTGTGTGTGTGTGTGTGTGTGTGTGTGTGTGTGAAAACGCATGTGTAAAGTGTGTAGGTGGGTGGTGGGTGTGGGGGTATGTGTGTGTTTTTATGAGGACAAAATAAAAGTTGAAAACAATGAATTGAGTTGTGTGTGTGTGAGATGAGTGTGTGAGAGAAAACGAACGAACCATTCTAGAGAATAGGCCGTTGCCCGTGTCATAAGAGACCAGAGGGTAGGGGAGCAAGAGAAAGAGAGAGATAAGATGAGTGTGTGTGAGAGAGAGAGAGAGAGAGAGAGAGATCAGAGAGATACTTCAGAGACTTTCTCAACCACCTCCGAGAGAACACAGAGAGAGATGCATGATCAATTATCATCATTACTACAGACCCTTTTCAAGAGATTATTACTATTATCATCACCATACCTCAGCCACTTTCTCAACCACCTCCGGTTGAACACATTTCTTTATGCATGATCAATTATCATCATTACTACAACCCTTTTCAACATTATTATTACTATTATCATCACCATACCTTGGACACCTTTTCAACCACCTCCGGTTGAACACATTTCTTTATGCATGATCAATTATCATCATTACTACAACCCTTTTCAACATTATTATTACTATTATCATCACCATACCTTGGACACCTTTTCAACCACCTCCGGTTGAACACATTTCTTTATGCATGATCAATTATCATCATTACTACAACCCTTTTCAACATTATTATTACTATTATCATCACCATACCTTGGACACCTTTTCAACCACCTCCGGTTGAACACATTTCTTTATGCATTATCAATTATCATCATTACTACAACCCTTTTCAACATTATTATTACTATTATCATCACCATACCTTGGACACCTTTTCAACCACCTCCGGTTGAACACATTTCTTTAATGTCTTTATGCATGATCAATTATCATCATTATTACTACCCGTTTCAACATTATTATTATCATTATCATCATCATACCTTGGACACTTTCTCGACCACCTCAGGTTGGAACTTGGGGTTCTCGACGTATTTCTTCAAGCCCTTCAACATCCTGTCAGGGATGTTGTCCTTGTCGTATTCGTACAGACGCCTCAGGAAGTTGGTGTCGCCTAGCAACGATTTGGCTGCGGCCCAGTCAGTTCTGCCATTCAAAAAATAAATAATGAAAGCGAAATTTTAAATGAAAAAAAAAAATGAAGAGAAAATTAACGTTCAATTTTGCACTGAAGTTTATAAAAAATTTATACCTGCTTTAAATCGACTTTGAGCTACTGTATTTTTCGGACTATAAGGTGATACTTTTTTCCCTACACTGAGACCCCTGCGCCTTATAATGTGACTAGTAAGATAGTAAGTGTAACTCTTTTACTCTTGTATAATTGTGTATGTTCGTTCTTTAGTTTAACGTCTGTTCACCCGCAAGTGATATTAGACAAAACAAATATAAAAAAAAAATTATAAAAAAATAAAAAATTTAAATTAAAAAAAAAAAAAAAAAAAAAAAAAAAAAGTATTGAAGTGAGAGTGTGTGTGAGTGCGTGGATGGTAGTATTATTATGTGTTTTCCCTACACATCTATTCATACAAATCTAACTGAGTGCATATAAAAATTACATTAACAGATATATAAGATGGGAGGAAGTGGGGGACATACAGTAACATTTCAAACTGACTTATGTAACATGAAGAGTTATTGTTTATGTATTTGTGTGTGTGTGTGTGTGTGTGTGTGTGTGCGTGCACATGTGTGTGTGTGTGTGTGTGTGCGTGCGTGTGCATGTGTGAGGAAGAAAGAGAGCCTCATGTGCAAGCATTGTGCGTATCTTACTTTCCAGTCAATTATTACCTGCTTGCCTTTCATTTTCTTGTTCTCGATGTAAAGCGCACTGAGCTCATGACATGTGGGGAAAGAGTGCTACATAAATCAACATTATTAATGATGATGATAATTCAAAGAATGAAATAGTGAGGCCAAGAGAGGAGATAATACTCTCTTTCTAATTAACTCCCCTCCACCAAAGTTGATTACGATTGCTAGATGATTGTTTTTTTTCGTAATCAACTTTGGTGGAGGGGGAGTTAATTAGAAAGAGAGTATTACCCCTTTGTTCAATTTTATTATGATCATAATTATTATGATAACAATTCTGCACTGACTTGGATCCCATCAGGATGCAGACGGCCTCCATGACGGTCTGCACTAATTCTGGTGGCTTGGAGAACACTCTGATCTCAGCGATGTCGTTCTTGTCCAAGGCGTCCAGGGCCTGAATAAAATGGAGAAAAAACCCAAAGGCTTTTAGCAAAACTTGAAAAAAGTTCAGTGTTAAAATACAGTGGATTCTCCCTATTAACCCTTTTGCAGCCAGCCATTTTTCAACCAAAAAATACCAATAAACTGAACTGTGTAGAGATTGGTGGATTTTTTATTAATCCTACAATCTATTTAACTTAATACTTACCAACACCTGAAACACTAGCATTCGCCTCAAGCGACCTGGGACTATACCATAGAACATAGAAAAACGAAAGTAGCTCATGACCTTTACCCTTAACCGGATATGCTAGGGGAGTTATCCCCCCTTTCCGGCATAGGGGTGGCTAATCCAATGAGCGTCTACTTCCGTCATTCCGTACTTTTACAGAATTTTTCAACCCAAAAATACCATTAAACTGAACTGTGTAGAGATTTTGTTTGCTGCAATATTGGGGATTCCTCTGCGACATGTAGAACATTAGGCCTATTTTTACTTCCAAAAATGAAGAAAATAGGGTCTTCAGATAACAGGCCCTGATTTGATGCCTTTTAGTGACATGGGGGTTAAACCATTGTGGTGCAAAAATGCGACATTGGCGGTGAAAGGGTTAAGACCTTGAAAAATCAACCATAAAAGGTCTTCATAGGGAGGGGTCTTAATAAGGAGGTGGACACTCAGTAGTCCGGATATGAAGGGGTGGAAAAAATGATGAACATTTTTTGGGTCACATTTTAGATGGTTGAGTTTTTTGCAAGAAACACGTCGAGATCACCAGGAAAACACCCTTTACAGAGATCGCAACACTCACTTTGCTCTGGTTTCCTAGAAATCAAACCGTCAAATCGCAGATTCCTCCTTGGCGGAGGTGCTGGAAGTCAAATTCTTTCAGAGAATGGCTGCCTGAGTCGCTTAGATACAAATAATGAAATTTCCACAATACAAGCCTTTTTATTTACAGTTTTACCAAAAGGAGTTTCGCTCACAACAAAGGAAACAGCTCCTTTTTTATTTTTTATTATCGCTCATAGTTTCCTGGCAAATGAGAGTAGATGCGGTATGCTGCCGTTATGCGCCTAACTAACAAATTGTTAGGCCCAGCATGTTCGTCTTCGGGTGGAGAAATTCTTCTGTAAGCGTTTTTAGAACAAAGACAGGAGAATGGATCAGTACGGCAGAAAGATAGTAGATGACAGCAAGCAAAGGGAAAACGCAGAGTGAAAGAGAGTGACAGATTATAGGAAGTTATAAGCACATAATCTCCAGAAGGTGGGGGAACTATTTGTAACAAAAGACCCCACCCCCCACGGTATCCCCACAAGGGGAATTCTTCCATGGGTGCAACCATACAAAATGAAAAGAAACTGCAAGGGGTAATGTCCCCCTGCAGCTGAAGAAAAAAATGATTTATGAAGGTATTTTAGTTTGCTTTTTCCACAATTTATACAAATGCTTATTTTAAAGTGTTTGAAAACTACAGTAGATACACAAAGATCTTGTTTGACAAATATTAAAAAAAAGGAAATTAATTTTCTGGTAAAATTCAAAAAACAGGAAATCCTTGTATACCAGGAAAAGTTGCACCCATGTCAGACCTGGTCACCCCCTACACAAGTCTTGAGTAGTCTGGATATCTTAAGTGAAAAGTTTTGGTGCGAAATGTGTAGTTTTATTCATTAAGCCATCAAACAATGTTCACTGAAAATGAGTAATTAAGCATTATTTTTAATTTTTAATAGTAGAGGTCCAAATTGAGTAGAATACTACTCGAAAAGAGTGGAGTAAACAGGTCTGCCATGTTCTCCTAATCAAAGCAAAGAGGTCAGAGGTCAAGGTGAGAGGTGACTGACCTTGACAGCAGCCTCCAGGGCGGGCAGGGCTTCGTCCAAGTCCCTCTGGGCATCGTCCGCGATGGCCTTGGTCTCCTCCGCCTTGACCGTGGCCACTGCCTCGTCTTCCAACACCACTTTACGCACCTGCACCACACACAGAGAGCGTTCATTATCAGGCATCAGAATACTCCAGAGTCCAATCCGCGGACGAACAACACTCGCCATGACTCGGAGTCGACATCGAGTCGGACCCCACAAAACTCTAGTCCGTAGTCGGCATCATTGCGATCATTCGCTACCCGATTTCTCGCGGAAAAGTTCAAAGTTCTCACATCATCGTAGTCTCCCGCGATCATATCCTCTAAAGCGACTCATTTAAAACCCAAATCACAATCACTGTCATCAAAACAAACTCTGAAACAGTGAAAGTAAGAGTCTAGAGAGCTCTAAACTCGGAAGAAAAAACAAATGGCCGCGATTTTTTGTTTCCGAAGGTGCAGTATGAAAACAAACCGTTAATCTGCCTTGGTCTCCTCTGCCTTGACCGCAGCCACTGCCTCGTCTTCCAACACTACTTTACGCACTACACAAACAGTTCAATACAACACATAATACATAACACAAACTCATGGCGTCAGCCTTTTCCTGGTCGACCACCAGCCTCTCCATGAGGTTCTGGGTGTCCTCAGACTTCTCCAACTTCTGATTCCAGGGGGACTAAACTCCTTCCTTCTTCATGTTTTTTTTGGGTTCACTTCAATACAGCGCACTACACAAACAGTTCAATACAACACATAATACATAACACAAACTCACGGCATCAGCCTTTTCCTGGTCGACAACCAGTCTCTCTCCATGAGGTTCTGGGTGTCCTCTGACTTCTTCTTCAATTCTGATTCCAGGGCCAGTTTCCTTCTTCGCGGTTTACCTTATGCAAAGTACTACACACTTAACATTTCAACTCACAGCGTCAGCCTTTTCCTGGTCCACCACCAGGCGCTCCATGAGGTTCTGGGTGTCCTCGGACTTCTGCTTCAGCTCTGGCTCCAGGGCCACCAGCTCCTTCTTCATGTTGTCCACCAGCTCGTTGGTCTCCAGCAGCTTCACCAGGCCGTTCTTCACCCGGTCCCTGGCGCCCTTCAGGTTCCTGGACACACACAAAGATCACCATTACCACAATGCTTTACAGTGGGACCTCCTTTATAAGTCGGACATGCTGGGCCTAACTATTTCTTACTTAGGCACATGATAATAATAATAATAATAATGGGAATTTATATAGCGCTCTTTCTCACATGAGCTCAGTGCGCTTTACATTGATAACAAGAACATTAAAGGCAAACAAATAATTAATCATTAGAAAGTAAAATAAGCACGCGCGATGCTTGCATGCAACGTTCTCTTACTTCCTCACACACACACACACACACACACACACACACACACACACACACACACACACACACACACATACAAACACATACATGCGCGCACACACACACTCACACAAAATTAATTATACAAGAGTAAAATAGTTACAATATGAACATTTTAAGAAGAAACATAGAGACCACATTCACATTCTCAATCAAGTTTGAATACAATACAGCAACTTGAAGTAAAATCATACTGCCATCGACATACCAATGGCAGCATGATGCATCTGCGCTCATAATTGACAGGAAACTGTCTGAGCGATCGAAGAAGAAGAAAAAGAAGAAGAAGAAGAAGAAACACCACACTGACTTAGTTTTCTCCTGCAGCATGGTGAGGTAGAGGTTGATCAGCTCCACGTAGGAGGTGGGGAGGGGGGGGGGGGGGGTAGTAATTAACTCATTTAAGTCGTTCCGGACATATATGTCCATGAATTAATAGACAGAGGGCACTTTGATGCATTTGCTTCAAGGGAAGTAAATATGTGGTCACTTCTAAAGTCGCTTCACTCCCTTAGACCATAATTTTGCCTCTGACTTTGCTTTTGTAGTGGTTTGTTGTGGGGAAACCAATCGGTGTAGAGTTTTTCTATATAATGTATATATATTATTAAAAAAAAGTCTGATCTACCACTTCCCTATGTCTAAACCCGAAGTAAAAACCCTGTAATCTTCTTTCATTTCTCCTTTTGTTTATGCATGTTTTGTTTGTGTGTATGGCTGGAGTGATTTGTGAGGTTTTTTTAATGATTCAAAATCGTTGCGATGCGAATGAGTTAACAATAATGACAACCCTAACCACAAACAACACTACACCCATACAAAACACCACACTGACTTGGTCTTCTCCTGCAGCATGGTGAGGTAGAGGTTGATCAGCTCCAGGTAGGAGGTGGGGGTGGTGTAGTATCGACGCTTCAGCTCCGTGTAGAACCTGTCCGCCATGGTGCTCACGCTCACGTGGATCTCCACGCACATCTCCGCAATCTTGCCCTGCAGTCACAGAAAAAGAGAGATTCGTTTTCCGATCTTTTTTGTTTCCTCTTTTTTTTGTCACATCAAAGGGCCGTTTTGGCAAGGTGGTGCATGGTTTTAAAAACAAGCTCAACGTCAACGTGATTTTAAAGGTGAGGCAAACACCTCGCTTTTTTTTAACTCAACTGAGTCACTTACAAAATGACGTAGTTTCTCCCTCAGATCGCATTATTGTAGGACATTTTTTAAAAATCGCAAAAAATCAAATGCACATCATAGAAAATCGACATTCTCAACTTGGAGACTGCCTGCAGAGCCTCGAGAGGCCACACCACAAACTAGTGCTCTGCGTTTCTCTTTGTCTTGCTCTTCCTGTCTCTCTCGCTCTCTCTGTGACATAGTTTCTTTCTCAGTTCTTTTGTTCTGAGGGCCGGATGAAGAAAAGCCGGTTATTGTGCTTATTCCGCTTTCCCTCAATAAAAAACATTTGTTCGTTCGTTCGTTCGTTCGTTCTGTCTCTCTCTCCCTCACACACACACACACACACACACCTGAGTAAGTTGCTGCCCAGGTCAACGTTCTCAAAGAAACGTCCTGGAGATTCCCGGGAGAGTGCCTCGTTCCACAAACCAGTCAATGGTGCAGCAGAATGTTTATCTCTCTCACCATCTGTCTCTAATGTCTCTCTCTCTCACTGTCTCTCTCTCTCTTTCTTTATCACACCCACCTTGAGTTCGTCATTGCCCAGGTCGAACATTCCCAAAGAAGGACTAGGAGACCCCCAGCAGAGCCTCATGGGGCCACTCCACAAACCAGTCGATGGTGTAGCAGAATGTCTCTCTCTCTTTCTCTCTCTCACACCCACCCACCTTGAGTTCGTCGCTGCCCAGGTCGACGTTCTCAAAGACTTGGAGACCCCCAGCAGAGCCTCACAGGGCCACTCCACAAACCAGTCGATGGAGCTGCAGAATGTCTATCTCTCTCTCTCTCTCTCTCTCTCTCTCTCTCTCTCTCTCACACACACACACACACCTTGAGTTCGTCGCTGCCCAGGTCGACGTTCTCAAAGAAAGACTTGGAGACCCCCAGCAGAGCCTCACGGGGCCACTCCACAAACCAGTCGAAGGTGCAGCAGAATGTCTCTCTCTCTCTCTCAATGTCTCTCTCACACACACACACACACACCTTGAGTTCGTCGCTGCCCAGGTCGACGTTCTCAAAGAAAGACTTGGAGACCCCCAGCAGAGCGTCACGGGGCCACTCCACAAACCAGTCGAAGGTGCAGCAGAATGTCTCTCTCTCTCTCTCTCTCTCTCTCTCTCTCTCTCTCTCTCTCTCTCTCTCTCTCAATGTCTCTCACAACTAAAAACAAAAATATTGCTTATCTCATGTTTCCCTGGTTAAATAAAATTTCGTTACCGTTTCGTTTCACATACACACACACACACACCTTGAGTTCGTCGCTGCCCAGGTCGACGCTCTCAAAGAAAGACTTGGAGACCCCCAGCAGAGCCTCGCGGGGCCACTCCACAAACCAGTCAATGGTGCAGCAGAATGTCTCTCTCTCTCTCTCTCAATGTCTCTCACACACACACACACACCTTGAGTTCGTCGCTGCCCAGGTCGACGCTCTCAAAGAAAGACTTGGAGACCCCCAGCAGAGCGTCACGGGGCCACTCCACAAACCAGTCGATGGTGCAGCAGAATGTCTCTCTCACACACACACACACACCTTGAGTTCGTCGCTGCCCAGGTCGACGCTCTCAAAGAAAGACTTGGAGACCCCCAGCAGAGCCTCGCGGGGCCACTCCACAAACCAGTCGATGGTGCAGCAGTTCACCAGGGAGGGGAACATGCGACACCGCGTGCGGAACGCGTTACCCACGGGGCTCATGCACAGCACAATGTGCAGGTTGTTCCTGTGGAAGAAAAAAAAGAAATTGAACTGTGCTTCACCCACTGAAAGGAACTCTCTACCATTAACCCTCTTACCCCCAGCCGCCCGACGCTAACCTTACTATGAAATCCCATGTCAAGGGAAATAACTTAACCCTCTTACCCCCAACGCTAACCTTACTATGAAATCCCGTGTCAAGGGAAATAACTTAACCCTCTTACCCCCAGCCGCCCGACGCTAACCCTATGAAATCCCGTGTCAAGGGAAATAACTTAACCCTCTTAAGCCGCCCGACGCTAACCTTGCTATGAAATTGTCAAGGGAAATAACTTAACCCTCTTACCCCCAGCCGCCCCACGCTAACCTTACTATGAAATCCCATGTCAAGGGAAATAACTTAACCCTCTTACCCCCAGCCGCCCGACGCTAACCTTACTATGAAATCCCATGTCAAGGGAAATAACTTAACCCTCTTACCCCCAGCCGCCCGACGCTAACCTTACTATGAAATCCCATGTCAAGGGAAATAACTTGCGCAATCCACATCAGTAGGTACTTTAAAAAAATAATTAAAAATATAATTTCAGTCTGAAAATGCAGTGAATTATTTCTATTATGTTCTTGATACTCTGAAAAAGTAACAAAGAAGTCACATGTGACAGCAAAATGTGCTAAAAAAAGAATATATAAATAAAAAATAAATGTCAAAATTCAATCAAGAAGGCTCCCAATTTGGAATCGGAGAACAGAATATTCAATCTACTACAGCTATGTTACAATAAAACTGTGCAAAACAATGTCCATTGCAAAGATGGGCTTTGCAAACAGTGCAGCCTACAACAGTTTCTCTATGATTTCTATACTGTAGCCATTCGCCGTGATTCGGCTGACGGCATCCACTTTCACGATCATTTTTGGTATCAGATCATTGATTTTGGCTTTGAGAGCTTCGAAGTCTTATCTAGGTCACATTCGCTACTCGTTCAATTTCTACAAGTTACCTCGCTAAAAAGCCGTCAAAATCGCCGTAATGGGCGACGATATTGTTCAGTAGACGCCATAATTCTTCGTCGGACAACTAAATTTTTATTGTTGAATTAAAAAAATCATAACTTTGTGAAAACTCGATCAATTTTGACACTGTAAACTGCAAATGGCAGCGTTGGGAAGTGGCCGACAGGCAAGTCTCGCACTGCGATATTCTCGCGTGTGTTAAACAGTACAGTCTGTGGTCGTAGTCGGCAAGTACAAATTAGGTGCTAGCGGGCGCTCCGCGGTAACGGAGTACGATTTTTTACCGGGCGCTAGCGGTCGCTCCAGTGGTAAATGGGTTAAGTGACATCATCATCTACATGCCAGGGCCTGTATTCACATTGAGATAGTATGAGACTTATCATCATGATATCTTAGAAGTCCTTCTAAAGCAGTAGAATTCAATAAGACTTTAGAAGAAATTCTAAGACATCATGATGATAAGTCTCATACTATCTCAATGTGAATACAGGCCCAAGTCGCTAAGCATCTCAGACTCCCTTAACGCCTTCCCGGCCCTGCCCTGTGTCTACTATGGGATGAGTGATGTCATTGATGATGTCAAAACATGCCGTAGCCCTGGAATGTTTTTTGGTTTTGACAATTCAGGAAAGATGTATCCCTAGACCCCGTTTTCTCTGATTGAGTCTAACAGGTCTCTTTTAAATTCTATAGTAAGAACATCGATAATTTATCTGTTTTCCTAAGGCAGTGAATGGATTAATTGCATTTAGATCCTAAATAAACACTTTCAATTGTTGGTCAGCGTTCTTTCGTCGTTTTGAGACCAACCGACTGCTCTCGATCACTCCATCAGCAACTGACCTCTCTTACATTCAAATCAAATCTTGGTAAAGGTAAAGATGTGCCACCCCCCCTGCATTTCTCGGTTAATTCTTTTTTTCCGTTTTTGCCTTTCTTACCATACATAAAGCTGTATTTTAGGAACATTTTGAGCTAATAACCTTTTTGGAATACTAACACTATCCCTAACCCTACCCCCCACTATGTACTGCAGTACACCGCGATTTGTCACAGTTGTGGTTCGTTGCGTTTTTCCGTCTTATAGGTTAGGTTTAGGGCTAGGGTTAGGGATAGGGTAAGTATTCCAAAAAGGTTATTAGCTAAAAATGTTCCTAAAATACAGCTTTATGTATGGTAAGAAAGGCAATAACGGAAAAATAGAATTAACCAAGATAGGTAGGGGGGTGGCACATCTTGACCTTTACCCAAATCTTTATTCCACCAGATTTCAATTTCTTCACATGGGTGCAACTACACAAAACAAAAACCACGAAAGGCCGAGTCAGGGGTAACACCCCTGCAGCTGAAGAAAAATGAAGCTATTTTAGCTTGCTTTTTCCACAATCTATGCCATTTGAAACATACAGTAGACACACAAAGATTTTGTTTGACAAGTTTTAAAAACAGGAAATTCCTTTTCTGGTAAAATTCAAAAACAGGAAATCCTTGTATACCATGAAAAGTTGAACCCATGCACACACACACACACACACACACATACACACACACAGAGACACACACACTGAACTACTGTATTTTTCGGACTAAGGTGATACTTTTCCCCCAGAATAAGACCCTAATAATTTAGTAAGAAAATATCATAACAAAATCTGAATTTTGGTGTTAAAATGGAGGGTGTGCTTCATAGGCCGAAAAAATACGGTATTCACTTTAACATATTATTCTTTCTTTCTCTCTGTGACTGACCTGACTCGGTTGATGCAGAAGTCGTAAATGGCATCCCGGTTGCCCTCGGCGATCCCAGCGTCCTTCGCTCCGGGGCGGCAGCCGATGATGAGCTTCTCGTACTCGTCGGGCTCAAACAGGTTGGGCACTTCTCCTGAGTTGAGGACGTTGTTGATATCCTCAAGAAACTCCTCGACCACGATCTGAGAAAAAACCCACCAAAACATCAAAGATTAACTCTATGCCTCCCGATCAATTGAACTGAGAATCGATCCTATTGCATAAGAGAAGGGGAGTAACTCCGAACGTCACACCAAATCTTTTATCTAAAAAAATCACCCAGAATAAAGTCGAACTCACATTTCATTTCTGAAAGATGCATATTGAATAGCAATGATGATATTTTCATTCGAAAGCTAACACACTGTCACACAACAAACCATGAATTGGAATTTTAAAAAAATCCGTAATGGCACTCCGAGCATCGCGCCGAGTCAATACTGCGTCACGTCACGTGGAAAGAAGAAAAAAAAAATTGGGGTCACTTCGAAAAATCCGTTCAAAAAGACTAGTGGGTGCTTCCCCTTGCTGTAAGAACCAAAAACGGATCAGTGAGTGTCAGGAACAGGAAGAACTAACCTAGTATATTGCATTGTGGGTAGGGAGAAAGTGAAAGTGAACGTACTAGACCTGGCGTTCAGCGGGTGCAATTGGCGTTTACGCGAGCCAGGGAAGGAAAAAAATTTGGGCGGATTTGGCGTCTGCAATTATGAGAGGGTTAAGATTAGGCTAAAATGATGGCCCCGCTGACAACCAAGACCATGTCAGGGCTACCACTGCATTAAATTACACCACGTAGTATTACAAAGGAAAAACAGGTTGGGCACCTCTCCCGAGTTGAGAACGTTGTTGATATCCTCAAGAAACTCCTCCACCACAATCTGCAGGGAATAATTTGCATATAGACCAATAATCCCCCCTCCCTCCGAAGACGGAGTGTGGCTGCCCACGTGGCGGGGTAATCAAAAACGGTCACGCACCGTAATGTTCTCATCCCTAGCTGGTGCGTTTCCCATAGTGTTAGCTTGCTGTTGGGATGATGTTGTTGTTGTTGTACCTGGCTTAGAGACTCCAGGGATCATCCCAACAGCCGAAGCACTTGAACAATGGCACAAATGCTTCTAGGGATGAGAACATTACGTGTGTGTTGGGACGTGGGATGATCCGACTTCGGAGGGAGTCTTTTAGCCTTTTAGCTAGGGTATGACAACAACAACATCCCTAGCTGGTGCATTTGTACCATAGTGTTCAAGTGCTTTGGCTGCTGGGATGATCCCTGGAGTCTTTTAGCCAGGGTACGACAACAACAACATCCCTAGCTGGTGCATTTGTACCATAATGTTCAAAAGCTTGGGCTGTTGGGATGGATGATCCCTGGAGTCTTTTAGCCAGGGTACGACAACAACAACAACATCCCTAGCTGGTGCATTTGTACCATAATGTTCAAGTGCTTGGGCTGTTGGGATGGATGATCCCTGGAGTCTTTTAGCCAGGGTACGTCAACAACATAGACCAGTAATGCAAATGTAGACAATTTAATTTCACACACACACAAAAATGGCAACAACAAGCTTGAAGCTTATATAATGCGCCCACTCATTTCATTTAACCCTTTCACCGCCTGCCCCATGTCTACTACGGGCCGTGTGATGTCATCACGTTTAACCCCTTCACTGCCAGAGGAAAACAGAGAAATCATGAATTTTACTTTTAATAAAATTCAAAAGAGGTCGAACGCACGCACAATCTTGCACACACATTAACCCTTTCACTGCCAATGTCGCATTTATGCACCACACTGGTTTAACACCCAAGTCACTAAAAGGCATCAAATCAGGGTCTGTTACCCAAAGAACCTATTTTCTTAATTTTAGGAGGTAAAGATAGGCCTAATACTATATGTCACAGACAAAGTCCTAATATTGCAGATTTTTTCAAATCTCTTCCCAGTTAAGCTTAATGGCGGCGGAAGGGTTCAAGCCCATTCCACTATTCAGTAGGAGTAGGCTGTGCTGTGCCGGTGGGATGGATGACACGAAACTCACATAGCACGCAAAAAAATGGGTGGCGCTGTACTAGAGAGACGCGCTCTCCTGGTGGGAGCAACCCGAATTTCACAGAGACAAGTTTCTGTGACTTAGAAAATGCCAAAATACCAAAACCAAAGGTCCAAGGCCCAGCCATGTCCGTCTTTGACTGGAGCAAAAGCTTTGTAAGAATTTCTAGAACAAAGGCAGGAGAATGGTATTATTAGGTATTAGGTACTTTATAGTCACAGAGGCATCTCTGTGAAATTCGGGTTGCTCCCACCTGGAGAGCGCGTCGCAGCCAGAGACGCGCCACCCAATTTTAAAAAAAAACTTTGCATGCGATTTTCGTGTGACTGATGAGGAGGGGGAAGGGGGGGGGGGGTAAAATTTGACCAAATGACAACTTTTTCGTTGCCACTGGGTTTAACGTGTGCTAAGTGCATGGGCACACAGGACCTCGATTTATCGTCTCATCCGAAAGACTCCACGTTCAGACCGTAAGGCCTAGTGCAAAGTGAGAGGAAAAATCCCCTGTACCCAGGTTCGAACTCGGGTTTACTTGACACGAAGCGAACGCGCTACCACTGTGCCAATCTACACCTACCAGAGTGGACCAGTAAGGCAGAAAGATAGTAGATGACAGTAAGCAAAAGGGAAAAGGCAGAATCAAAGAGAGTGGCAGATTGGAGGAAGCTACAAGCACAAAACTTCCAGAGGGTGAGGCAGGAGGGGGGGCTATTTGCATGAAAGAGCCCCCCAGTATCCCCATGGGGACACACATACTCAACGAATAATAATGTGTTAAAACAACACGGCGTGTAGTTTACCTGCGTGTCAGTGAACAAGAACACGGTGTGTTAATTTGTTCTGAACACTGGCAAGATCATGTAGCTTTTTGACGTCGCAAAAAAACCAACACACATACTCAACGAATAATAATGCGTCAAAGCAACACGGCGTGTAGTTTACTTGCATGCAGTGAACAAGAACACAGTGTGTTTGTTCTGAACACTGGCAAATCATGTAGCTTTTTGACGTCGCAAAAAAACAAACCAAAGAATACTAATGCGTCAAAACAACACGGCGTGCAGTTTACCTGCGTGTCAGTGAACAAGAACACGGTGTGTTTGTTCTGAACACTGGCAAGATCATGTAGCTTTTTGACGTCGCAAAAAACAAACCAAAGAATACTAATGCGTCAAAACAACACGGCGTGTAGTTTACCTGCATGTCAGTGAACAAGAACACGGTGTGTTTGTTCTGAACACTGGCAAGATCATGTAGCTTTTTGACGTCGCAAAAACCAAACCAAAAGAATACTAATGCGTCAAAACAACACGGCGTGTAGTTTACCTGCATGTCAGTGAACAAGAACACAGTGTGTTTGTTCTGAACACTGGCAAGATCATATAGCTTTTTGACGTCGCAAAAACCAAATCAAAAGAATACTAATGCGTCAAAACAACACGGCGTGTAGCTTACCTGCGTGTCAGTGAACAAGAACACGGTGTGTTTGTTCTGTACGCCGGCAAGGTCGTAGAGCTTCTTGATGTCGTCGTGAAACGCGTTGTAGTCGTAGCCGCGACTCAGCTCGATCTGGAAGCACTGGTAGCCCGAGATGTGCGAAGCCAGCCTGGAAAATAACATAAAATATAATAAAGTAAATATATCATATTATTAAACGCCAACTGTGTGTCCGTGTGTGTGTGTGTGTGTGTGTGGAACACAGAACGGGCTTTTTAACTCCGCCGTTTTTTCGACCGAATCGCTTCAAATTTGCTATCAGCCCTAACGTGGCCATGGCAACGGCAACCAAGGCGGCCGTGTCATTTGCGCGGCTTGGCAAATGCGCGAAACGCGTATCCACTGGCCTCTCGGCGCCCGTATCTCTGGTATTTCTGGACAAATTGCCTTCAAATTTGGAAGGTAGATGACCGGGGACAGTGACTATCTGTGTGGAAGCGAATTGATTTATAAACGCGCGCGATATGCGCTGCTTCACCTTTTCACAAACCGTGGCCAAACGACACCCGATATTGACTCCAAATTTTGAACGTGCATGACCAGGGATAGTGACTATCTTGGTGCAAAATTTCAACACCATCCGTTCATAAACGCGCGCGATATGAGCCAATTTATATATGCGCTGACCCCAAACGAACGCTAAGTTCAATCAACACTTTACACACAAACAACTCGCTGCTGCCCGCGAGCGGCCAACAAGACGGTTGAAGAGCGGAGATTACTTTACCGAGGTACCAACATCCCGCTATTCACCGCTATTGGCTTCCAGCTCATTGCCGTTCAGTATGAGGTTAACGCGTGCGCGCGTGTGTGTATAGGGTGGGGGTGGGGAGTAGGTGGGTGGGGGGGTGGGAATGGGTGGGGTGGGGGCGCGGGGTGGATGGTTGGGGTGGGAGGGGGGGGTGCGGTGGGGGGTACAACAGGATGAGAGAAGAAGATGGAAGGAGGGAGAGAGACAAAAGTAATAATATAATATTTCGCGGACCCGGCGAAACCGGTACTCAGCATTACCGGTACTGGGCGTTACCGGTACTCAGCATTACCGGTACTCGGCGTTGAGCCAGTATTTATAAAGAAATAAAATTTGATAACAAAACTTTTTGTTTTGCACAGCAGTCTCCTGAGATTTTATTTCAAATCTATAAATAAATAAATATATAAATAAATAAATGAATTAAAAAACATCATGGGAATCAACAAAAGGAGTACTGTATTTTCCAGACTATAAGTAAGGGGATACATTTTTCCCCAGACTGAGACCCTGCACCTTATAATGAGACAAACAAAACAGAAGAAATATAACAACAAAGTTTGAATTTTGCAAAACTTGGGGGGGGGGGGGGGTGTTACGCTTTATAACAACGTGCACCTTATAGTCTGAAATACACAGTAAGAGATTCCACTGTATTAAATCATTTTTGATCAGTTGGTGTGTTCGGGGCAATCAACGTTGGCATGGGTGCAACTCCTCAAAATGAAAAAAACTGAAAGGCAGGGGTCCAGGGACCCATGGCCCATGGTCCCAGCAGGGTACAGGGGGGCAAGTTAAGAGAGAGAAATAACGAGATAGACAGTTAAAATGAGAGACAGAGACAGTTTGAGTCTGATAAGCCTTGTAACATTATTACATTGCCTTTGCAAACTTCCAAAATAGAACAACCAAGTTCAAAACGCCCCAAATCGCTTGCGGTCCTTATTTTTTGGGATCAAGTTCAGTTTCTGGTAAAATTAAAACTACTGAAATCATAGTAAAAATGAAAGAGTAGCACCCATTTGTTAGCACCTTTGGTTCAAAATCAAGGAAGGGGATCAGTGTATTCTGGAGAGCTGTCAATGGGTGGACATGGTGACGCCCTCGGGGGAGGACCTCACTCATGCTGGCTCCGCGACTAACACATTGTCATCAGTAGGGGGCTTAGTAGGTGGTGTCCTGCGTATGATTGTTAGCTCAGAGCAGGTTCTACTGGAAGTGACTCAGCCCCTCCGAACTAACACATACAAAAACTTTGTCCCAAAGTACACACATACACGCAAGCACACACACCATACCTGGTCAGAGACTGTTTTCCGGTGCCGCCCACCCCCACGAGCAAAGCGTTCCCCCTCTCCTGCTGAATCATGCGCACGATTCGGGAGATGTGTCACACACACACACACACACACACACACACACACACACACACACACACACACACACACACACCATACCTGGTCAGGGACTGTTTTCCGGTGCCGCCCACCCCCACCAGCAAAGCGTTTCCCCTCTCCTGCTGAATCATGCGCACGATGCGAGAGATGTGTCTCACACACACACACACACACACACACACACCATACCTGGTCAGGGACTGTTTTCCGGTGCCGCCCACCCCCACGAGCAACGCAGTTACCCCTCTCCTGCTGAATCATGCGCATGATGCGAGAGATGTGTTACACACACACACACACACCATACCTTGTCAGGGACTGTTTTCCGGTGTCGCCCACCCCGACAAGCAACGCATTTCCCCTCTCCTGCTGGATCATGCGCATGATGCGAGAGATGTGTTACACACACACACACACACCATACCTTGTCAAGGACTGTTTTCCGGTGCCGCCCACCCCCACGAGCAAAGCATTCCCCCTCTCCTGCTGAATCATGCGCACGATTCGGGAGATGTGTCACACACACACACACACACACACACACACACACCATACCTGGTCAGGGACTGTTTTCCGGTGCCGCCCACCCCCACCAGCAAAGCGTTCCCCCTCTCCTGCTGAATCATGCGCACGATGCGAGAGATGTGCCGCCCACCCCACACACACACTCCACACACACACACGGGAGATGTGTCACACACACACACACATACCTGGTCAGGGACTGTTTTCCGGTGTCGCCCACCCCGACAAGCAACGCATTCCCCCTCTCCTGCTGAATCATGCGCATGATGCGGGAGATGTGTCACACACACACACACACCATACCTTGTCAAGGACTGTTTTCTGGTGCCCCCCACCCCCACGAGCAAAGCGTTCCCCCTCTCCTGCTGAATCATGCGCATGATGCGAGAGATGTGTCACACACACACACACACCATACCTTGTCAGTGACTGTTTTCCGGTGCCCCCCACCCCCACCAGCAAAGCGCTTCCCCTCTCCTGCTAGATCATGCGCACGATGCGGGAGATGTGTTACACACACACACACACACCATACCTGGTCAGGGACTGTTTTCCGGTGCCCCCCACCCCCACCAGCAAAGCGTTGCCCCTCTCCTGCTGGATCATGCGCACGATGCGGGAGATGTGCTGCACTGCGTCCAGGAAGAACACCAGCTTCATCTCCTTGGTCGACTGCATGTTGAAGTCGTCCAGATACTATGGGGGAAAAAAGAACAATAATAAAGGCGATAATATAATTACGTTGAAACAACTTGCAAACTGAAAATAACAAATTCGTTGCTTGTTAACCCTTTCGCCGCCAGCCATTTTTTGGCCTAAATTTTCCATTAAACTTACATGGGTAGAAAAAGAGATTTTGTCTGCAATATTGGGAATTCCTCTGTGACATGGTTATAACAAGGCCTATCCTTACCTCTTAAAATCAAGAACACAAGATCATTGGATAACAGATCCAGATTTCAAGGCTTTTCATGACATGGGTATTAAATCTTTATGGTGCAAAAATGTGACATCGGCAGTGAAAGGGTTAATGTCATCTGATAATACAATTATGTTGAAACGGCCTGCTTGCCGAAAATAACAAATTCATTGCTTGTTAAAGTCATCATAGTTGATAAATTGTGGTACACATGCACATTGCAGGACATTCTGCACTTTGGTCAGGTCCATACGGACTATTATAAGGGTACGTACGCATTAACATAAGGGTACACATGCACTCTACTCATTTCTTGCAAGATGTTCTGTACTTTGGTCAGGTCCATACGCACTATTATAAGGGTATGTATGTACCGACATAAGGGTACACATGCACTCTACTCACGTCTTGAAGGACGCTCTGCACTTTGTTCAGGTCGGCCAGTTCCTCGTACATCTTGTCTGCCTCGGCGGCCCCCATCTTCATGAAGTCCCCGAAAATGATGGGGTTCTGCACGAACGAGTCTGCCTCCACCGTCTAGGGACAGGCGCATAAAATAAAAAAATCGTATATTTTTTTTTTTTTTTTTTTTAAAAGACATGGTTAAAAAAATGTGGAAGATGAAAAAAAACATGACCCTTTCTTTTTTTCTCTGTCCGTCTCTCAGTCTCTGCATAGTTCATTCTTTTTTAATTCTCTCTCGTTGTCTGATTCTACCTGAGTGTAGGCCCGTTTGCTGTAAACCCTCAGTGTCTAGGTGTTTCTGTTCGATTCTGCTGATCTCTCTCTCTCGCTCTGACTATGTCTGTCTGATCCCTACCCCTGCTCTCTAATCTGTCCGTCTCTCAGTCTCTGCATTGTTACGTTTTTTTAAGTCACTCTCGTTGTCTGATTCTACCTGAGTGTAGGCCCGTCTGTTGTAAACTCTCTGTGTCTAGGTACAGTCGACCCCCTCTTTTAAGACTTTCAAAAAATCGCGAAAAATCGGTCGTAAAAGAGGGGGGTCTTAAATCAGGGGTGACCAAAACAATGCACTCAGTGACTCACTACACCGTATATGACGCACAGCACATGCATACACTAAAACAAAAACATGCTTTCTCCGTCATTCTTGAATGAAACATCCGCGGTCTAGCTAATATACGAAAACGAGCGAAAACAGAAAGTGTGCTCGACGGCCCGTGTTGCACTCACACACAAACTACACATAACAGCAGTGCAGACCTAATTTTCGCCATTTTACGCTCTGGCAGTTCATTTTCAGTCACAGTTTGCACACACGGAACTTTTACCGCGCATACAACTCGGCTGACAAAATGGCGCCGCACACACCGCAAATACGAAATCACGGCAAACGCTAATGCGCCAGCTGCTTTCAATTATCGGATTTTGTGAGTTGTTTGCATTCAGTGAGTGTTTCAGTGCACGCACTAACGCCGATTTATCAATTTGATAACGGAAAGGAGCTGCTTTTCAACTTATTTTTTACAAAGTGAGACCATTCACTGAGTTCCAACTTATGGAGTGTGACCGATCACCTAGTTTCAACTTGGGAGTTGACTTCGCATTTAGGCCTACGTGTGCACAGAGTTCGTAAAGATCGACACGATCGCGACGGTTTCAGTTCAAACTTTGATCATAAACTGCTCAGTGATGACACATGTGCATAAAAGTGGTGACATTTAGTGGTCAGATCGTGATATCGCTGATTAAATTCTTCAATTTCGGCGTGAGAACGGTTCGTTTTTACCGAGATTGACCTAACAACAGTAGTACCCCAGCTGTGCGTCGGCTCGAACTGAGTGCGAGAAGGTCAGAATGTGTTGCATCGGTCGTAAAATCAACAAGATTTACGGTCGTAGAACGCGTTAGAGGGGGAGTCGTAAATGAGGAGGCAAGTTTAGAAGAAAAACGATCCGTCATTCATATTTCAGTCGTTAAAGAGGGGAGGTCGCAATTCAGAGGGCCGTTCGTGAGGGGGTCGACTGTATTTCTGTTCGATTCTGCTGATCTCTCTCTCTCTCTCTCTCTCTCTCTATCTCTCTCTCTCTCTATCTCTTGTCTATGTCTGTTTGATCTCTACCCCCGCTCTCTATTTCTCTCTCTGATCTCTACCCCCACTCTCTATTTCTCTCTCTGATCTCTACCCCCACTCTCTATTTCTCTCTCTGATCTCTACCCCCACTCTCTATTTCTCTCTCTGATCTCTACCCCCACTCTCTATTTCTCTCTCTGATCTCTACCCCCACTCTCTATTTCTCTCTCTGATCTCTACCCCCACTCTCTATTTCTCTCTCTGATCTCTACCCCCACTCTCTATTTCTCTCTCTGATCTCTACCCCCACTCTCTATTTCTCTCTCTGATCTCTACCCCCACTCTCTATTTCTCTCTCTGATCTCTACCCCCACTCTCTATTTCTCTCTCTGATCTCTACCCCCGCTCTCTATTTCTCTCTCTGATCTCTACCCCCGCTCTCTATTTCTCTCTCTGATCTCTACCCCTGTTCCTATCTCTCTCTCTGATCTCTACCCCCGCTCTCTATTTCTCTCTCTGATCTCTACCCCCGCTCTCTATTTCTCTCTCTGATCTCTACCCCTGTTCCTATCTCTCTCTCTGATCTCTACCCCCGCTCTCTATTTCTCTCTCTGATCTCTACCCCCGCTCTCTATTTCTCTCTCTGATCTCTACCCCTGTTCCTATCTCTCTCTCTGATCTCTACCCCTGTTCCTATCTCTCTCTCTGATCTCTACCCCTGTTCCTATCTCTCTCTCTGATCTCTACCCCTGTTCCTATCTCTCTCTCCTCTCTGATCTCTACCCCTGTTCCTATCTCTCTCTCTCTGATCTCTACCCCTGTTCCTATCTCTCTCTCTGATCTCTACCCCTGTTCCTATCTCTCTCTCTCTCTCTGATCTCTACCCCTGCTCCTATCTCTCTCTCTGATCTCTACCCCTGTTCCTATCTCTCTCTCTCTCTCTCTCTGATCTCTACCCCTGTTCCTATCTCTCTCTCTGATCTCTACCCCTGTTCCTATCTCTCTCTCTGATCTCTACCCCTGTTCCTATCTCTCTCTCTCTCTCTCTGATCTCTACCCCTGTTCCTATCTCTCTCTCTCTGATCTCTACCCCTGTTCCTATCTCTCTCTCTCTCTCTCTCTGATCTCTACCCCTGTTCCTATCTCTCTCTCTCTCTGATCTCTACCCCTGTTCCTATCTCTCTCTCTCTGATCTCTACCCCTGTTCCTATCTCTCTCTCTCTGATCTCTACCCCTGTTGAGTCTCTCTCTCTGATCTCTACCCCTGTTCCTATCTCTCTCTCTCTCTCTCTCTCTGATCTCTACCCCTGTTCCTATCTCTCTCTCTCTGATCTCTACCCCTGTTCCTATCTCTCTCTCTGATCTCTACCCCTGTTCCTATCTCTCTCTCTCTGATCTCTACCCCTGTTCCTATCTCTCTCTCTGATCTCTACCCCTGTTCCAATCTCTCTCTCTCTGATCTCTACCCCTGTTCCCATCTCTCTCTCTGATCTCTACCCCTGTTCCTATCCTCTCTCTCTCTCTCTGATCTCTACCCCTGTTCCTATCTCTCTCTCTGATCTCTACCCCTGTTCCTATCTCTCTCTCTGATCTCTACCCCTGTTCCTATCTCTCTCTCTCTCTGATCTCTACCCCTGTTCCCATCTCTCTCTCTGATCTCTACCCCTGTTCCTATCTCTCTCTCTCTCTGATCTCTACCCCTGTTCCTATCTCTCTCTCTCTCTCTCTCTCTGATCTCTACCCCTGTTCCTATCTCTCTCTCTCTCTCTCTCTGATCTCTACCCCTGTTCCTATCTCTCTCTCTGATCTCTACCCCCTGTTCCTATCTCTCTCTCTCTCTCTCTCTCTGATAAAATCTCCCCTGTTCCTATCTCTCTCTCTGATCTCTACCCCTGTTCCTATCTCTCTCTCTGATCTCTACCCCTGTTCCTATCTCTCTCTCTGATCTCTACCCCTGTTCCTATCTCTCTCTCTGATCTCTACCCCTGTTCCTATCTCTCTCTCTGATCTCTACCCCTGTTCCTATCTCTCTCTATCTCTGTCTGACCTCTTTCTACCCCTACTTTCTAGGCGTGTTTATGTCTGTTTGACGCTGTCTGTTCCTTGTGTCTTATTTTCTCTCTCCCTCCTACCTCTCCAAAGTGTGTGCGTGTATATTGCATGCATGAGTGTGTGTGTGTGTGTGTGTGTGTGTGTGTGTGTGTGTGTGTGTGATGTGCGTGCAAAGTGCGTGCGTGCGTGCGTGCGTGCGGTGCGTGCGTGCGCGTGCGTGCGCGTGCGTGCGTGTGCGTGCGTGCATGCGTGCATGCGTGTGCTTACGTGCGTGCGTGCGCGTAAGATTTAAATTGTTTGGACCTCCTTGCAGACAGGCTGGTGGCCTTTGCTGTTTTATTGATTAAACCATCAAACGATGTTCACTGAAAATGAGTAAAAAGAGCATTATTTTCAATTTTGAAGAGTAGTAGAGGTCCAAATTGAGTAGAATATAACTAAAAAAGAGTAGAGCAAACTGTTCAAACTGTACCTCTCCAAAGTGCTTGGAGGCCATCTCGGCCATGATCTGGTGGAAGTACATCTTGTCCTCGTTGTTGATCAGGCGGTCGTGGAACACGCGCTGGGTCTCGTGCACAAACAGCCGGAAGATCTGGTGGTTGTCGCGAATAACTCCAGGATCCGCCTGCAGCATGCCTGTCAAACAACACCAACAGTATTTTGAAAATGTACTATGGTATAGTATAGTTTGGTACAGTAAAACATAGTATACTACAGTGCAATAAGCGCTGAGTCTCGTGCGCAAACAGCCGGAAGATCTGGTGGTCCGCCACATTATTATTATTATGATTATTTGAACATTTAGCACGCCTAATCAATTTAATGCCCTAGGCGCTTACAATATAAAAATATAATATACACATATAACACCACATATATGAATATTAAACAAATAGCATACAGAATGGGAAATCAAAATTACACAAACACCCAAAGACGGTCAGACAAACAGACACAGAATTACACACACACGCGCGTGCGCGCGCGAGCGCACACACTCACACAGATAATTATATGCACTCACCAAGCGCAGACGTTCACTCTCAGACATGCACACACCAAGTCATGAAGGAAGGGATTAGTAGTTATTTAGGAAACAGATAAGTTTTGAGATGGCGTTTGAATGTGGGCAGAGAGGATGAGTATCTGAGAGAGCGAGGCAACTGATTCCAAGTAACAGGAGCTTGATAGGAGAAAGAGCATTGGCCATAGGTTTTAGTGCGGACAGCGGGGGATACAATAGATACGGGTGTCAGATGAGGAGCGCAGAGCTCAACAGAAGATGGAATTACTATATTGTAGTCATAATTTTTATAATAACTATTATGTCACTGTGTGTGTATGCATGTGTGTGTGTCTTTATTTTGTCTTCATGAAATTTGTAAAATGGAAAAAAAAAATCAATAAAAAAAAGAAAAGAAAAAAAAAGAGATGCAACAGATCAGTGAGATATTCAGGACAGGATAATTAAATGAAATCATTAAATTAATGAAAGGTCACTCGCACAAATGGCAAAATGATGACTCTCGACTGTCTGCGTACATTGTCTGTTCAAAACCCAACCGTCCATAAGGGTCTCTGACCGATTGGACGCTAGTCTCATCATCATCAAAACCTACCCTGGATGCACTTGGACAGGTCTCTCAGGTTGAAGACGTAGTGCGACTTAGCGGGCGTCGGCAGGAGGTCGGTGCTCATGCGGAAATAGATCTCCACGGCCGCCGACACGATGGCTTCACTGCACTGGCGCACAGCATGGGGGAAATCCATCAGGAACCCCGTGAGAATGGCCTGGAAAAGAAAGGGGAAAAGATCACGGAGATGATGACGATGACAACGATGATGACAATGATGGCTTCACTGCACTGGCGCACAGCGTGAAGGAAATCCATCAGGAACCCCGTGAGAATGGCCTGGAAAAGAAAGGGGAAAAGATCACGGAGATGATGACGATGACAACGATGATGACAATGATGGCTTCACTGCACTGGCGCACAGAAGATCATGATGATGACGTGAAGGAAATCCATCAGGAACCCCGTGAGAATGGCCTGGAAAAGAAAGGGGAAAAGATCACGGAGATGATGACGATGACAACGATGATGACAATGATGGCTTCACTGCACTGGCGCACAGCGTGAAGGAAATCCATCAGGAACCCCGTGAGAATGGCCTGGAAAAGAAAGGGGAAAAGATCACGGAGATGATGACGATGACAACGATGATGACAATGATGGCTTCACTGCACTGGCGCACAGCGTGAGGGAAATCCATCAGGAACCCCGTGAGAATGGCCTGGAAAAGAAGGGGGGAAAGATCATGATGATGACGACGATGATGATGATGATGACGATGATGATGATGGCTTCACTGCACTGGCGCACAGCGTGAAGGAAATCCATCAGGAACCCCGTGAGAATGGCCTGGAAAAGAAAGGGGGAAAGATCACGGAGATGATGATGATGATGATGATGACAATCATAATGATGATGATGATGGCTTCACTGCACTGAATCATAGCATGAGGAAAATACATCAGGAACCCTGTCAGTATGGCCTGGAAAAGAATGATGATGACGATGATGATTATGGCTTCACTGCACTGGCGCACAGCATGAGGAAAATCCATCAGGAACCCTGTCAGTATGGCCTGGAAAAGAAAGATGAAACGATGATGATCACTGCACTGGCGCACAGCGTGGGGAAAATCCATCAAGAATCCCATCAGTATGGCCTGGAAGTGAAAGGGCAAAGATGATGATGATGATGATGATGATGATGATGATGATGATGATGATGATGATGATGATGATGATGATGATGACGACGATGATGATCATGATGATGATGATGACGATGATGACAATGATTTTGTTGGTGATGACGATGATGATGGCTTCACTGCACTGGCGCACAGCAAGCGTTTTCTCTCTCTCTATCTCTCTCCGTCACTCACCATAAACATGTGCCTCAGGCTGTGTTCCGTGGGGGAGGGAATGGACAGCATGGAGAAGTGGCGGAACAGGCGGGGGGACACGGGGTTACGGCCCCCACCAGGGGGCGCACAGGCAGCAGACAGCGTCACGTCCTGTCAACACGAGCACACGCCAAGCTTCACTACACCAATCGATAAAAAACCCTCAAACTTTATTCATCAACCGTATTTTTACGGACTACAAGGCGCACCTGATTATAAGGCGCACCCCCCAAATTTTACACGAAATTCTGATTTTGTTATTATAGTTTCTTACTATTTTACCAGTCACATTATAAGGCACAGGGGTCTCAGTCTGGGAAAAAAATATCGCCTTATACTCAGAAAAATATGGTACATTGGAAAACTAAACTATTGATGATCAACGGAAACTAATTAAGTTAACCCCAAAAAATTAAGAAAAAAGAATGGTTGGAAGGGTTGTTTTGCATTCCAAAACTTTCAGTGATAAAGCCCCCCCCCCAGCTTTTTTTGGTGGGGGGTCAAATTTTCACTTTCGTGGATTTTCCGCGATTCGCGGAGGTCTACCATGCCTGTTATTTATAAATTCTTCCGCCATTACAACAAATCAGCCCCCACTGACCTGGATTTCCTTCCAGAAGAGTTTCTCTCGGTCGTAGAGGCCCCCAAAGTCCAGGTACTGCCTGAGCAGCTCGATGGGGGGCTGGGACCCGTAGGTGTCCAGCTTGGGCATGTTGAGGTCGTCGATCATGATGATCACGCGCTTGCCCAACGGGGCTCCTGCAAAGCAACGTTATTCAGGCATCAGAATACTCCACAGTCCAATCCACGAACGAACACTCGCTATGACTTGGAGCTGACATCGAGTCGGACCCCACAAAACTCTAGTCGGCATCATTGCGATCATTTGCTACCCGATTTCTCGCGGAAAAGTTCAAAGTTCTCACATAATCGTAGTCTCAAAATTTCCTCTAAATCGACTCATTTAAAACCCAAATCACAACCACTGTCATCAAAACAAACTCTGAAACATTGAAAGTAAGAGTCTAGAGAGCTCTAAACTCGGAAGAAAAAACAAACATGGCCGCGATTTTTCGTTTCCGAAGGCGCAGTATGAAAACAAACCGTTTAAGAATACCATTTGAGAATAAGATCGCGCTGCCTCATGAAGCACAAACCGCATCCGGCAGTGCCAAAACCGCGGCCAGTGGCTACCAAAACCACGGAAATCCGCGGATCCGCAGACAGTTCTGATGCCTGGTTATTGGACTTTTTTATAACACGTTTTAACTCACTCGGCACTGGCCGGTTGCTTCCCTTTACAACCGTTCAGGATGGGCCATTCGATTAGGTTCGAAAATGCATCACCACAAAAAAAAGCGATGTAAAGTTAAGGGCCGATATTTCCAAAGAAGATTACCAACGCCACGTGTTAAATTATCGTAAAATATCAGATTCTGTACGTTCGTCGTTTGTCTCATGTTGATGTTAACAGCTTAGACATAGAAAGAAGGAAAATTCCACAATCCGACCTCTGACCCCTCCCACCTATAGAGCCTAAACTGAAAACAAAGCCTGCAATGATTTTTGCTTGTTTGTTTGTTTGCTTTTTTGTGTACAATGAGTCGTTGATTTCAGGACGAAAGGTCATAGCAAACTAAACATAGATTACACACACACACACACACACACACACAAACACACACACACAGAGGCACTGACCGATGATGTTCTTGCGTCGTTTCTCCAGCTTGGACTCGATCGTTTCCTGGGTCCTCATGCTGTAAACTTTTGTGTTTTTCACCCACCCCCCTCCTCTCTCTCTCTCTTACACACACACACACAAACACACACACATACGAACACACACACACACACACACACACACACACACACACACACACACACACACACACACACACACACACACACACACACACCAGGGCTCCCAATCGTCCCACAAAACAAGGGGTCCCAGGGAATCCTTCACTTACATTATAGAGGGTCCTAGAGCGAATGCAAAAAAATAATTTTTCTAGTGCATCCCTGGGACCCCCTGCACATTCTTTTAGAGGGTCCTGTAGAATATTAGTGCTTTATAGACCCCCAAATGGGGGTCCCTGGGAGCCCTGCACACACACACACACACACACACACACACAGAGGCACAGACCGATGACGTTCTTTCGTCGCTTCTCCAGCTTGGACTCGATCATCTCCTGTGTCCTCATGCTGCTGGTCTGCGCCGAGAAGTTGATGAAGACGGGCACGTAGTGCTGACGCTCGGAGATGTTCATCAGCGTGCCCCGGGCGATCACAGACTGTCACCAAAAAAACCCCAACCATAACAACAAAGGTAAAAACATACACATGGACAAAATTATAACATACATATCGCACAGTACACCAAGTCCCCTCATTCTGGCTCTTTTCAGTTTTGCACAGAGAGATATTTGTTTCAAGGTATTTCCTTTAACAGTAGCAAATATTCTTATCATTGATTGTGGGTAGGGATAGGAAAAGACCTTACAAGTGGTATGCCACCATAAAACAATGTAAGCCTAATGGATAAAACACTTTAAATTGGTTTATGCTGGTGACGAATGATAACAAAAGGCATGAACTGAAAGGAGCTGAGAAAAGCTACTGTGATCGTCGGCCGCATGCAAAAATGAGACGCAAGTCCAAAGACGTCACTTCACATGAGGAATGGAAAACTCTAACATTTTGGTCATTTCAGGCCAAATAACGTCATTCTTTGTTCATTTAGCGTCGCCATCGATGTTTCATCTTTGCTCATTCTTGCTTTACAGCTTTGTTAGACGATGCAGCTTGTCTAGATCAACTGGTAAGTTTAACACAAAGGTAAAAACACACACATGGACAAGATTACAACATACGTATCGTCACCCGCATGCAAAAAAGAGACGCAAGTCGACTGACGTCACTTCACACGAGGAATGGAAAACTCAACATTTTGGTCAATTCAGGCCAAATAACGTCACTTTTTGTTCATTTAGGCTGTGTACATGTGCGCAATCCATAAATAAGTGAAACAAAGAAGGGAAAAGATTTGCGCACGTGTCCGAATTTCCCCTGTATGCGTAAACTTTTATCCTTCTTTCTTCCTCTTATTTAGGGTTTTCCGTACGGAACTAACGCGTCTAATGTGAACCCAGCCTTAGCATCACCATTGATGTTTTATCTTTGCAGATTGTTGTTTTACAGCTCTGTTAGATGATGCAGCTTGTCTAGATCAACTGGTAAGTTCGACGCATACAAGTTGACCAGTTTTGAGTTACGTCTCTTTTGCATGCGGGACGGCGATATGTGCATGAGTGAAAGTAAAAACATTCTCTCGATCCTGAAATGACATGTTCCTATGTTTAACTGAATAATAATAATAATAATAATTGTACATTTATATAGCGCTTTACCTCAGATGAGCCCAAAGCGCTTTACAATCAATGATTCATCAACAGACAACAAAAACAGCATTCAAGAGTGACACCAACCAGCAACAGCGCATATACAAAGCAACTCTCTCTCTCTCTCTAACACACACACACGCACACACATAAACACACACATTCATACCCCATTCGGTAAGCCACAGCAACCGAGCCGCATGGACTGACCACATACACCAACACACATACACAAAAAACACCCTCACACAAAAACGTATGCACGCAGAATCTTCCAGAAGGTGGGGGAGCTTGTTATATAATGCCCCCCCCCCCCCCCTCTCCGGTATCCCCACGGGGAGTCTCCTGCACCAATCACACACACGCACACACACACGCACACACGCACACGCACACACACACACACACGCACACACACACACACACACACACGCACACACACACACATTTCCCACACCAGTCCCTCTAGTGCACAGCACAGATCGCCTCACAGACAGAAGTTTGTCCAGGATGCAACCAAAATGCACTGTACTCTCTCTCTCTCTTGTGCGCTCTCTCTTGCTCTCTCTCTCTCTCTCTCTCTCTCTCTCTCCCGTGCGTTCTCTCTCTTGCCCCCTCTCTCTCTCTCTCTCTCTCTTACAACTGAGTCTGTGACCAACTATTTCATTTCGTACCTTTCCCACACCAGTCCCCCCGGTGTAGAGCACGGATCTCCTCACAGAGAGCAGCTTGTCCAGGTTGTAGCCGAACCGCATGATTCTCTCTCTCTATCTCTTACTCTCTCTCTCTCTCTCTCTTACTCTCTCTCTCTCTATGCATTCTTTCTCTCACACCACCCACCTTGCCCACGCCAGTGCCCCCGGTGTAGAGCACGGATCTCCTCACAGAGAGCAGCTTGTCCAGGATGTAGCCGAAGCGCACGGTGTCCACGGTGGGCACCAGCATGTCGAAGAAGGGGACCTCTTTGTCGTAGCGGAAGGACGGCACGATCTTCTCCCACGTGTCCATCCGCCGCAGCTCAAAGTCCACGTAGTAGCTCCACAGATCGCCACCAGATGGCAACTGATGCCCCAAAAATGAAATGAAATGAAATTTAGAAAAGAAAAGAAAAAAATGAAACAAAAAACGGGGTGAAACTAAAACGGAACTAAACTGAAATAAATGAAACTAAAATAGAATTAAAAAAATATTGACACACAAACGACAATCATACTTTAAAAAAAAATTGCAGGTGAAGGTAAAGATGTGCCCCCCCCCCCCCCTCTTCCATTTCTCGGTTGTTTCCATTTTTTCAGTCTTGCCTTTCTTACTGCAGATTGAGTACTTCATCCTCTATCTATATTTAACACTTTTCTATATTTAAACACACATTCAATAATTTAAAGGCAATCCATGAACAGGAATTAAACACATGCATTCAATAATGCGATTAAGTAGAAGATAAAGGCAAGATGGAAAAACACAATGAACCTTTACCGAATGACCTTTACCGAATTGCACTTTTAATGCTAACGTCTAGCCCTAACCTTGGCCTCACCGTTGTCGTCAAAACTGGTTGCGGACGAAGGTGTCGAAGGCGTCCCATTACTTCTCAATTACCATAAGATTTTTATCTATTGATTCTAATAAACAGCCATACTTTAAAAACAGCACTATTGATGCCAGCATTTAGCCCTACCTTGGCCTCGCCATTGTCGTCAAACTGGTTACGGACAAAGATGTCAAAGGCGTCAACATTTTTGTAATAAACCCGAACAATCTCACTTTTGATACTAACGACAGCCATACTCCATTACCACCAACTTTTGACACCAAAACCAGCCCTAACCTTGGCCTCGCCGTTGTCCTCAAACTGGTTGCGGATGAAGGTGTCGAAGGCGTCCCAGTACTTCTCCAGGATGTTGCCTCCGATGGACCAAATGTAGCAGAAGACGAACGTGGTGCAGATGAGCACGTGAAGCTTGGCGGGGTCCGATTGCAGGTCGGGACCCCCCCGCGTCGGGAAAACCAGCGCTTCCAGCAGCTTGCACAACGTCACCACTTTGCTGATGTCCACCTGGAAATGTACAGGTTAGGTTAGGTTAGGTACATTATAGTCACAGAGGCGTCTCTGTGAAATTCGGGTTGCTCCCACCTGGAGAGTGTGTCACAGCCAGAAGCACGCCACCCATGCGATTTTGGTGTGACTGATGAGGAAGGAAGGGAGGGGGGTATATTTTGACCTAATGACAACTTTTTCGTTGCCACTGGGTTTAACATGTGCTAAGTGCATGGGCACATGGGACCTCGGTTTATCGTCTCATCCGAAAGACTCCACGTTCAGACCGTAAAGCCTAGTGCAAAGTGAGAGGAAAAATCCCCTGTACCCAGGTTCGAACTCGGGTTTACTTGACACTGTGCCACTCTACACTGAATTGTACAGTGAATTTTTGTACACAAAATTCTTCTTCTTCTTCGTCTTCTTCTTCTGCGTTCCCAGGCCATATGGCCATAATGGATCCTGTTTTCAGTTTTCAATGGTCTCCCCGCTGCGTACAGACGACACATTCCGATTTCGGAGGAGCTCAAAAGAGAAAATATTTGGAAGATTGGTTTTGGGGGAAAAAGGCAGGAGAATGGGTCAATAAGTCAGAAAGATAGTAGATGACAGAAAGTAAACAAAAAAGGAGGAAGTTACAAGCACAGAACTTCCAGAAGGTGGGGGAACTATTTGTACGAAAGACCCTCCGGCATCCCCATGGGGAGTTACAAAAAAATAAAATCTTTGTTTTGATAGCAACCCTTTTCTCTCCCCCAAAAATGAAGAGTAAGCTTAAAGAGTTATCTGACCTTAGCAAACGTTTAGGGTGTTTGTTAGGCCCGGTTTGGCGTAAGCGTTATTCGTGCGGTGACCGTTATCTAGAGAAACTCGACCCTTGACATATCTTGTGAAGAGGTTGAGCAGAAACTCTCTCTCTCTCCCTCCTCTCTCTCTCTCAAACACACACACACACACACACACACACACACACTCACACCAGGTGGATGGTCTGCTCGCATTTATTGTTGACGAACTTGAGTCTATCCTTGACATATCTTGTGAAGAGGTTGAGCAGAAACTCTCTCTCTCTCTCCCTCTCTCTCTCACACACACACACACACACACACACACACACACACACACACACACACACACACACACACACACCTAGTGGATGGTCTGCTCACATCTCTTGTTGATGAACTTAGTCTATCCTTGACATATCTTGTGAAGAGGTTGAGCAGAAACTCTCTCTCTCTCTCCCTCTCTCTCAAACACACACACACACACACACACACACACACACACACACACACACACACACACACACACACACACACACACACACACA
>CM065710.1:8877567-8934465 GCA_017654935.2 Phymorhynchus buccinoides
GGGGGTGGGTGGGTGTAAAATTTTGACCGATTGACAACTTTTTCGTTGCCACTGGGTTTAACGTGTGCTAAGTGCATGGGCACACGGGACCTCAGTTTATCATCTCATCCGAAAGGCTCCACGTTCAGACCGTAAAGTGAGAAGAAAAATCCCCTGTACCCAGGTTCGAACTCGGGCTTACTTGACACGAAGCGAACGCGCTACCACTGTGCCACTCTACACCTAGAGCGGTGTGAGAGAAGAAACGAAACGCCACTGTGCAGCCCAGAAAATGGAACAGCAAAAAACACAAACACAACACAGACTATCCAGGGCTGGAGCAGGGCTGCTCTACTGTTGATAGGGCAGGTGCATTTCTGGGTCCCATCAGCACCTTCGGGGGTGTTTCTTTTTCACTGACTCTTCTTTCTCCACATATTTTTTTTTAATGATCTTGGTTATCCGTTGCATTTTAACCGACAAGAGGCGGGGTAGGGGTGGGGAGTGGTGGTGGTGTAACAATTTTTTTCGAGTGCGCATGTGTTGCTTTAACGGAAAAATCACCGACATACGCTCTACAAATAGACAAATACATGGCAGGTTACTTGCCAGTGAATGTCTTCTGCATTTGGTGGAGTGCAGAGTTGTTGTCGTTGTCTTACGCTGGCTTAAAGCACAGAACTTTCAGAAGGTGGGGGAACTATTTTTATTGAAAGACCCCCCCGGGGTATCCCCATGGGGAGAAACTAGCAAAACCAACCTGGACGGCGTTTCGGACAGTCACACCCATCAGTCCGTCATGCCACTCCATGGTCAGTTTGTCCACCCCTCCGTACAGCTCCTCCATGGCGATGGACTTGGGGTTGAGGATGTAGGTGTGCACCGGCTGGTAGAAGGGGTCGTCCAGGCCTTCCCTGTGCAGGTTCTCCAGCGTCTCTGCCAGCACCTGAAATCAATCAACCCATCAATTCATCAAATCAATCAACCGATTTTGGGTTGAGGACGCACGTGTGTACCGGCTGGTTTTCCAGCGTCAGCTGGTTTTCCGGCTGGTTTTCCAGTCAGTTGATCAATCAACCCACCAATTGATCAAATCAAATAATCAAATCAATTGTGCAGGTTGTCCCGCGTCTCTGCTAGCACCTGAAATCAGTCGGTTGATCAGTCAATCAACCCATCAATTCATCAAATCAATCAATCAATTTTGGGTTGAGCACGTACATGTGTACCGGCTGGTTTTCCAGCGTCAGCTGGTTTTCCAGTCAGTTGATCAATCAACCCATCAATTGATCAAATCAATCAATTTTGGGTTGAGCACATACGTGTGTACCGGCTGGTTTTCCAGCATCTCTGCCAGCACCTGAAATCAGTCAGTTGATCAGTCGGCCCAACAATTGATCAAATCAATTAATCGAATCAATTGTGCAGGTTTTCCAGCATCTCTGCCAGCACCTGAAATCAGTCGGTTGATCAATCAATCAACCCATCAATAATTCATCAAATCAATCCATCAATTTTGGGTTGAGCACGGACAAAACCATGGGTTTAAAACAATGACGCGTTTCAATGTTCCCTGAATCTTCCCAATCCTGAAGTGGTGACCGCATTAAAAACAATTACCAATGTGTGTGTGTGTGTGTCTAGTGTATACAGGATGGGTGGGGGTGGTGCTAGAATTGCGTGTCTATCATCTCGTTTTAACCCTTTCATCGCCACTGTCACCTCTTGGCACCACAATGATTTAACACCCATGTCACTAAAAAGCATCAAATGAGGGTCTGGCATCCAGTGACCTTATGTTTTTAATTTTGGGAGGTAAGGACAGGCCCTATTTTAGGCATGTCACAGAGGAATCCCCAGTATTCCAGACAAAATCTTTTCTCTACCCGGGTAAGCTTAATTTTAAATTTTGGCTGAGGAATGGCTGGCGTTGAAAGGGTTAACCCGCCATCAATGTTGGCAGAAATGTTGTGATTTTATAAGGCTGTGGATCCAGACGACAAGGAGGCCAATCCTGAAGACTTGGGGAAAACTAGCTATCAACTTGGTCATACCAGGCAGCCGGGATCCCCCCCCCCCCCCCCACTTCTTACCGACTTTTAAACAGCCGCTGGATATTTTTTCACTCGCCGCAAAAACAAACAAAAAAGCGCGTGGGTCAGAACTTGCTTTAAGCGCTTAGAGGACAAACGCTTTACTCCCCAGGGGGCAACTCACTTTGTACACGGTTGTCTTCCCGCTGCCGGTGGGCCCGACGAGCATGACCCCGTGCCGCACGATCATGGTCTCGTAGAACTGGATGATCTTCTTGACCTGCGGCATCACCACCTGGAGCTTGTTGGCCTCCTGCACGCTGATGATCTCCTGCTGCAGCCGACCGTAGTCATGCTCTGGGATCTCCACCCCGGGGAACAGGTCTTGAAGGATGGCCTGGAGAAGAAAAACAACCACCCAAAATATAACCACCCAAAACAACCATGCTGATGATCTCCTGCTGCAGCCGGCCGTAGTTGTGCTCTGGGATCTCCACCCCGGGGAACAGGTCCTGAAACAACCACCCAAAATATAACCACCCAAAACAACCATGCTGATGATCTCCTGCTGCAGCCGGCCGTAGTCGTGCTCTGGGATCTCCACCCCGGGGAACAGGTTCCTGGAGAAGAAAAATATAACCAAAAATATACAAGTGAAACCTCCCTTAGTAGACCTCCCATTACAATGTAAGACTCCCTCCCACTTAAGACCTACTTCCCCGAAACATTGCCCTTCTGTGTAAGTATTAAAATGACTTCCCTTACAAGACCCCTCCATTAATAGACCCCTCCCTTATAAGACCTCATTTTGGATGATTTTTGAAGGTCTTATAAGAGAGGTTCCACTGTATAAGACTCCCTCCCACATAAGACCTACTTCCCTGATGCATTGCCCTTCTTTGTAAGCATTAAAATTACATCCCTTATAAGACCCCTCCTCATTTTGGATGATTTTTGAAGGTCTTATCAGGGAGGTTGCACTGTATAAGACTCCCTCCCACATAAGACCTACTTCCCCGATGCATTGCCCTTCTTTGTAAGCATTAAAATTACCTCCCTTATAAGACCCCTCCCTTCTTTTAAAGACCCCTCCCTTATAAGACCTCATTTTGGATGATTTTTTAAGGTCTTATCAGGGAGGTTGCACTGTATAAGACTCCCTCCCACATAAGACCTACTTCCCCGATGCATTGCCCTTTGTAAGCATTAAAATGACCTCCCTTATAAGACCCCTCCCTCATCAGACCTCATTTTGGATGATTTTTTGAAGGTCTTATAAGGGAGGTTGCACTGTATAAGACTCCCTCCCACATAAGACCTACTTCCCCGATACATTGCCCTTCTTTGTAAGCATTAAAATTACCTCCTTTATATAAGACCCCTCCCATATAAGACCTCATTTTGGATGATTTTTTGAAGGTCTTATAAGGGAGGTTCCACTGTATAAGACTCCCTCCCACATAAGACCTACTTCCCCGATACATTGCCCTTCTTTGGGTTTTTTTTGCCCCTTGCAAAGAAGGTTCTCTTTTCTTCAATGATTTGCACATACAAACCAAAATGTATGCAAACATCATCAATAAGTATGAACAGCTTATTAACAGTCCAATTACACCATAGCATCGGAAAATGAGCAAATAGGCGTAGACATAGACATTGCCCTTTGCGCATACAAACCAAAATGTATGCAAACATCATCAATAAGTATGAACAGCTTATTAACAGTCCAATTACACCATAGCATCGGAAAATGAGCAAATAGGCATAGACATAGACATTGCCCTTCTTTTCATTTCTTTTGACCCTCCACTGTCCCCGCCTGTCTTTTTTCTCTCTTTTTTTTTGTTTGAGGCGGCACATCTTTTTTTTTTCCTCTTTTTTTTTCTTTCCCTTTCCCCCCCCCCCCCTCACTTCCCTCATACATTTGTCTGTGTGATGAGCTAAGATGGACATTTTTCTTCGGTATAGTTTAGTGTTTTAGTCTGATACACAAGTGTCTGGGTTTCTGTATGACTTGGAGTTTGGTGTACTGATCATTCAGTATTAAAATTACCTCTCTTATAAGACCCCTCCCTTTAAGACCTCATTTTGGATTAATTTTGAAGGTCTCATAAGGGAGGTTCCACTGTACCATAATGTTCAGACCATCAGGCGCTTTGTGAGTACGAGGCAAATCCGTCAAATTCTTAAGAAAAATCTGAAAAAAATTGTAGAAAAAAAGGCACCCTCATGCTTAATTAAGGCAATTCTGAAGTGAGAAAGTCTTCTTCTTCTTCTTCTGTGTTCCCTAGGCATAATGGGTAAGGTACGTACATATGTGTCCGGTTTCCAGTTTTCACTTGGCTGCATACAAGCTGACAAAAGGAACAAAAATATTTGGAAGATTTTTGAATTTTAAAAAGACAGGAGAATGGGCCAATAAGCCAGAAAGATAGTAGATGATAGAAAGCAAAGGGAAAAGGCAGAGTCAAAGAGAGTGGCAGATCCTGCTTCAATAACTTGGGCAGGTTGGAGTCTTTAAGCGCCCATATCAACACATCTTCTGCTTTGTCGGGGTTCTGGCGTTTTAAAGACCCCGCCATGACCAGCACTAACCCCCCAACTGCCCTACCAACAAAAGAGCACACCCACACCCCATACCTGGAACAGTTGAGCGTCCTGCTTCAAGAATTTGGGCAGGTTGGAGTCTTTAAGCGATCACATCTACGAGTTTGTCCGAGTCCTGGATACCATTCTTTCTAGCCTCTCTCTCTCTCTCTCTCTCTACCCCTTCTTTCTCCCCCCCCCCCCCCCCTCCCCTACCCTCTTTAGCTCCATACCTGGAACAGTTGAGCGTCCTGCTTCAAGAATTTGGGCAGGTTGGAGTCCCTCAGGGCTCTGATGAGCACCACGTCTTCCGCTTTGTCGGGGTTCTGGCGCTTCAAAGACCCCGCCATGACCAGCACAGACTTGACGGCGCGCATGCCGAAGTCGTAGTGGTCCTGCTGTGAGAGCTGCTCGGAGCACAGCTTGTACATCTGAGTCATCTTCTGGGCCAGGTTCTTGGACGACTCGAAGCCCTCCGAGTAGAGGATCACCTCAGCGATCAGAACTGTTCAGAAGATTAAAAAAATTTGCAGACTCCGTTAACCCCTTGACTGCCATATAATGTACGGGGATTGATGATGTCACTGATGACGTGATGGGCTTTCAGGTGATTAAGCAACTCTGTTCTCCCGGTGTAGCCAAGATTCATGGTATTGATGATGATGATGATGATGATTAAGACAAACGATGATGATAAGGATGATAACACTAACCATAATCAGGCACCATCATAGCGATAGGTCTGAACAGGGCCTTCAAATTGTTGGGCAGCTCGGTTCTCCCGGCGTAGCCAGGATTCATATTGATGATGATGATAATGATGATGATTCATGATGATGATGATGATGACGATGACAACAGTGATGATGAGGACAAGAACACTAACCATAATCGGGCACCATCATAGCGCTAGGTCTGAACAGGGCTTTCAGATTGTCGGGCAGCTCGGTTCTCCCGGCATAGCAAGAACTCATGGCAATGATGATAATGATGATGACGATGATGATGATGACAACTATGACGATAACACTAACCATAATCGGGCACCATCATAGCGATGGGTCTGAACAGGGCCTTCAGATTGTCGGGCAGCTCGGTTCTCCCGGCGTAGCCAGGGTTCATGGTGATGAAGGCAGCACACGTGGGCAGGAGCTTGATCTCACGCCCCTCAAACATGAACCGCGACAGCTGGAGAGGGGAAAGGGAAGTAGTAAATCAATCAAACAAACAACCAAATATTTCAACCTTGCCTTGGTATGAGGCTGTGTCAGACCAGTTGACATAAGCTAGAAAGACAAGGCTACATCAAAATGTTGCTATGCTCTGAATGGTTGTGCGGGGATTGTCTTAAGCCATGACAAGCTCCCAGCATAACATCATCAGTCTAAAATCCCCCGAAGACGGAGTGTGGCTGCCCACATGGCGGGGTAATCAAAAACGGTCACACACGTAATGTTCTTATCCCTAGCTGGTGCATTTGTACTGAATTGTTCAAGTGCTCTGGTTGTTGGGATGATCCCTGGAGTCGTTAAGCCAGGGAACAACAACAACAACAACAACAACCACCCACCCAACCAATAATAATCAGACCTGCCAACCCCCCCACAGACCAATGAGGAATTTTTGAAGCAGAAATGAGGAATTTGAGGAAGCAAAGAGGAATTTTAACGCGGGACCTTACCTTTTGCAAACGAATACCATTCAAAGCACTGCATTCTCCTTCTTGTAAACAAACAAACACTTGTAGCACACTACAGTACACTTACAGCACATTTACTGGTGATTTCAGAGAATAGCACACCCCAAAATACTCATTTCACAACTAAACTACCTATTTCAGCCCTCCACACTACTAAAAAATTGTGTTTGTGGTCTTTGTTCATCCACTTGCATATTCTTTTGTGATGGCAGAGTCCGGAAACAAAGGGCCAACATGATCGGCCGCACTCATTGCAATATTGTGTTCAACCAAAAACCCAGCAAAAAAAGTTTCTGCTCGAATCACTTCGTTCTCATCCTTGTTTTCCTCAGTTTCCTTTGGCTTGAAAAAGTCTTTTAACGTCGATGAACACTCCTGTAAATTTGAAGCGCTGATGTGCTTTTGAGATTCTATGTGCCGTTTGACATCTCCAATGCCTCCATGCGAAATAGTGAAGTCCGAAAAGCACACAGTACATCGTGCGTAATGTACTCCTTTGCTGGAGCTCCGTATGGTCGGATATTTTTCCGTGTACGTCTTTCGAAATTTCTGTTCAGTTCTTTTATGTTTTTTATCACCCAACTCATCGCTATCTGCTTTTCGCTTCGACATCTTGCTTGGCTTGTTCGCGCGCAGAGTAAGAACGGAAGTATGTTTGACCGGAAATGCATCGATGATTGAAAACTCGGTTATACGCACGGAGCTGTGCTGCTGTGTATCTTAGACATTCGCGCACAGCGCTTTCGTTTTGTTGTTGTTGAAATTTTTGAATGCGGAATTTTATGGAAATAAGCGGAAGGGCGGAATAATTCTCATTTAAGCGGAAGAAATTCCGCATTTTGCGGAAGGGTTGGCAGGTCTGAATAATGAATAAATGAATGCGAGGATAGAAATGGTGGGAAAGAGGGCAGTTCTTAATGTTTTGATGGTCGCTTGTATCGACCCTATGTCTAACTTCTTGCGAAGCATGATTTGTTGTCCATTTTTCCTTAGTTTTGTTTCCATTTTTAATGCATGCAAATGTGTTTCCTCGCTTGTATTGTGCTTGTACGAGACCACACCTAACGTGATAAATAAAGTATCTTTGACTTTGACTTTGACACACACACACTCAGTGACTCGCACACACACACACACACACACACACACACACACACACACACACACACACACACACACACATACACACACACATACACACACACACACACAACCACACACACACACACTCACTTACACACAAACCTTTTGTTTTCGAGGACAGGATGAAAAAAAAGCTTTGTCAGCTTACTCTTTAACCCTCAATAAAGATCATTTTCACAAACACACATACACACTCTCACTTTCTGAGCCTCCCCCGAAGTCGGAGCGTGGCTGCCCATGTGGTGGGGTAATCAAAAACGGTCACACACGTAATGTTCTCATCCGTAGCTGATGCGCTTGTACCATAGTGTTCAAGTGCTTACACTGTTGGGATGATCCCTGGACTCTTAAAGCCAGCGTAAGCCAACAACAAACTTTCTGAGCCTTTTTCATTGCGGATGGTGATGAGCTGCTGAGCAATGACAGACAACACCTCAAAGTCGATTAACGCATGCACACACACACACACACACACACACACACACACACACACACACACACACACACACACACACACACACACTCATTCACACACACACACACTCACTCACACTCACACACACATTCACACTCACAAACACACTCACTTTCTGAGCCATGGCGTTGTGGATAGTGATGAGGTTATGAGCTGCTGAGCGATGACAGACAGCACCTCAATCTCAAATGCATGCATACATGTACGTGCACACACACACACACACACACACTCACTTTCTGAGCCTTGGCGTTGCGGATGGTGATGAGCTGCTGAGCGATGACAGACAACACCTCGATGTCGATGCGGTTGAACTCGTCGAAGCAGCACCACGCCCCAGACTGGGCCAGCCCCGCGAAGAACTTGCCCATCATCTGTTGAAATAAAATAACAATAATAATTCTTATTCTTCTTCGGCGTTCCCAGGACATATGGCCATAATGGGTAAAGTATATGTGTCTGGTTTTCAGTTTTCACTGGTCTCCCCGCTGCATACAGCCGCATCAGTCTATAAGCTGACAGTAGAGTGGAACCTCCCTTATAAGGGAGGGGTCTTATAAGGGAGATAATTTTAATACTTACAAAGAAAGGCAATGTCTCAGAGAAGTAGGTCTTATATGGGAGGGAGTCTTATAATGGGAGGTCTTATAAGGGAGGTTCCACTGTACTGAACAATATTCCAAAACGCAATAACAAACTCAGTACCTTGTAGTTGAGGCCGTCTGAGCAGTTGAAGACGTACACATGCTGTTTGACCAAAGAACTTAGCTAGGTCCTCGACGGACTTTGTTTCGCCCGTACCCGCTGGCAAACACTACTACAGTAGAACCTCCCTTACAAGACCTCCCTCCCACATAAGACCTACTTCTCTGAGACATTGCCCTTCTTTGCTACCTTCCTTATAAGACCCCTCCCTTATAAGACCTCATTTTGGATGATTTTTGAAGGTCTTATAAGGGAGGTTCCACTGTACTGCACAATATTCCAAAGCACAATAACGAACTCAGCACCTTGTAGTCGAGGCCGTCGGAGCAGTTGAAGACGACGCACTGTTTGGCCAGGGACTTGGCCAGGTCCTTGGTGGTCTCCGTCTTCCCCGTACCCGCGGGGCCCGCCGGTGCCCCGCCCAGATCCAGCTGCAGAGCTCCCATCAGGCACAGGTAGCACCGATCCTGAAAAAAGAAAAAAAAAGCTTTGTCAGCTTACTCTTTAACCCTCAATAAAGATCATTTTGACTTGACTTGACAAACACACATACACACTCTCACTTTCTGAGCCTCCCCCGAAGTCGGAGAGTGGCTGCCCATGTGGCGGGGTAATCAAAAACGGTCACACACGTAATGTTCTCATCCGTAGCTGATGCGCTTGTACCATAGTGTTCAATTGCTTACACTGTTGGGATGATCCCTGGAGTCTTTTAGCCAGCGTAAGCCAACAACAAACTTTCTGAGCGGACAAAACTCCTCTATATCTTTACTTAATGCTTAACGCAAATAATGGTTAACACACAAAGAAATCTTTGTCCCATGAATTTTACATATTTTCTATGTGTCTCTAAATTGATTGCACATAATTATGTTCTTTGTGTGTGTTTGATTTGATTTTCTTACTTTCTTTCTTTTTGCCTTTTCTTTTGCTGAATTATCAAGTATAAATGATGTATGTTTGTATTTACATAGTCTGTCATTCACCAATTATTTTTAATGAAATATTTCAGGAGCACGCTATAATGCTCTCTTTTGCTTTCTGTAAAATGTGTTGCTTGGAAATATTAAAGATTTGCTTAAACCAATTTTACATTAAGAGTACTCCACTGTCATTATGTCTTTCATAAGCAATTTTGTGGGTTGGGAATTTGTTGAGTCACCCCTTACTTAATTAACACACACACATAAAAATGGAAGTGACCCAGGGTGAGTCCACTCACGGTGAGGGGGGTGATGACGAGGCGGGGGGAGGCGCCCAGGTACTCGTAGCCGTAGTTGTAGAAGGAGATGGACATGCGGACAATGCAGTCGTCCAAATCGGGGTCCCAGTAGTACCGCAGCTGCTTCTGCCACTCAAAGTCGGTGACCTTGTCCACCTGGAGAGATAGAGAGACAAATGCAGGTAAAGGAACGAATGAAAAAAAAGAAAAAAAGAACATTTAATTAGAGTAGGGACATGCTAACCACGCAGTCGTCCAAATCGGGGTCCCAGTAATATGGCAGCTGCTTCTGCCACTCCCAACCATTCGAACCGGGAATTGATCCCAGTTCCCGAGAGATGGGAATTAACTCCGAACGTCACACCAAATCTTTTCATTCAAAAAAATCACCCAGAATAAAGTCTAACTCACATTTCATTTCTGAAAGATGCATATTGAATAGCAATGATGATATTATTATTCCAAAGCTAACACACTGTCACACAACAAACCATGAATTGGAATTAAAAAAATCCGTAATGGCGCTCCGAGCATCGCGCCGAGTCAATACTGCGTCACGTCACGTGGAAAGAAGAACAAAATTTGGGGTAACTTCGAAAAATCTGTTCAAAAAGACTAGTGGGTGCTTTCCCTTGCCGTAAGAACCAAAAACGGACCAGCGAGACTGAGGTAAAGGAAGAACTAACTTAGTATATTGCATTGTGGGTAAGGAGAAAGTTAAAGTGAACGTACTAGACCTGGCGTTCAGCGAGCGCAATCGGCGCATACGGGCTGCATGAGTTGATAAAATTCGGTCGAATTTGGCGTCTGTGTCCTAGAGAGGGGTTAAACTGCACTGGTGCATTCCCATGGTGCTTTGTCTCACAAGAGCCCTAGGCAATTTACAGTAAATAATGATCATCCAACTGTAAAAGAGCACAGATTTGCACGCACGAATGGGCTAAGCGCACACACACACACACAAAGTCAATGCTTAAAAAAACCAAGAAACATAAGCACTACACAAATATACACATATACAATAAACCGAAAAAACGCGCAATGAAAAAGTAAAATAAAATAATATAAAACAAAAAACAAAAAACCCCAACCAATACAATTTACAGCTTCTTCTTCTTCTGCGTTCCCAGGCCATATGGCCATAATGGGTAAGGTACGTATGTGTCCGGTGTTCAGTTTTCACTGGTCTCCCCGCTGCGTACAGCCGACACATTCTGATTTCGGAGGAGCTCAAAGGAGAAAAATTATTTGGAAGATTTTGTTGATGAAAAAGGCAGGAGAATGGGGCCAATAAGTCAGAAAGATAGTAGATGACAGAAAGCAAAGGGAAAAGGCAGAGTCAAAGAGAGTGGCAGATTAGAGGAAGTTACAAGCACAGAACTTCCAGAAGGTGTGGGAACTATTTTTACGAAAGCCCCCCCGGTATCCCCACGGGGAGGAATTACAGCTAAATGTCCACAAACTTCCCCGTGGGGATACCGGGGGGTCTTTCGTACAAATAGTTCCCCCACCTTCTGGAACTTCTGTGCTTGTAACTTCCACTAATCTGCCACTCTCTTTGACTCTGCCTTTTCCCTTTGCTTTCTATCATCTTCTATCTTTCTGCCTTATTGTTCCCATTCTCCTGCCTTTTAAAAAAAAACATCTTCCCAATTTTCTCCTTTGAGCTCCTCCGAAATCGGAATGTGTCGGCTGTACGCAGCGGGGAGACCAGTGAAAACTGAACACCGGACACATACGTACCTTACCCATTATGGCCATATGGCCTGGGAACGCAGAAGAACAGACCTGTTTACCCCCTACACAAGTCTTGAGTAGTCTGGATAGCTGAAATGAGTAGTTCTGGTGCCAAATGGGTAGTCTTAATCATTAAACCGTCAAACAATGTTCATTGAAAATGAGTAGAATCTAGCATTATTTTCAATATTGAAGAGTAGTAGAGGTCCAAATTGAGTAGAATACTACTCGAAAAGAGTAGAGTAAACAGGTCTGGAAGAAGAAGAAGAAGAAGAAGAAGAAGAAGAAGAAGAGGTCCACAAACCTCTCTTTTGACCATCCCGGTGACCATATCTCTGGCGTGCACGTCGATGGTGATGAGGGCGGTGATGACGGCACGCGCCAGTTTGGGCAACTCTCCGCGCACGATGGCCGCCAGTTTGTTCAGGTCCTGGTTTCAAAAAAAATATTCAAAAAATTATTACATCAATAAACTAAATTTAAAAAAGAACGTTTACAACAACTGAACAAGTCATTCAGGTTATCGGATACATTTTAAATACTATATTTTTTGGACTATAAGGTGCACATTATTATAAGCCCCCCCCCCCCAATTATAAACTAAATTCTATTTTCTTACTGTATTATCAGTCATATAATAAGGCACCTCGCGGTGGCTTGCACAACAGGGAACAAATAAGTGTTCCCTGTAAAAGGGTTCGTCTCTCTCGCCAGCTGTGATTCAAATGCGGCGTGCGCTCAACGCCTCCCCACTTTTATAGTCCGGCCGTGCCTTTAAGTAAGCAGCAACAACGCCCCCTCCTCACCCTGTGCTAATCACCCCCCACCCCCCAAATAAAAAAAATAAAAAATTGGGTAGGCGCTGCACTTGCGGTGACACACTCTCCGAGGGAGAGCAGCCCGAATTTCACAGAGCTAAGTCTCTGTGACTAGGATATACCAAATACAAACAAACAAACGAAACGAAAAAAAAGAGCAGTTCTCTTCTGACCTGGTAGCTCTTGATCTCGAAATCCTGCATGGCTTCTTGACGATCGAAATCCCCCTCCAGGATTTCCGTGATGTCGCGACACCACATCAGCTGCGACACTGTCAGGATCACCTGTCACGATGTGTCACGTCACAGTAAACATCAATGAGGATGACACCATCGCGATATTAATGTGACACTGTCGTGACATGCTATGTTCTAGCAAAACATGGAAGATGACAACACCAACTGCGACACTGTCAGGATCACCTGTCACGACGCATCATGTCACAGTAAACATCAATGATGATGACAGTGCGATAATGTGACACTGTCGTGACATACTGTGTTATAGCAAAAACATCAAAAGATTGACAACACCAACTGCGACACTGGTCGGGATCACCTGTCACGACGATGCGTCACGTCACAGGAATCTCATCAAAATGATGACGCCATGTCGCAGTCAACGTTGTTGATAATGACACCCCGAAAATGTGACAGTCAATGACATCTACATGTCACAGCAAACAAACATCAACGATGACAACACCACATCAACTGCAACACTGTCAGAATCAACCTGTCATGACATGTCATGGTAGAACATTAGTGATGATGACAGGTCAACCTTAATGACAACGACAAAATCACACTGAAAAAAAAATCTTCCCTTGTGTCTTAACACAACCTCTTCTAAATAATCTATTCGGTACATAAACAGAGACTGAAAATCTTTTCGTTAGAAAACAGATGGAAGAACTAGGGCTAAACACGCCAAGGTAATAATAGGATTAACTCAATTGAGGCACATACAAAATGACACAGCGTCTCACTCAGATCATTTGAGGTCATTTTCTAAAAATCTCCCAAACGTCTCTCTCTGTGTCCTTTTTTCTCTGTCTTTGTCTATCTCTGCGCCCCCCCCCCCCCTTACACACACACACACTTTCTCTCTGTCCATCTCTCTCTCTCTTTCTCTGTCCCTCTCTTTCTTCCTCTCTCTGTCCCTCTCTGTGTCTCACCCCCTCTCTCTCTCTCTCTCTGTCTATTTCTCTCTGTCCCCCCCTCTCTCTTTCTCTCATTCTCTCTCTCTGTCCCTCCCTCTCTCTCTCTGTCCCCCTCTCTCTCTCTCTCTCATTCTCTCTCTCTGTCCCTCCCTCTCTCTCCCTCTCTCTCTCACCCCCTCTCTCTCTCTCTCTCTCTCTCTCTCCCTCCCTCTCTCTCACTCTTGTCTATTTCTCTCTGTCTCTCTCTCTGTCCACCCCTCTCTCTCTCATTCTCTCTCTCTCTCTCTCCCCCCCCCCCCCCCCTCTCTCTCTCTCTCTGTGTGTGTCCCTCCCTCCCTCTCTCTCTCACACTCTCCAGGAAAATGAGCGTACCTGAGAGCAGTGGTTGAGCACCCACTCCTCGCGGGGCCGTCGCTCTCTCTGTCTCTCTCTCTCTCTCTCTCTCTCTCTCTCTCATTCTCTTTGTCCCTCCCTCTCTCTGTCCCTCCCTCTCTCTCTCTCACTCTCTTTCAAGGAAAATGAGCGCACCTGAGAGCAGTGGTGGAGCACCCACTCCTCGCGGGGCCGTCGCTCGTAGTCGCCGATGGCGACCTTGGTCAGTTTGCGGAGGTTGGCAAACATGGCCTCCTCCACTTTGCCCAGCCAGTCCTCCACGTTGCTTCGCGCCTTCAGACCCTGTGCACAACCCAAAGTAATGATATTAACAACAATCATTCTTCTTCTTCTTTGTGTGTGTGTGTGTGTGTGGGGGGGGGGGGGAGGACTTTCTTATTCTCTGGGGAGATCATGGCTAACAAACAAGACAGACAGACAGACACACACACACGCACACACACACGCACACACACACACACACACACACACACACAGAGCGAACCAGCCCCATACCTTGCCCAGGGAAACTTTCTCATTTTCTGGGTAGATCATGGCTAACAAACACAGACAGACAGACAGACACACACACACAGACAGACAGAGAGACACACACACAGACAGACAGAGAGACACACACACACAGACACAAACAGCGAACCAGCCCCATACCTAGCCCAGGGAAACTTTCTCATTTTCTGGGTAGATCATGGCTAACAAACACAGACAGACAGACACACACACACACACACAGACAGACAGAGAGACACACACACAGACAGACACACACACACACAGACACAAACCGCGAACCAGCCCCATACCTTGCCCAGGGAAAGTTTCTCATTTTCTGGAAAGATCATGGCTAACAAACAGACAGACAGACAGACAGACAGACAGACACACACACACAGCCCCATACCTTGCCCAGGGAAACTTTCTCGTTCTCTGGGGAGATCATGGCCAGAATGTCGTTGGTGTACTGGATTTCTGCCGGCTTCTCAGGCTCCCCTGTGGACCACAATCCAATCCATCAATCAATCAATCCATCCATCCATCAATCCAACAATCGATCTTTCAATCCATCCATCCAACCATCAATCAAGCAGTTAAAATCATGGCCAAGATATCTTTGCTGGTTCTCTGGTCTTCTGACTATCTTGTTGCAGAAAACAACCCAATCAATTAACCCTCTTGCAGGCAGGGGAGGGGTTGAACAATTGCAGCATATTGATTAACCCTCTAGCATTCGCATTTGTTGCAGAAAAACTTGTTGTAGTGTTCAGATTCTTTCACAGATTTGCGGGAAAATCTGTCTTTTGAAGCAAACAGAGCGCCGTACAGTTTCCATCACATCATGGCAAGAGAGGAGCTTCTTCATAGTGTGTGCATAACAAGCCAGAACTTAGTGCGTGATAAAAATGCCATCAGAGGGGGTCTCAGAGTAGGCAAACTATGGGCGGTTTTGAGTGGCTTGAATACACAGAGGCAACTTCTGGCTGGCCGATTTGGGCCAGAATAAATCCAAGAGGGTTAATCAATCAATCAATCAATCAATTAATCAAGACAATGGCCAAAATGTCCATAGAGAACTGAATTTATGTTGGCTTTTCTGTCTCCCCTGTGGCTAATCAATCAGTCCATCCATCAATCCACAAATCAATCAACCAATCCATCAACCAATAAATCCACAAATCAACCAATCAATCAATCAACTGATCCATCCACACATTCATCCATCATTCAATCATTCACTCACTCCATCAATCAAAACTTTATTGCCCATACTGACGCAAGAAAATGTACTCATATTATGCTGACAAACAAAAAAACAAAAAATGATTTGAACAAAAAAAATGAAGAAGAAAGACTAAGCTGTGAAGTGATGACAAAAATGACTGATGATAATAACGATGAGGAATGATGATGATGACAATGACGATCATGCATGATGACAACGATAACGGCTAAGGAACATGGCATGGAAACGGAATTGGAACACTTCTCAAGTGGGTGGATGCCTCGTGCCTCGTGCCTCCATACGGGGAGCTGGACGACCCCGCCCCCTCCACGAGTCTCTCCCTGTGGGGATACCGGGGAGTCTTTCGTAAAAATAGTTCCCCCACCTTCTGGAAGTTCTGTGCTTGTAACTTCCTCTAATCTGCCACTTTCTTTGACTCTGCCTTTTCCCTTTGCTTTCTATCATCTACTATCTTTTTGACTTAATGGCCCATTCTCCTACCTTTAAAAAAAAAAATCTTCCAAATAATTTTTCTCCCTTAGAGCTCCTCCGAAATCGGAATGTGTCGGCTGTAGCCAGCGGGGAGACCAGTGAAAACAGAAAAACGGACACATACATACGTACCTTACCCATTATGGCCATATGGCCTGGGAACGCAGAAGAAGAACACTTTTGAACGTTACGATGATGACGATGATGATGACAATGATGATAATGATGATGATAACGACAATAACGATAATCACACGGGCATTGGGGTCTGCAACGAACACCTTTTGCAAGAGTGAATGCCCTTGGAGGGTGGGGGAAGATGGTTCAGTGCTGACCAGACAGGGGGATAACTCTCGCCAATAACCCCTATTTGATGCCACTAAATGGCTGCCTTTCGCAAGAGTGAATGCCCTTGTCAGTACTGACCAGCAAGAGCAATTACTCTCACTGTCAAGGGCGTTAATAACCCTAGTTGCAAAGGCCTATAATTCACCTTGCTCGGGCGTGGCCTTGCCTTCGCTAGGGGCGATAGCAAACTCCAGCTTGGAAATGGCGTCGAAACATTTGCGCAGGTGGGGCTGCACGGCCATGGGGTTCCGGGTCTGAGCCAGAATCTCCAACAGTTCGTCGTTGGACAGGAAGTAGAATCTGTCGCCGTCAAAGAAAATCACCCGTTAAAATGATTGATGAAAAATTGCCACGAGGGATTATATAAAAAAAAAATCTGCAGTCAAAATGGGTATCAAATACTACCAATACATTTTTGGTCAAAACTACCATGAAGAATATGCAGACAAACCTCTATTTTAAGACTTCCAAAATGTCCGGAAAAATCGGTCGTAAATTGGAGGGGTCGTATGACGGAGGTTTTCACTGGCAGCCGTAGAAAGAAAAAGTTCAGCACAGTTCATACTCTCTTCTTCATGCACACATACAATGACATATTAAAACTGGATTTGGGTCTTTCCAACTCCATAGGATTGTGCAATCGATGTATTACAGTTTCACTTCGCCGACTTCTGTTAATCACCTCCACTCTCGTCCAAAGTCAGTGGTTTTCTTTTTCAAAGTCAGTGGTTTTCGTGCTTTTCCTACGCTTTCCGCCATCTTTTCTACAACAAGGGAAGCGACTCCGCTTTCAGGCCCTTGCCCGTGGTTGTTTCCCTTTGCTCGAAGTCTATGCAGACGGCAACAACGGTCGTAAAAACCAACAAAATGGCGGTCGTAAGTCGCGTTTTAGAGGAAGTCGTTTAAGAGAGGTCGTTTACATAGTAAAATGCATCCGTGTCAACAAAACCGGTCTCAAATGAGAGGTGGTCGCTTAACAGAGGGTCGTAAAATAGGGGTTTGTCTGAAAATGTTCTGGTAAAAATTGACATTAAGGAAAACAATGTAAAAAAACAAACATATATCATAAAGAAAATATATATAAAGCAAACAAGAAAAACAACAACGATAAAGCACATAAACATTACACATTTGACAATTAACCCCTTTACTGCCAGAAAAAAAATTGACAAATCATCTTTTATCTAATTATAACATTGAAGAGAGACCCATTAGACTGAATCTGAGAAAATGATCTAGAGATAGATCCTTCATGACTTGCCTAAAACAAAACCCAGCATTCCTGGACTACGACATCAAAAGTTATGACATCGCACTTCACGTAGTAGTAGACACGGGAGCAGGCACGGAAAGGGTTAACTGTGTCAGTCAGCACCAATAAAACCGTTAACCCTTTCATCACCACTGTCGCCTCTTAGCACCACAATGATTGAACACCCATGTCGCTGAAAGGCATCACATGAGGGTCTAGTATCCAGTGACCTTATGTTTCTTCATTTTGGGAGGTAAGGATAGGCACTGTTTTACGCATGTCACAGAGGAATCCCCAATATGGCAGACAGAATCTTTTCTCTACCCAGGTAAGTTTAAAGGAAAGTTTTAGCTGAAAAATGGCTGGTGTTACTTTTAAAAAAAGGCTTATTTTGTCTGATTTAACCCTTTCACTGCCAACGTCGCATTTTTGCACCACAATGATTTAACACCCATGTCACTAAAAGGCATCGAATCAGGGTCTGTTATCCAAAGACCCTGTTCTCTTAATTTTGGGAGGTAAGGATAGACCTTACTTTAAATATGTCATAGAGGAATCCCCAATATTGCAGACAGATGTTTTTCTCTACCCAGGTTAGTTTGACAGAATGTTTTTGCTAAAAAATGGCTGGTGGTGAAAGGGTTAATCCGTTTAATGAGTACCGTGGGAAGATGACTCTCTTGGACTCGAGGTAGGCCTCCAGGCACTTCATGATCTGATCCAGCAGAGCGTTGTTGTTCTGGAACAGCTCCAGGAGCCCTGGAAAAACACAACAGAGAGTAATAATAATAATAATAATAACTCTTATATAGCGCCGTTCTCCTGGCGCAGCAGGACTCACAGCGCTTTACAAAAAACATACATACAATAATCATGAAGAAAAAACAACATAATTATACAAAAAAGGAAACACAACCATAAAAAATCCATGAAAAAACAATTAGCCCATTATCGCACTGCACTCACACATAGTCCAACTCAGCAAAAACTCACAGAGGGTGAACTGAAGGGGAGAAGACACAGGAGATCAACAGAGGTATTTTCTGAAGAGAACAGTTTTCAGGCCAGTTTTGAAAGAAGACAAAGATGGAGAGCTGCGGAGAGAGGAAGGGAGGTTGTTCCAGATGTGTGGTGCTTGGAAACGGAAAGCTCTGTTTCCAACTGTTTTGTATTTGGTGACAGGTGTGCAAAGAAGTTTGAGGCTACTTGATCTGAGGTTGCGTTCTGGTGTGTAGGCAGAGAGAAGAGAGGAGAGGTAGTCTGGAAGAGAGCCTTCGAAGTAGCGATAGGCAAGAGTGGCCACTTTGTACTCTACTCTAGCGTCAACAGGGATCCAGTGCAGCTGTCTCAGCAGGGGTGTCGCTGTAGTAGACAGTAGACACCTGTTCTGCTTCAAACCCACCACTTTCTCCCTGCAACCAGCGGCGACACAGGTCGCCACACTAAAGGCACTTGAATTTAGCACCGGGACTTTTCCATCAGCTTCCTTCGGCCTTGGCCTTTTATTAGACGTGCTTCCGATTTCAGAATGAGGCTCCTTCTTATTCCTACAGTTAAATGGTGGTTATTGCTTCAGTCTTAGAAGTTTTTCGATCTTTTTGAGACCAGAATTTCTAAACTGTGTCAAGATGGCAGTTACTGGGTTGAAGCAATCGTACTCAGAGTTGATTCTAGGGAATAATTTGAAAGTTTTATCTGGGGAATAATTTGAAAGTTTTATGCAATTACCGTATGTTTCGGACTATAAGGCGATATTGTTTTCTCCAATTATGACCTATGCGCCTAATAAACGAGGGCGCCCTATAAGTAAACAAAATTGTGAGAAGAGAGGCAACGATTGCCGTGTTCAGTACAGTCTACTGTGAGTCACAACATCGAAAGTGGTAACGAGTCGCCGATACGACGAATACTCACGTTAAAATGCTTCGAAATCCCTGTTATTGTCCGAGATACCGTCCAACAGATGCCACAACCCTTCATTGGATGTAAAAAGCATCTTTGTAGAGCTTAAAATGCCATAATTCTACCAGTTTTTGCGAAGAAAAGTCCAAACACAACAACCGGAAGTCGCAAAAACGGAAGTTTCGATTATTTGAGAAGGGAGCCAACTCTCGTTTACGACAACAAAAATGGTGGTCAGTAATCGTTTACAGGACATGTACGGGCTTCAAACTTCGACTTTCTGTTGCGAGGTGTGTATCGCCTTATAAACGAGGGCGCCTTTCACTTGGATTTTTTCAGATTGTTCTTGAAAATTGCCCTATTCGCCTTATACACAGCAGCGCCTAATGAGCCGAAAAATACGTTTTTTGGTGTGTTTTTAAACCAGGCGATACAGTGATGGGAAAACAGTGAATCGATGTGACACCAGTTCTGAGTTGAACAGGGGGGTGGATAGCAAGTGGTAGGCCTAGAGCTTGCAGCTGGCATACTAAATTAATAAAGTGCACCTTATAGCTGATTGATATGAGGTACACCTGAACTACTTTGAACCATGTCAAAGCAAAAGCTAATTACCATGATCAGTCGGCTAACTTACCGGGCTGTGTGGCGGCGCGGATGGCGAGCGGCACCTTGTTGACCTTCCGCATGATGTCCTTGTAGGACTTGTCCACCTGCAGGAACATCTTGGCCTCCGCCGGCAGCTGGCGCTGGATGTCCGGCGCAGAGAAAATGCTCTCCAAGTACAGCCACGACCGCTGGCAGTTCAGCCACTCATCCTAAAGAGGAGAAGAAGAATTGTTAACACTATTCTGACCTAGTAATGTGGACGGATTGCCTCCCCTTGGACCAAGTCATTTTAGGCGAGTGCAGGAAAAGTCATTGATGACTTCTTCCGTCGTGAAAAAACTTATTTTGTCCATGATTTTGAAGAAATTGCGATGTCTCGAAGCAGTGCCAGTTAGACGGAAGTTTAGAGAGTAATTTCCCATTGAAACTCTCAGTTGTTAAAGGTCTATCTACTTCTATTCACCGTAGCAACAGCCAAAACCGAAAGTGGGTGTAAAGACCACGGTTAGAAATGGGTTAAATATGTTTTAAGTGTTCTGATTTCATAATTTGTTCCGGTAGCTGTCAAGACAAAGTTAGATAAACAAAATGTGAAAATGCATTTTGTGTTGTAATATATTTTATTTCCCTCTCTCATCCCTCCACTCCACAGTTCCTTCTTTCTCTCCCACACCCACACACATGGATCAACGCATGTCATCAATTAACATCATAATAATAGTAGTAATAATAAAATAAAACAAACAAACAAACTATCATTGTTTGTACTAGAATCAAATAAATATGCTTTTGAAACTATTATGGCTTTTTGTGGACTTTTCTGTGACTAAAGTTGTGTTGAGCAAGTGAGTGAGTATTTGAATGAAAGAAATATATATATATACCGTATCTCACAGACCACAAGACGATACTCTTTTCTTAGACTGAGACCCCCGCGCCCTACACTGTGACTGGTAATATAGTAAGAAACTATAATAACAAAATCAGAATTCTGTGTCAAACTTGGGGGTGCGCCTTATAATCAGGTGCGCCCTCTAGTCCGTAAAACACGTATGTAAGTTAACTTATGAATTAACAAACGAATAAATGAATTATTGAATAACTGGCTTTGAACTGGAAGTTCTGTGCTTATAACTTCCTCTAATCTGCCACTCTCTTTGACTCTGCCTTTTTTCTTTGCTTTGTATCACCTACTATCTTTCTGACTTTTTATTGGCCCCATTCTCTTGCCATTTTTCCAAAAAAATCTTCCAAACAATTTTTCTCCCTTGAGCTCCTCCGAAATCAGAATGTGTCGGCTGTACGCTAGCGGGGAGACCAGTGAAAACTGAAAGCCGGACACATACATACCTTACCCATTAGGGCCATATGGCCTGGGAACACAGAAGAAGAAGAAGCTGTAAATTGTATTTGTTGGGGTTTTTTGGTTGTGTTTTTTAATTTGATTTGTTTTCATTGCGCGTTTTTTCGGTTTAAAAAACCCAGACACATACATACCCTACCCATAGGGCCATATGGCCTGGGAACGCAGAAGAAGAAGAAGAATTATTAAAAAAAACTGACCAGCGTTTTTGCGAAGAGGTCCAGCTGCTTGCTCCAGTCGCTGACGCGGGACTCGATGGGACCGACGTGTCGCGACGACGCGATGGTGGCCACGTTGATGTTGCTGTCGTCCAACAGCTGTTGGATGTCGTCCGTGCCGCCAAGAATGTACACGTCCTTCGAGTCCTTGTGGGGCAGCACGATGAACTCCGTGGCCTTCCACGCGTCCTCAACCTGTAAGATATACGGCAATGTCAGTGCAAGGAGGCTCAGAAACCTGAAACCTGAAACTAAAATTCCTGACAACCCAAAATTAAAGCAGACTTTAGAACACAAGTCAAACCTTACCAAGCTCTGCAGCAAACTTACCATAGTGATTTCCAAACTCACAAGCTCAGTCAAGTATAAATTTCACACCTACTGTTTTTAGGCACAATTTAGGTAAAGGTAAAGATGTGCCACCCCCTCTGCATTTCTCGGTTAATTCCATTTTTCCGTTTTTGCCTTTCTTACCAAACGCTGTATTTTATGAACCTTTTCAGCTTTTTATCTTTTTGGAATAATAACCCTAACCCTAACCCTACCCCCCCCCCCCCCCCTATAAGACGGAAAAAACGCAATGAACCACGACTGTGACAAATGCCGCGGTGTACTGCATTACATAGGGGGGGGTCCTATTAGATAATGGCCTTTATCATGACTGCAATTAATTATTGAACAAAGATAATTAGCTGAAAATGTTCATAAAATACAGCTTCATGTTTGGTAAGAAAGGCAAAAACGGAAAAATGGAATTAACCAAGAAATGTAGGGGGGGGGGGGGCCCATCTTGACCTTTACCACCATTTTTTGTTAACCCATAATTGCTGTTCTGCCCAAGTCTCTCATCCTGGAAATCATGCCAGACTGTTTTGCCCCAATATACTCCCAAAACGTTATTACAAGACTTGATTACGAAGACCAGAAATCCAGGCTGCATAAGCAACATGCTAACAGAACTGAACCTCCCTCCTCTGGAAGAACGTCGCAGGCAGCAACGTCTCAGCCTTTTCTACAGGATAGCTGAGGGCCACATTCCTGCACTCCCAGTGGAAAAGTTTCTCGCTCCAGCAAATATAAAGCGTTGCAGGATCAAACCCACCAAGTATGAAGGCTTCCAGTCCACAAACATCCTCGAAAAACAGGTCATAAACCACTCGCATGGATTTCGTGTCCAAGAATGTCGAACAGAGCAATATCATATGTAGCTCTTTCTTCGCGCAGACTGCTGCAGAGTGGAACAAGTTGAGCGAGGCCACCATCAACGCAGGCTCTATCAGTGCATTTACATCAGCACTGATCAGATCTCCATCTGAGCCTGCCCCAACTGACCACTAAAATTAGATCCCTCCCCTCCCCCTCCCCCCTTCTCCTCCCCCTCCCCCGCTTGTTGCTGGAAGTGGGGCCTGTTCCTTCCCGGCTGAACTGGGGGGTTTAATGGTCTTAATCCAGTGCAAGCTTTAGGTCTTTCCTTTCGATGTTTTAGGTACATGCGCCCTCCTAGTTCCGTCGCGACCATTGCCAGTAATACTACCGTAATTTTCGGACTATAAGGCGATATTTTTTTCTCCAATTTCGACCTGTGCGCCTTATAAACGAGGGCGCCCTATTAGTGAACAAAATCGTGAGAAGAGAGGCAACGATTGTCGTACTCAGTACAGTCTACTGCGAGTCACAACATCGAAAGTGGTAACGAGTCACCGATACGACGAATACTCACGTTAAAATGCTTCAAAATCCCTGTTATCGTCCGAGATACCGTCCAACAGATGCTCTAACCCTTCATTGGATGTAAAAAGCATCGTTGTAGAGCTTAAAATGCCATAATTCTACCAGTTTTCGCGAAGAAAAGTCCAAACACAACCAGAAGTCGCAAAAACGGAAGTTTCGATTATTTGAGAAGGGAGCCAACTCTCGTTTATGACAGCAGTAATGGCGGTCGGTAAGCGTTTACAGGACGCGTACGGGCTTCAAACTTCTACTTTCTTTTGCAAGGTGTGTATCGCCTTATAAACGAGGGCGCCTTTTACTTGAATTTTTTCAGATTTTTCTTGAAAAATGCCCTATTCCCCTTATACACAGCAGCGCCTAATGATCCGAAAAATACGGTACTCGAAAAGAGTAGAGTAAACAGGTTTGAGTCGCCCACCTTTTTGAGGATGGCCTCAAGGCTGGCCTCGGAGGATGCCTGGCCGGAGATCTCCTGGAGGCGCTCGGAGTGCTTGAAGGCGTTGATCCTCTCCAGCTGGCCCAGGGTGAGGGGCTCCTCCTCCGTGAAGTGGAAGTCCAGCACGTCCTCAATCACGTCCCAGTGGCGCTGCTTCAGTGTGGGGTTGCGCATGTCCGTGATCACTGGGAGCTGCGAGGGAAACGAAGGGGTGGGGTTACTAGGTTGAAGGAGAGAGAGAGAGAGAGAGAGAGAGAGAGAGAGAGAGAGAGAGAGAGAGAGAGAGAGAGAGAGAGAGAGAGAGAGAGAGAGAGAGAGAGAGAGAGAGAGAGAGAGAGAGAGAGAGAGAGAGAGAGAGAGAGAAATCCAAGATGTCCTCGATCACGTCCCAGTGGCGCTGCTTCAGCGTGGGGTTGCGCATGTCCGTAATCACCGGGAGCTGTGAGGGAAACAAAGGGGTGGGGTTACTAGGTTTGAGAGAGAGAGAGAGAGAGAGAGAGAGAGAGAGAGAGAGAGAGAGAGAGAGAGAGAGAGAGAGAGAGAGAGAGAGAGAGAGAGAGAGAGAGAGAGAGAGAGAGAGAGAAAGAAAGAGAGAGAGAGAGAGAGAGAGAGAGAGAGAGAGAGAGAGAGAGAGAGAGAGAGAGAGAGAGTGGCGCTGCTTCAGCGTGGGGTTACGCAGGTCCATGATCACTGGGAGCTGCGAGGGAAACGAAGGGGTGGGGTTACTAGGTTGAAGAGAGAGAGAGAGAGAGAGAGAGAGAGAGAGAGAGAGAGAGAGAGAGAGAGAGAGAGAGAGAGAGAGAGAGAGAGAGAGAGAGAGAGTGGCGCTGCTTCAGCGTGGGGTTACGCAGGTCCATGATCACTGGGAGCTGCGAGGGAAACGAAGGGGTGGGGTTACTAGGCTGAAGGAGAGAGAGAGAGAGAGAGAGAGAGAGAGAGAGAGAGAGAGAGAGAGAGAGAGAGAGAGAGAGAGAGAGAGAGAGAGAGAGAGAGAGAGAGAGAGAGTGGCGCTGCTTCAGCATGGGGTTACGCAGGTCTGTGATCACCGGGAGCTGCGAGGGAAACAAAGGGGTGGGGTTACTGTAGTTCAGGCATGTGAATTGGAAAAGTAAAATAAAGCTGAAAAGCAAAAAGTCTGGGGGCCGCAGAAGGCCCCTAGTAGGATTCCAGGGGGTAATGCTGAAGACTTTTTGGTCATTGAAGCCCTAAAACAGCATTAGAATGGATAAATTTAGTTAATTTGTTAGTTTTTCAGAGGACAGACTTTTTTTTCGGCGGAAAAGCAATGTTATTTCAGCGGAAATTTGCTGTTTGGCGGACAATTCCCATCCCTGATAGTTGAAGGAGAAAGAGAGAGAGATCGATCACAGCACAAAAAATTCTGCACATTCCGACTGCTTTTGGACAGAGAGAGACAGAGAGAGGGAGACAGACAGACAGAGAGAGAGAAATCCAAGATGTCCTTGATCACCCCCCAGTGACACCGCTTCAGTGTTGGGTTATGCATGTCTGTGATCACTGCCGGCTGTAAAAGGAGAGAGACAGAGTTGAGAGAGAGAGAGAGAGAGAGAGAGAGAGAGAGAGAGAGAGAGAGAGAGAGAGAGAGAGAGAGAGAGAGAGAGAGAGAGACAGAGAGAGAGAGAGAGAGAGAGAGAGAGAGAGAAAGAAATCCAAGATGTCCTTGATCACCCCCCAGTGACACCGCTTCAGTGTTGGGTTATGCATGTCTGTGATCACTGCCGGCTGTAAAAGGAGAGAGACAGAGTTGAGAGAGAGAGAGAGAGAGAGAGAGAGAGAGAGAGAGAGAGAGAGAGAGAGAGAAAGAAAGAGAGAGAGAGAGAGAGAGAAATCCAAGATGTCCTTGATCACACCCCAGTGACACCGCTTCAGTGTTGGGTTACGCATGTCTGTGATCACTGCCGGCTGTAAAAGGAGAGAGACAGAGTTGAGAAAGAGAGAGAGAGAGAGAGAGAGAGAGAGAGAGAGAGATAGAGAGAGAAAGAGATAGAGAGAGAGAGAGAGAGAGAGGGAGGGAGAGAGAGAGAGAGAGAGAGAGAGAGAGAGGGAGAGAGAGAGAGAGAGAGAGAGAGAGAGAGAGAGAGAGAGAGAGAGAGAGAGAGAGAGAGAGAGAGAGAGAGACAGACAGAGAGAGAGAGAAATCCAAAATGTCCTTGATCACCCCCCAGTGACACCGCTTCAGTGTTGGGTTACGCATGTCTGTGATCATTGCCGGCTGTAAAAGGAGAGAGACAGAGTTGAGAAAGAGAGAGAGAGAGAGAGAGAGAGAGAGAGAGAGAGAGAGAGAGAGAGAGAGAGAGAGAGAGAGAGAGAGAGAGAGAGAGAGAGCGTGTGTGTGCGTGCATGTATGTGTAAGCGAGAGAGAGAGATACAAACACACACAAACAGACACACACACACACACACACACACACGTCACAAACACCAAAGAATCCAAGCACACACAAACTCCCCTCAAAAACACACACACACACACCCTGTCTCTCATCATGTCGACCTTCTCTTTGAGGAGGGGCACCACACCGTTAGGGGGCAATCCTTTCTCCAGCTGCATGACGTTCTTGGCGTACTTCATCATCATTATCATCATTAACACAAAGTACAATGTCTCTCATCATGTCGACCTTCTCTTTGAGGTTGGGGGCACTACTCCGTTAGGGGGCAATCCTTTCTGCAGCTGCATTACGTTCTTCATCATCATTATCATCATTAACACAAAGTACAATGTCTCTCATCATGTCGACCTTCTCTTTGAGGTTGGGGGCACTACTCCGTTAGGGGGCAATCCTTTCTGCAGCTGCATTACGTTCTTGGCGTACTTCATCGTCATTCATCATCATTAACACAAAGTACAATGTCTCTCATCATGTCGACCTTCTCTTTGAGGAGGGGCACCACTCCGTTAGGGGGCAATCCTTTCTCCAGCTGCATGACGTTCTTGGCGTACTTCATCATCGTTATCATCATCATCATCGTTATCATCATTATCATCAATAACACAACGTACCCTGTCTCTCATCATGTCGACCTTCTCTTTGAGGAGGGGCACCACTCCGTTAGGGGGCAATCCTTTCTCCAGCTGCATGACGTTCTTGGCGTACTTCATCATCGTTATCATCATCATCATCGTTATCATCATTATCATCAATAACACAACGTACCCTGTCTCTCATCATGTCGACCTTCTCTTTGAGGAGGGGCACCACTCCGTTAGGGGGCAATCCTTTCTCCAGCTGCATGACGTTCTTGGCGTACTTCATCATCGTTATCATCATCATCATCGTTATCATCATTATCATCAATAACACAACGTACCCTGTCTCTCATCATGTCGACCTTCTCTTTGAGGAGGGGCACCACTCCGTTAGGGGGCAATCCTTTCTCCAGCTGCATGACGTTCTTGGCGTACTTCATCGTCGTCTGGTTCATGTCCTCAGGGTCCAGGTTATCAAATTGCGCCTGAAACAAGAACACAAGCGTAATAAGCACAAAGCGATTCCACATTCAATGGTCAACTAAGGATGATGATTTGCCAGGGGGCAGTCAAACCAGTAGGGGCTTAGCGTGTGATTTTCTTAGTTGGGCGTAAGGAGAGAGAGAGAGAGAGAGAGAGAGAGAGAGAGAGAGAGAGAGAGAGAGAGAGAGAGAGAGAGAGAGAGAGAGAGAGAGAGAGAGAGAGAGAGAGAGAGAGAGAGAGAGAGAGAGAGAGAGAGAGAGAGAGAGAGAGAGAGAGAGAGAGGAGAGAGAGATGAGTCCAAATCGTCCTAAGTTGCTCATTAACCTATTTAAGACACAATTTAATTTGGAAACTAAATTTTAAAAACAAATCTTAAACATACCTTAAGCACGAAAGACATTTCATAGCTATCCTCGTTTATTTCCCGACATAAAAAATAATTTAGTTTAATAAAGCCACTACATAACTTCTTGACAAAGACAATAAAAATGAAAACAAGTCTCTGGGAGAAAAAAACCTTTCATTTTTCATTAAAGTCTTTTTATTAAGAAAAACAATCAAGTAGAAGTAGAAGGGTAAAATATAGGATGTTCCAACACACACACACACACACAAAGTCTAGGATCAATCATCAAACAAAATAACATGGTCTCAAATTCTGTGGCCTTGTATGCTCTGCTCTCATGGTGACCTCAGTTTCGGTCTCCAATCCAGTCTATGTCCTCGGTGCGTTCGGGTCAAAGTCATGCGGATCAGTATGTTCTGGGGAGCTGTCGGTGGACAGTCGTGGTGGCGCCCTCGGAGGAGGACCTCACTCACGTTGGCTCCGCGACTAAGACATTATTGTCGTCAGTAGGGGGCTTAGTAGGTGGTGTCCTGCATTAGCTCAGAACAGGCTCCATTGAACTCCGCCGAAGTGACTCAGCAACAGTGCAGTGTCTCCTCGGTTGGTTTGCCTCCTTACGGCAAAACACAGATTCGCTCCCCTTGGACTGCTGATTTCAGATTCTATGACCTGACAAACCAGGGTGTGGCTGCAAGTTGGGACTCGGAATGAGAGGTGTGGGAGCAACGCCACTGTACGGCCCAGAAGATGGGACAGCAAAAAAATAAAATAAAAAAAATAAAAAGAAAGACTGGTATAATAAGTAGCTGTTATTAACCCTTTCACCGCCAATGTCGCATTTATGCACCACAATGGTTTAACACCCATGTCACTAAAAGGCATCAAACCAGGGCCTGTTATCCGAAGACCACATTTTCTGAATTTTGGGAGGTAAGGATAGGCCTAATGTTGTACATATCACAGAGAAATTCCCAACATTGCAGATTTTTTTTAAAATCTACCCAATTAAATTTAATAGTATATCCTGGCTGAGAAATGGGTGGCGGCGAAAGGGTTAACTTTGGGAAAACTAGGCTGAAATCTGCTAAGAGAAAAGATGCTTTGCCCAGGCTACATCCTCACTCTATCTGCCAAGAGGACTCTAGGACTGCTGCCAAGGGGAAAGGTCCTCCCCTCCAAACAACGAAAAGGAAACCCCCCAAAGGTGCCCATGGGACCCAAAACACAATAGCCCTTACCTGCCCTATCAACACAAGAGTGGCCCTAAGCCACGAAAGAAACCAGCGCCGTTCTTCTTCTTCTTTTTTGATCACTCAAGACAGTTTCCTGTCAATTATGAGCGCAGATACATCATGCTGCCGTTATGCGCCAAACTACGAAATAGTTAGGCCCAGCAAGTCCGACTTTGGCTGGAGGAAATGTTTTTGAAAGTGTTTCGTGAAAAAATTCAGGAGAATGGACCCAGTAAAGGCAGAAAGATAGTAGATGACAGCAAGCAAAGGGAAAAGGCAGAGTCAAAGAGAGTGACAGATTAGAGGAAGTTACAAGCACAGAACTTCAAGAAGGTGTTGGGGAACTATTTATACAAAAGACCCCCCCGGTATCCCCACGGGGGGAGCGCCGTTCTTACCGTGGTCCAGTCTTGCAGAAGGCCGTCCCATTCTTCAATGGCTTTCCACAGAAGATCTTTCAGCTTCAGCTCTGCATGAGCCTCTTCCAAGGCGTCGAACTTGGTGACCTCGACCTGCCGTCATAAACATCATCGTCATCATCATCACACACACACACACAGATCTGACAGAATGTTTCTCAATCATAAATAAAACATCTCACGAAAATGTTAAAACGTTATTCATGAACTCAGACGTTCAATATTATCATAACTGTATTAAATCAAACGATAAAGGCTATGGGATAACATCACACAAACATGTTACTTTCTCATCCATAGACTTTGTTTGAATTCATTTAAAACAAAATATTGTATTAATGTTAAATGTATGTGTGGTGAATCCTTGAGTGTTGGTCATATACTGATTCACTATCCAAAAGCAAGAGAACTTTTCAAGATTTCGGGTATTGATGGTTTTACTGATGGATCGACGCCATTGTCTCTACCCAGTATTCTAAAGAATTATTATGTTCTTGAATCAATTTGCAAATGTTTATTAAGCAGTTCACTTAGTATTTATCTTTAACATTGTTCGGTTATATTCTTTACATGTAAATTTAACTTTTTTAAGGGGGGGGGGGGGGGCTGGTAGGGGTATGATTAGGTCTGCATCACTATTCTATTATTCTTTATTGCTTTCACACACTCACAGGCACACTCTCACTCAACACACCAACATCACACTACAGACAAACCCCTATTTTACGACCCTCTGTTAAGCGACCACCTCTCAATTTGAGACCGGATTTGTTGACACAAATGCATTTTACTATGTAAACGACCTCTCTTAAACAACTTCCTCTAAAACGCGACTTACGACCGCCATTTTGTTGGTTTTTATGACCGTTGCTGTTGTCTGCATAGACTTCGAGCAAAGGGAAACAACTACGGTCAAGGGCCTGAAAGCGGAGTCGCTTCCCTTGTTGTAGAAAAGATGGCGGAGAGCGTAGGAAAAGCACGAAAACCACTGACTTTGAAAAAGAAAACCACTGACTTTGGACGAGAGTGGAGGTGATTAACAGAAGTCGGCGAAGTGAAACTGTAATACATCGATTGCACAGTCCTATGGAGTTGGAAAGACCCAAATCCAGTTTTAATATGTCATTGTATGTGTGCATGAAGAAGAGAGTATGAACTGTGCTGAACTTTTTCTTTCTACGGCTGCCAGTGAAAACCTCCGTCATACGACCCCTCCAATTTACGACCAATTTTTCTGGACATTTTGGAAGTCTTAAAATAGAGGTTTGTCTGTATTATATTATATTGTCTGAATCACTTTTAGTGGAAGGACATTAAACTGAAGAACAACACACACACACACACACACACAGAGTCACACACACACACACACACACAGACCTTGAAGTTCTTTTGATACGATTTGTAGGTGAATGCCCGTTGCTGCAGTTCATCCATCTGATTGAGCAGTTTCTTCAGCAGGCTCACCACACGATCCTTGTCCGCCGCCGGGTCCAGGATCATCGGGTTCTGAACACAACACGCGACACGAAACATTAACCCTTTCACCACCAATGTCGCATTTTTGCACCACAATGGTCCAACACCCATGTCACGAAAAGGCATCAAACCAGGGCCTGTTATCCGAAGAACCTATTTTTTTAATTTTGGGAGGTAGGGATAGGCCTAATGTTATACATGTAACAAAGGAAATCCCAATATTGCAGATACATTTTTTCCTCTACCCAGTTAAGTTTAATGGCATTTTCTCGCTAAAACATGGCTGGCGGCGAAAGGGTTAACCTCTTCACTACCAACAACGCATATATACGTCCTGTATAATGCTTCAGCACTCGACACCGATGTAGATATACGTTGGCACTGTCGCAGTCAAAAAAGTCGATCAGTCAAATAAATCGCCCGCTACTATGAGAGTGTGTATTTGCGACAACCAGAAATTTCACTTTTTCTGTACTTGAACCATTTACCTAACCATAACTCTATCCCTAGAAAAAAGTGAAATTTGTGGTTCATGCTCAATGTCGCAAAATGTTGCAAATACACACTCTCATAGTAGCCGGGCAATTTATTTGACTGAGCGACTTTTTTGACTGCGACAGGCACTCATTCACAATTTAGACGCATTAAAAAACAAGCGCAAAATCGCAATAGTTTGTGGCGCGCGGTCTATTTTTACCACTCCAATCAGGAGTCATCTCCCCTGGCTTTTCAATAATTTTAATCTGTAAACCAGAATGTTATCTCTGCACCCTTTCGTAACTTTTTATATCTTTTGGAAAACGTTTAAAACTATGTATCCTACTTATACTCATCAAAAGAAGCACCGCATACTCGTCGTGTCTGTTGTAGTGTCTGTATTACGTATGTTTATTATTTTGTACGCTTTTAAAATACATCATTTTAAAGAGCGGCCTCAATTAATTTTGAAGTGTAGCCTCGATTTGAAGTGCGACAATTTTGGACCGACAGACCGACCGACCGACAGACCGACAGACCGACAAAGTGAGTTATAGGTTTGTGGCTTGAGCCACAAACAAAAACAACCCGGCGTCAAAGTCACGGGGATCAGTTATGTTCTGAGGAGTGGAAGGTCACCGAGGTGGCGCCCTCGGAGGAGGACCTCATTCACACTGGCTCCGCAACCAAGACATTATTGCCGTCAGTAGGGGGGGGGGGGCTTAGTAGGCGATGTCCTGCGTACGTTAGCTCAGAACAGGCTCCACCGAACTCCACCGAAGTGACTCAGCAGCAGTGCAGTGTCTCCTCGGTTGGTTGCCTCCTGACGGCCTAACATAGATTCGCTCCTCTTGGACTGCTGGTTTCGGATTCTGCTACCTGACAAGCCAGGGTGTGACTGCGAGTTGGGACTCTAAATGAGCGGCGTGGGAGCAACGCCACTGTATGGCCCAGAAGATGGGACAACAGAAAAACCACCTGGCAAACAGGTAACACAGATGTAACTAAAAGGTGGCACTGAAAGGGTTAAAACTATTTTTGTACAAGAGAAAATCAAGTCACCCCAAAAAATGGTGAAAACTATGAGTCTTGGAGAAAAGCTGATCCAACCTGATTACTCTTAAGATAAGCTATGCAGTGCTCCCGATAATGTGCGTTTGTGCATAGTACACGCACACCCAAAATATGCAAGAAACCTCAAAGTTTTTAAATTAAAAAAATTTAAAATTAAAAGTAAAAATATTTAAACAGAATTTCAAGCCTTACTTCGGACTACTTTTGAATTTTACAAATTAGAATTAAAAAACATACAATCCCTGCCTGTACTTTTTGCTTTGACCTTCTTGGCCTTTAGAAATTTGAATATTGCAACAGCAACAAAGATAATAAATTAATCCCTTACCTGGCCTCTTGCTTAACCTCCTTGACATTTCAAACATTGAAATTAAAAACACACGTTTTTTAATAACAATAAAAATTATTAAATTTCATACCCTGGCCTCATGCGCAACTTTGACCTTTCAGCTTAAAATCTACAAAAAAATAACCTTGAATTTTTTTTTCACTAAAGCAAAAACAAACTCAATAATTTACAATCCCTATCAGTACCTCCATGACCTTTCAAAATTTAAATATTAAAACCAAAAAATCTTCTGCCCCTTACCTGGGCCTCTTGTTTGACCTCCTTGACCTCTTTGCCCAACTCGGTGATGTCTTTGTCGAGGTGTGTGCAGAATTTGTCGATGTTTCCGTCGCGCTCGGCAAGCGATTTGTCGATGGCGTTGCGAACGTTGGTGATCGAGGGACTGAGCGTCTGCAAAATTAAAACCGATTCTGATGTTCATTATCCTCATCATTGTCATCGTCATTATCGTCATCATCTTCAAGGTGTGTGCAGAGTTTGTTGATGTTTCCGTTGCGCTCCGACCAGCGCTTTGTTGATGGCGTTACGAACGTTGATGATCGAGGGAATGAGCATCTGCGAAAATTATAACCGATTCTTGCTATTGTGATAAGCATTATCCTCATCATTATCATTATCATTATCTTCAAGGTGTGCGCAGAATTTGTTGATGTTTCCATCGCTTCGGCCAGCGCTTTAACGATGGCGGTACGAATGTCTGTGACCAATGGACTCAGCGTCTGCGAAATTAAAATCATTTCTCGTTATCGTGATCCTCATGCTGATCATCACCATCATCACTATTATCATCATCATCATTGTTATTATCATCATTGTTGTGTTGTTGTTGCTGTTCCCTGGCTTAACGACTCCAGGGATCATCCCAACAGCCAAAGCACTTGAACACTATCAGTACAAATGCACCAGCTAGGGATGAGAACATTACGTGTGTGACCGTTTTTGATTACCCCGCCATGTGGGCAGCCACATTCCGTCTTCGGGGGAATCATCATTGTCATCTTCATCACATTGTTGGTTGTGTTACGACCTTTAGTTATTGTGGGACTGAGACTCTGTGGAAATGATGAATTTAATCAGCATACCATCATCATAACATTGTCATCATCATCATCGTCATCTTCATCATCATCATCATTATCATCATCATCATTGTCATCATCATTGTCATCATCATCATCATCATCATTGTCATCATCATCATCGTCATCATCATCATTGTCATCATCATCATCATCATTTATCATCATCATCGTCATCATCATTGTCATTGTCATCATCATCATCATTGTCATCATCATCATCATTGTCATCATCATCGTCATCATCATTGTCATCATCATCGTCATCATCATCGTCATTTTCATCGTCACAATCATTGTCATCCTCATTGGCCGATCTAATGAAAGCCTATACTCCATCTACATAGCCATGCTCCTCCTCTGACTCTCGTATCTTCCAGATACCTCGTTGCCAAACCAGGAACCTTGGTGAACAATCTTTCTAACCCTAACCCTAACCCCTATCTCATGGAACAAATTGCTTCTTCCACTCCGCAGCTAAAAAAACCCTCTCCTGTCTTCTTTCATGTCTTCCCTCAGATCCACTCCATTTAGATCCCAATCTGCATCTTTCTTTTCATTTCTATTGGCTTTCCTCCTCGTTTATTCTGTGTGTGTGTGTGTGTGTGTGTGTGTGTGTGTGTGTGTGTGTGTGTGTGTGTGTGTGTGTGTGTGTGTGTGTGTGTGTGTGTGTGTGTGTGTGTGTGTGTGTGTGTGTGTGTGTGTGTGTGTGTGTGTGTGTGTGTTGTGTTGCGTTGTGTTGTGTTGTCAAATCAAGTCAAGTCAAAATCATCTTTATTGAGGGTTAAAGAATAAGCTAACAAAGCTTTTTTTCATCATGCCCTGTGTTGTGTTGTGTTGTGTTGTGTTGTGTTGTGTTGTGTTGTGTTGTGTTGTGTTGTGTTGTGTTGTGTTGTGTTGTGTTGTGTTGTGTTGTGTTGTGTGTGTGTGTGTGTGTGTGTGTGTGTGTGTGTGTGTATGTGTGTGTGAGTGTGTGAGTGTTGGGCCCAACCAGTCCCTTTGGCTGCAGCACTAGAGTCAGTATAAATACCCCCCTAGTTAGAGTCATAGTCTTCCACAGAACACTAAGCTGCACCATGATATTCCATTACTGTAGAAAATCACTCAATGCATGGCATGCTGTGTTGTGGTGTGGCATGGTACATTACTTTTCTAGTCAGACACTAGTCTCTCTGAAATTCAGGCTGCTCCCACCTGGAGAGTGTGTCACCGCCGGTAGAGCGCCAGAAAAAAACCTACTTTTTAGCATGTGTGTGTTGTGTGACTGAAAGGGGGGTAGGGGCACATTTTGCGGTCACTGGGTTCTTTAATGCGCAGAAACAAGCGCAAGCACACAGGACTTTGGCGTCTCATCCGAAAGACAGCTCTCTCTTTAATACTGGCCCCCCTACTACAGGCTAATCTCAACCAATAACAAAAGCCGTTTCAGCAAAGAGCCGGTATATGTGTCGACGTTTACCTGGTAGACGGCAAAGTCTTCGGGCGGCGTGGGCACCTTATACTCGTCGATCAGTTCGTACATGTCCTTCACGATCATCGCCTCTCGCTCCAACGGGTCGATCTGCAATCACACACACACACACAGAGAAAATGCATGGTAGTGGGGGGGCAAAATGAGTTTCGCGGAAGAATATTCAACCGATTCGGCATTTCATTTGAAAGATGTCGACTCAAACAAAAATGATGAAGTTGGGCGTCAAAATGAAGAAGAAGAAGAAAAAAAAAAAGAAGCACTAGGATCACAAATCTGGAAACATGTGGCGTGAGCTAGGCCGCGCACGACTGCTAACGTCGGCAGGAAGTTGCTTGTTCACAAATCTGGTTCCGCGAAGCGATTGCATAGGTTTTAACGTACGTATTTTTCAGGCACGCGAGCAAATGTTTACCCCGGCTTTATTTTTATTTTTATTTTTTTCTTGCAAATATTTCACTTCCGCGGATTTTCCTCGATTCGCGGAGGTCTACCATGCCTGATGGGTGAAAGCACCGTATTTTACGGACTACAAGGTGCACCTCCCAAATTTTATGCAAAATTTTGATTTGTTATTATAGTTTCTTACTACAGACAAACCTCTACTTTAAGACTTCCAAAATGTCCGGAAAAATCGGTCGTAAATTGGAGGGATCGTATGACGGAGGTTTTCACTGGCAGCCGTAGAAAGAAAAAGTTCAGCACAGTTCATACTCTCTTCTTCATGCACACATACAATGACATATTAAAACTGGATTTGGGTCTTTCCAACTCCATAGGATTGTGCAATCGATATTACAGTTTCACTTCGCCGACTTCTGTTAATCACCTCCACTCTCGTCCAAAGTCAGTAGTTTTCTTTTTCAAAGTCAGTGGTTTTCGTGCTTTTCCTATGCTTTCCGACATCTTTTCTATAACAAGGGAAGCGACTCCGCTTTCAGGCCCTTGACCGTGGTTGTTTCCCTTTGCTCGAAGTCTATGCAGACGACAGCAACGGTCGTAAAAACCAACAAAATGGCGGTCGTAAGTCGCGTTTTAGAGGAAGTCGTTTAAGAGAGGTCGTTTACATAGTAAAATGCATCTGTGCCAACAAATCCGGTCTCAAATGAGAGGTGGTCGCTTAACAGAGAGTCGTAAAATAGGGGGTTGTCTGCATTAGTAAAATGCGGACTATAAGCCGCTACTTTTCCCCTCAACTTTGGCCCATGCGGCTTATAGACTGACTGTGGATTTGTTTTATATTCTACATTTATCAGTATGATTAAATCTGTTTCCGGTCACATTCTTCAGCCTATTCTGAGCTTCTTTTGACTCAAAACTGGTTTTGGTAATCAATAGATTCAAATCTCATGTTTAAAGTGTCTGAGGACATTAAATACTCATGTTCTGATAATAGAATTTCTATATTTGTGTTGGTTTGTGCACATACAATTTTCTCTGCGGCTTATAAACTGGTGCGACTTATACGTGAATAAATACCTAATCTTTTACTAATTTAACCCCTTCACTGCCGAGCCCGTTTCCGGTTCCGGGGCAACTATTTGCCAAGCCGTTTTAGGTTGCGGAGTCTATCGCAAACATTTCTGAATAAAAGTGCATATAACCTATACTTTTTCTGAATGGGAATTGAATATACTATCCTTTGAGAACACTCTCACATGCATTCGAACATACTGCGAAAAGCGTATGGATAGAAAAAGGGAAACTCTTAGAATAACGCTATGACGGATATTTCCGTGACGGGGCAGTTTATAGGTTACCGGAAGTTGACGGAAATATCCGTGACGGGGCGGTGAAGAGGTTAAGGGATGCGGCTTATACACAGGTGCGTCTCATAGTCCAGTTTTTACGGTAGTCACATTATAAGGTGCAGGGGTCTCAGTCTGGGGAAAAAAATATTGTCAAGTAAAATACAGTAAAACATCTTCTCGATCCTCAAAATGACAGGTTTCAATGCTCTCTCTTTCAACCTTCCACCCCTCTTAATTACAAAAATAGGCTGACTGATCGGGACCTTGATTCAGGAAAGTAACAAAGTGGAGACAAACTTCAAAACAAAATGGTTTCTAGTCTGAACCGAGCTCTCGTTTTCCAAACCCTCCACCCCTACCAATTAAAATGGACCAACCTGCCATCCCTCTGAATCAAAAATGGATTGACACTAATCTGGATGTTGTCCGGGAAAGTCAGGGAGTGGACAAGCTTCAAACAACAGTCATAATCTCCCCTTTTCGAACCTACCACCCCTACTAATTAAAATGGATTAACCTGCCACCCCTAAAATAAAAAATGGACTGACCCTGATCTGGACCTTGTCGAGGAAGGTCAAGGAGTGTTTAACTTCAGCGTGGTGGTGGGGACGGCCTCCAGCCTGAACTGAGCATCCTACAACCCGCAACCCCAACAAACAAAAAATGGACAAACCTGCCACCCCTATACCAATCGAAAATGGACTCATCCTGATCTGGACCTCGTCGAGGAAGGTCAAGGAGTGGACAAACTCCAGCGTGATGGTGGGGATGGCCACCAGCCTGAACTGAGCATCCTACAACCCGCAACCCCTACAAACAAAAAATGGACTAACCTGCCACCCCTAACAATGAAAATGGACTGACCCTGATCTGGACCTCATCTAGGAAGGGACAAACTCCAGCGTGGTGGTGGGGACGGCCAAGAGTCTGAACTGAGTGTCCTGTAGTTACCATTCTCTTTCCAATCCGCAACCCCTACCAATTAAAATGGATTATACCAATAAAAAATGGACTGACCCTAATCTGGACCTCGTCGAGGAAGGTGAGGGAGTGGACAAACTCCAGCGTGGTGGTGGGGACGGCCTCCAGCCTGAACTGGGCATCCTACAACCCGCAACCCCTAACAATGAAAATAGACCAACCTGCCACCCTTTTTAGTTATTAAAAATGGACCGACCCTGATCTGGACCTCGTCGAGGAAGGTCAGGGAGTGGACAAACTGCAGCGTGATGGTGGGGACAGCCACCAGCCTAAACTGGGCGTCCTACAACCCGCAAACCCCTACAAACAAAAAATGGACTAAACTGCCACCCCTGACAATGAAAATGGACTGACCCTGATCTGAACCTCGTCGAGGAAGGTCAAGGAGTGGACAAACTCCAGCGTGGTGGTGGGGACAGCCAAGAGTCTGAACTGAGCGTCCCGTAGTTACCATTCCAATTTCCAACCCGCAACCCCTACCAATTAAAATGGATTATACCAATAAAAAATGGACTGACCCTGATCTGGACGTCGTCGAGGAAGGTGAGGGAGTGGACAAACTCCAGCGTGGTGGTGGGGACGGCTTCCAGCCTGAACTGGGCGTCCTGCAGCTCGGCGATGAGCCGGTCCACCTCTTTGCGGGCCAGCACCGGCAGCAGGGCGTTGATCACCTGGGACAGAATCAAACAGAGAGGAAAACATCAATCACTACATAAAGACAGCCGGGCAATGGGTGGATGCCTCGTGCCTCCATACGGGGAGCTGGACGACCCCGCCCCCTCCACGCGTCTCTCCCCATGGGGATACCGGGTGTGTGTGTGGGGGGAAATCCCCCACCTTCTGAAAGCTTTAAATAATAATAATAAAGAAAACTTATATAGCGCACATTCCAGGCTAGCTGCTCATGGCGCTTTACAAAAATGTAACCAAATCACATCAATACCCATGCTTGCACGCACACAAGCACACACACTGACGAACACAGCATATCATTTACATGCGCATGCACACATACATACAGTACATACATACATACATACATACATACGTACGTACGTTCGTACATACATACATACATACACACAGACACAAACACACACACACATCCCCACACACATGCATAAGCACATGCCAGCGCGCGCATGCACACACACACTTTCTGTCTCCCACCTTTCCCATGCCATTCCTCATCCGCACACGCTTTCATTCTCACAATCCGATCATGGTGGACAGTAGTGTTCAGAGAATAGATGGGTTTTCAGGTTGGTTTTGAAAACTGACAGGGAGTTGGAATGTCTGAGAGACAGAGGGAGTTTGTTCCAAGTAGCTGGGGCCTGAAACGAAAAGGATCTCTCGCCATAAGTTTTCGTTTTAATTGAGGGAGGCTGTAGAATACGAGAATCAGAAGAAGAACGAAGCCCTCATGGTGACCTCAGTTTCGATTTTTAATCCAGCCAATGCCTTGGTGCATTATAGTCAAACACAAATACAATGCGGTTTGGAGAGGATATTAAGAAGAAGGGAATTTCAACAATTTGTATTCAGTAACGTGGCGCCGGCACCAAGCATATTATCAATTATCGGAAAAGAAAAAAAAAAAGATTGGTAAAATATTATTGATTTCAAGGGTAGCTTGGACTGAAAAAAATCGTACATGTCTGTAGAATCCAGGGCTGAAATATCACAAATATTTGCCCAAAGAAAAATGAGGATTTTTGCATAAACCCTTGACTGCCATATAACATATCACGTACTGACTTGATGACATCACTGATGACGTCATCAGATGAAGATGGATAACTCTGATATGCTGGCTTTTGCTCTAACACAGTCAAGAGAGTTATATCCCCAGACAATTTGGCAGTTGTCCTTTTCATGTCATGATTTGTACAACGATTTTTCCTTTAATTTTCTCTGGCAGTCAAGGGAAACGCTACATAAAAACAAACATATTAAAACTATATAATAGGGTGGAATCTTAACATTTAAAAAAACCCCACACACAGCCAAAAACAAAACAAACAAAAAAAACAAACACAAAAGGGAAGCGACTCACGTCCAGACAGCGGAGCGGAGACGGGATTAGCAGCCCTTTCATCTTGGTGGCGTCCACCAGCAGCATTCCGATTGGCCGCGTTTCTTTGATCTTCACCGCCATGTTGTGCTGCTTGTGGTATTTGTCCAGGTGCTCTCCGAAGAACGCCACGTCTGATGGAATCATCATCATCATGATTATTCATCATTTATTATAATCATCATTATCATCATCGTAGTCGTCATCGTTATCATCTTTATCATAATCCTCATCATCGTCATCGTAATGATGTGTGCTACTTGTAATTCTTGTCTTACGGACCAATATATTGTCATCATCTATATCATCATCATTGTCTTTATCATCGTTATCATTATCATCATCATTATTTATCATCATCATCATCATCGTCATGATGTGCTGCTTGTGATTCTTGTCTGACGGACCAATATATTGTCATCATCTATATCATCATCATTATCATCATCATTATTATTTATCATCATCATCATCATCGTCATGATGTGTGCTGCTTGTGATTCTTGTTGGGGTGCTCTCCATATAATGCCACATCTGATGGAACAATAGATTGTCATCATCATCATCTTTATTATCATCATCATCATCATCATTATTTATCATCATCGTCGTCATTGTCAGGTTGTGCTGCTTGTGATTCTTGTTGGGGTGCTCTCCATATAATGCCACATCTGATAGAACAATAGATTGTCATCATCATCATCTTTATCATCATCATCATTTATCATAATCATCATCATTATTTATCATCATCGTCGTCATCATCATGCTGTGCTGCTTGTGATTCTTGTTGGGGTGCTCTCCGAATAGCGCCACATCTGATGGGAACAATAGATTGTCATCATCATCATCATCATTTATCATCATCATCATCATCATCATCATCAATAGATTTCATCATCATCATCTTTATCATCATCATCATCATCATCATCATCATCATCATCATCATTATCATCATCGTCATGCTGTGCTGCTTGTGACACTTATTGGGGTGCTCTCCGAAGAATGCCATGTCTGGCGGAACAATAGATTGTCATTAGCATCATCATCTCATTATCATCATCATCATTATCATATCATCATCAATCATGTTGTGTGCTGCTTGTAACACCACATCATCATTGTCGTCACTGTCATCATTATCATCATCGTCGTCATCGTCATGTTGTGTGCTGCTTGTAACACCACATCTGATGGGAACAACAGATTGTCGTCACTGTCATCATCATCATCATCATCATCATCATCATCATCGTCATGTTGTGTGCTGCTTGTAACGCCACATCTGATGGAACAACAGAATACACGTCATCATCATTGTTATGGCCCTTTACTCAAATGTTATCACATCATCATCATCATCATCAAATCATCATCAAACATTTCAACCAAATCGCCAACATCATCCTCTCATCATCTCCCCCCGTGGGGATACCGGGGGGTCTTTTGTATAAATAGTTCCCCCACCTTCTGGAAGTTCTGTGCTTGTAACTTCCTCTAATCTGTCACTCTCTTTGACTCTGCCTTTTCCCTTTGCTTACTGTCATCTACTATCTTTCTGCCTTACCGGTCCATTCTCCTGCCTTTTTTCACGAAACACTTTCAAAAAGATTTCCTCCAGCCAAAGTCGGACTTGCTGGGCCTAACTATTTCTTAGTTAGGCGCATAACGGCAGCATGACGCATCTGCGCTCATAATTGACAGGAAACCGTCTGAGCGATCGAAGAAGAAGAAGATCATCTCATCATGAACATTTTCATGAACATTAACATTATCATTATATTTTTTTTCATACTCTTTATCGTCACTGTCATCATCATGGTGGTTATCATCATTATAATTATAGTCATCATCATCATGATGATCACCATTTTCGCTGTTATCATCATCATCATCATCATCACGTTGTTATATCCATTTCTAGTCCAGGCTCTAATACAGTTCAACAGGTTTTCATGCAGATACACGAGCGAAATCAAAACCGCTAAAAAACATTTTTTTCTTATTGACAGTTAGGGGGGAAAAAGAAAAAGAATTCTCATGCAGTCCCTATGAAAATAATGAAACATAAACAAAAAACAATAACACCATCCAAAGAAGTAGGAATTAAAACATTAAAAACAATAATGAAAACAATTACAAGGACTGTCTTGCTTTGTTAGTCTGTCAGTCTGTCCGTCTGTCTGTCTGTCGCTCTCTCTCTCTCTCTCAGGCTAAATATTATAAGTATCCCTGTCATTTCAGATACGCTTTACTTATGTCTAATAGAAATCTAAATGTCTTAACTAATCTAGCTTTGTTTATGTACGAAGCTTTAAAAGCGATTACGTACAGTGAGTAGCTAAAATTTTGCAAGAATATGAATGCTTTAAAAAAGGAAAAAGAAATCATTTTATGTATCTATGTGTAACCAAATATGTTATTGCATGATTTATGTTTCTATCATTGTGACACCCCCATCAGGAAGGGGCCTATACCTATATCTGATTAAAAAATGTTGTATTCGTATTCATATTCTCTCCCTCTCTCTCTCTTTTGTTATCATGGGCCAGAGGCCTAACAATTAAAATTCCCCACTTGTATCCATAGCAATGTCCCACATAACATGTCTCATGACAAAGAGGACGTAAAACATAAACTTTCCAACAATTAAAACATGTTTTACTTTGACTTGTGCCTCTCTCTCTCTCTCTCTCTCTCTCTCTCTCATAATTTTTTTAAAAAATCAGTTCAATTCTCTCTCTCTCTCTCTCTCTCTCTCTCTCTCTCTCTCTCTCTCTCTCTCTCTCTCATCATTTTTTTAAAATCAGTTCAATTCTCTCTCTCTCTCTCTCTCTCTCTCTCTCTCTCTCTCTCTCTCTCTCTCTCTCTCTCTCTCATCATTTTTTTAAAATCAGTTCAGTTCTCTCTCTCTCTCTCTCTCTCTCTCTCTCTCTCTCTCTCTCTCTCTCTCTCTCTCTCATCATTTTTTTAAATCAGTTCAGCTCTCTCTCTCTCTCTCTCTCTCTCTCTCTCTCTCTCTCTCTCTCTCTCTCTCTCTCTCTCTCATCATTTTTTTAAAATCAGTTCAGTTCTCTCTCTCTCTCTCTCTCTCTCTCTCTCTCTCTCTCTCTCTCTCTCTCTCTCTCTCTCTCTCTCTATCTCTCTCTCTTTTTTAAAAGTACAGTTATCTCAGCTCTCTAAGTCTCTCTCTCTCTCTCTCTCTCTCTCTCTCTCTCTCTCTCTCTCTCTCTCTCTCTCAAAAAGCACATTTTTTCTCAAAATCAGTTCAGTTTCTCTCTCTCTCTCGCTCTCTCTCTCTCTCTCTCTCTCTCTCTCTCTCTCCCCCTCTCCTCCATTTTTTGAAAGTACAAAAATATCTCAGTACTCTATATAAGTTTCTCTCTCTCTCTCTCTCTCTCTCTCCTCTCTCTCTCTCTCTCTCTCTCTCTCTCTCTCTCTCCCCCTCTCTCCTCCAGGCTGAAAGTACAAAAAGCACATATTCTTATCTCAGTACCCTATATAAGTTTTCTCTCTCTCTCTCTCTCTCTCTCTCTCTCTCTCTCTCTCTCTCTCTCTCTCTGAAAGTACAAAAAGCACATATTCTTATCTCAGTACCCTATATAAGTTTCTCTCTCTCTCAATCAACTGATGTTGTGTGTTAAGACCATATTTTATTAGTTTTAGTTTGCTTTAATTTTGTATGATCTATTTGTTTGTTTGTGCTAAAGGCAAGTATGAAAAATGGCTACTCTATGTCAATACTTTTACCGTTGTAAAACAAAGGTTCATTATCATTATCATGATCTCTCTTTCTCTCTCCAAGGAAAAAATAACACTAAAATGAGACAGTAAAAACATGCAAAACATGCACCGTTGAATTAGTAGCACCGGAATTGTAGTATTCAAAGAACTTTCTTGACATGCTTCATACTAGTCACACAAAAAATGTCCCTGCAGTTGCCTGAGGTTTGAACGATAAAAAAAAAGTAGTAACACATTTTTACCCTCTTTGCATTCAAGTCTGAAGTAGAGACCACAATCTGTCCAAAATATATATCAAATGAGACATTTCAACGCGAAACAGACAGATACGCACACAGACACAAATGGAAAAAAAGGAGAAAAAAAAAGGACAAAGATTATACAAGTCTGCCTTGGCTTAATTAAGGCTGTGTCAGACCAATTGACATAGGCTAGAACACCAAGGCTACATCAAAAAGTTGTTATGCTTTATGCATAGTTATGCAGGGAATGTCTTAAGCCATGACAAGCTCCTAGCATAGCATCATCCGTCTCCAAAATCCTCCGGAAGACGGAGCGTGGCTGCCCACGTGGCGGGGTAATCAAAAAAGATGGTCGCACACGTAATGTTCTCATCCGCAGCTGATGCGTTTGTACCATAGTGTTCAAGTGATTCGACTGTTGGGATGATCCCTGGAGTCTTTTAGCCAGGGTAAGCCAACCAACAACAACATACAGCCAAGTAAAAACCAATAATGGACAGTCTCGAGGATTTTAGTGCGAGTAATAATAATAATAATAATAAAGCAAGCTTATATAGCGCACATTCCAGGCTAGCTGCTCATGGCGCTTTACAAAAAAATACATTTAACCAAATCACATCAATACCTATGCTCGCACGCACACAAGCACACACACTGGCGAACACAGCATATCATTTACGTACGCATGCACACATACATACATATGTACGTGCGTATGCACATACAGACAGACAGACACACACACAGACCTATGCCTACACACGCACGAGCACACACACACGCGCATGTACGCAAATATGCGCATATGCACAAGCACATGCCAGCGTGTGATGATGATGAAGAACTAAACAAAGGCAACACAAGTGACAAGTGATTCAAAATGTAATGAACATTGGCATAAGACCATGAGTGCCTCTACAAAATTCCTGGTAAACCCGAAAAGCAGGGGTCCAGAGGCCCGCTTTGTGACCATGTCCCCATCGGGTTTCAGGGGCAGTGTCCCCGAATCTGAAGGAAAAATGATGTTTGGTATTTGGTATATTCTAGTCACAGATATTTATCTCTGTGAAATTTGGGCTGCTCTCCCCCAGAGAGCGCGTCGCTGCAAGTGCAGCACCTATCCCCCCCCCCCCCCTTTATTTTTTTTATTTTTTGTGTGGGGGGTTTAGGAGGGGAGGGAGGCTGACTTGTCAAAAATTAGCTACCAATTTGGTCATACCAGGCAGCGGGATTTCTCCCTGCTCTTACCGACTTTTCATTGCCGTGGGATTTTTACGTGCGTAAAGCGTGCGGGTCAGACTAGCTTTAAGTCCCTTTCCGAAGGACTCGACGTTCAGTTTGATTTTCCAGTTGAACTAGAAAGAAAGGGGTGAGGCCGGGATTCAAAACCCGGGTCACTCACGCTGCAGTCACGCATTGAATTTGGCAGGCGAACATCTTAACCACTCTGCCACCTCGATCCTTCCTTTTCAAGGGATTTATCACGATCTCTTTGAAGCAAAGGACAAAGCTAAGGTATAACAAGTGCTGTTGGGAACAAATTATGGGATGTGAGAAAGGGAAGTTGATCCTTAATTTTTAAAAAACCAAAAACCAACAGCTGAAATTCAGGCAGAGGCCATTGCAATATATATAAAAAAATTAATTCAGACAGATAGCCTAAAGAGAAGCACCCATGAAAGATGCAATAAACAAAAAGACCAATGAGCGATTTACAGTATGACCATCAAGAGGCAACACCAACAAAAAAGGCAATGACGGCACAAAAAACTAATTAACATCATTTACATGGAATAGTGATAATCTGTGGAACAATCAAATAAAATGACATAAATGTATGATCCAATCAAACTGTTGACATTCAGTGATGCTACTAACAAACAATAAGTGATTTTCACTGTAATAAAATAAATTATTTTCATTCAAACTGGAGAAAAAAACCCAACAGAGTTCATCGTTCAAATTTTCTTTCCGTGACAAGAAAAAAAAGCAAAGTGATTTTTTTTTAAATTCTTATTATCCATGCTAATTTGTAGAAGTGAGAATCGTGTAAAGCACTGAACATGCACAGTGATGTGAAATCACCACACACATCAATTCACAATACTCTACCTCCAATGGAAAGAAACTACCAGGTTTCCCGTTCATACTCACTGACAGAGACAATTTGAGAAAGAAAGACCAAAAAAAGTCATGGCATCAATATCATATTTACTGTGTGGTGAACGTATTATTGGTTTACAACTGATTTTTTTCTTTTTACTGTCTCGGTCTCTGCACAATACAAACAAGCACACCATTACACATCCATAAACATTCACACACACACACACTTAAACTTTCTCTCTCTGTCCCTCTCCCAGAGCTTCAGCCTGCTTTCAAACGTCATGGGTCACATGTAGCAAACAAGGGGTCAATATGGAGGGGGGGTGTGGAGGGAGGGGGGGGAGAGGAGGGGGGGGGGGGGGGGAGGACCCACAGGTTACCCATACAATTCAGGAGTCGACATTTAGAATGTGTGTGTAATGGGTGCGCTTGCTTTGCTGCACAGGCACAAGTTTCTGGGTCTGTTTAACACTTTATGTCCGTGTGTGTGTGTGTGTTTGTCAAGGTGTGTGTGTGTGTTTGTGAAGGAGTGTGTGTGTGTTTGTGTCTTTGAATGTAAGCATTTATAGATTATAAACATAGCTGCCAACTTTTCCCAAACAAAATCCTGGAGGGGGATGGGTTTGGGAGGGGGGAGAGTCTGAAAAGACGGTCTTCCATTTATTCATCTTCTCCTTTGCCTTCGGCATCGTGGCGAGGTTACTTCAATGGCGGCGTGAGACAGGCCTAAAGACTGCCAAACAAAGGATTGCAGGAGGAAGTAGCCCCCGCTTCCGACATGCGCAGTACGAACTCTGCTCCGCGAAGCTTCCTGAAACCCAGTTTCGGTTTTCGGGTTTCATAACACTCGTTTCTGAGGTCATCTAAGCTGGAAATTTCTAAATCCGGGAGTTTCACGTGAATTCCGGGAAGACCGGGAGAGGCGACAAAATCCAGGAAGCTCCCAGAAGCTCCCGGATTTACTGGGATGGTTGGCAGGTATGTAGATATGTAATGATGTGCTTGTTTGTGGGTTTGAAGAGGTTGGTTATTGTGGAGGATTGAAATGAAGTAACTGAGGAGGAGTGCCTGATATTGGAAGGCAGTTTATTCCAAAACCATCTGAAGCTCAGCTCTCCTTCTCTCACTCGTACATAGGAAGACAGAAAGACAGAGAGACAGAGACAAAGAGATGAACAGAAAGACAGAGACATACCGTGCTCCTGCCGTTTCACAGCCTCCAGATCCAGCATCTCGTTTTCTCGGTAGAACTCGCGGAACGCTTCGAACGTGTCGGCGTACTGGCTCGCCGCGTTGAAGGCTGCCAAGATGGCCTCCTGAAATAGGAATTGTTCGGAAATAATTAAGGGGAGTAATTTCATGGTGTGTGGGAGTGATCTTGCCTAATTCAATCGGTCAAACAGGGGAGAGTTACTCTACCTTCACTCCCCAGCTCTCAGCTAGAGAGTGTTTGATTAGACTTACATCACTTAGAACACCGTGCGTCATTTTAAAATTGATGTCATTTATATTTTTACGTCACATTTTGCAAGTTCTCTCAGTTTGTGGATACTGGCCACCCCTAATTTTTCTAAAAAAAAATGTTTGCAAGTCGCTGACTCGCATCCTGCGGTTTCAAGCTTCGACGCCATTGTTGCATTGTTGCTATGGTATTTGACCGAGTAATGGAGGTAAACAATTCTAATTTTCACGAAGTGCTCTCCCCTAGTTTTTTTTTCCGAAAATCGTCTATTGATTGACAACAAAACGATATTCATCATCATCATCTCGTCATCATCATCATCAAAATTTCCAGAAAGCTTAAACAAATGCTCAAAACTGGTCAGCCGCGTTAAAAGCTGCCAGAAATGCTTCCTGAAAGAGATGGAAAATAACATTGATAATTGTTTTTACCGTATTTTTCTGACTATAAGGCACACCTTATTACAAGGCGCATCCCCCAAATCTGACATCACATCAACCCTGATCGCTTCTCGGCCTTTTGGCTAAGACAGTGATTCAGGAACATAAATTTTTGTTTATACCCTGGTTGGTTTGTTCAGCCTGTCGTACATGGCGAAAGCCGATACGCGACGTTAAACTGAACTTCCACCAAATCTGACACCAAATTCAGATTTTGTGATTATATTTTCTTACTATATTATTAGTCACATCATTATAAGGCGCAGGGGTCTTAGTCTGGGGGAAAAATGTATCGCCTTATAATCTGTAAAATACGGTAATTCATAAGCAACAAAATTAAAAATTTAACATTAATATTCGTCCTTGATAGAACTTTAGTGGAAGATGAGATGAAGCTTGATATACAAAATGAATGTGGTGAATCCTGCATGTGTGTGTTTCACTCTCTGTGTGTATGTAAGCACGTGTGATGTGTGATGTATGTATGTATGTGCATATGTGTGTGTGACTCTGTGTGATTGTGTGTAATTATGTGTGTGAATGTAAGCATGTGTGATGTGTGAGTGTGTGTGAGTGTGTGCATGCGTGTGTGACTTGTGCGTGTGTAACTCTGTGTGTGTGTGTGTGTGTGTGTGTGTGTGTGTGTGTGTGTGTGTGTGTGTGTGTGTGTGTGTGTGTGTGTGTGTGTGTGTGTGTGTGTGTGTGTGTGTGTGTGTGTGTGTGAATTGATCTCTGTGTGCATGTTTGTGTGGGTGTGGGTGGATGTTAGAGAGAGAGAGAGAGAGAGAGAGAGAGAGACAGAGAGACAGAGAGAGAGAGGGTGAGCGTGTGTCTGTGCGTGTCTTTGCGACCGAGTATACAGTTTGCATGCATGTGGGGGAGAGAAAGACAGAGAGATAGAAGGGTGGGTGGGTGTGAATATTTGGGCGTTTCTCTCTCTCTCTCTCTCTCTCTCTCTCTCTCTCTCTCCCTCCCCTACTCACCCTGATGTTATGGATGATGGTCTGCAGGTGTTTGTCGTCTTCAAACATGGTGGCCAGGCTGGGTCCCTCCCCGCACGTCTTATCCTCAAACTTGTTGTTGATGATCGGTCTGCAATAGGTTAGGTTAGGTACATTATAGTCACAGAGGCGTCTCTGTGAAATTCGGGTTGCTCCCACCTGGAGAGCGCGCCGCAGCGAGAGGCGCGCCACCCAATTTTTTTTAATTTTTTTTTTTGCATGTGATTTTTGTGTGACTGATGAGGAAGGAAGGGAGGGGGGTAAATTTTGACCAAATGACAACTTTTTCGTTGCCACTGGGTTTAACATGTGCTAAGTGCATGGGCACACAGGACCTCGGTTTATCGTCTCATCTGAAAGACTCCACGTTCAGACCGCAAGGCCTAGTGCAAAGTGAGAGGAAAAAAAACCTGTACCCAGGTTCGAACTCGGGTTTACTTGACACGAAGCGAACACGCTACCACTGTGCCACTCTACACACACACACAATTCTTTCAGCAATCACCAAATTGATTCACACAACAAAACAAACAAACCTAAATATTTGATAAATATTAACTCATTCGCATCGCAACAATTTTGAATTACTAAAAAAAACACCTCACAAATCACTCCAACCATCTCCTCTGAAGTCGGAGTGTGGCTGCCCATGTGGCGGGGTAATCAAAAACGGTCACACACGTAATGTTCTCATCCCCATCTGGTGCATTTGTACCACAGCGTTCAAGTGCTTCGGCTGTTGGGATGATCCCTGGAGGCTTTTAGCCAGGGTATAACAACAAACAAACACTCCAACCATACACACAAACAAAACATACATAAACAAAAGGAGAAATGAAAGAAGATTACAGGTTTTTTACTTCAGGTTTTAGACATAGGGAAGTGGTAGATCAGACTGTTATACATAGACTTTATATAAAAAAAACCTCTACACCAACTGGTTGCCCCACAACAAACCACTACAAAAGCAAAGTCAGAGGCAAAATTGTGGTCTAAGGGAGGAAAGCGAGTTTAGAAGTGACCAAGGTATGGTGTGCACACAGATTTACTTCCCTTGAAGTAATTGCCTCAAATTGACAGCTGTTAATTCCAGACATATATGTCCGGAACGACTTGAATGAGTTAAACTGCCAGAGAAGATAAAATTTGAGAAATTATCCATTTTTAAAAAATATAAAATAGAAACCTGTTAGACTCAATCTGAGAAAATGGTCTCGAGATATATATAATTCCTGGCTTGCTAAACCAAAAAAAAATCAGAATTACTACGACGTCAAAAGTTATGACATCATCAATGACATCACGCACCTCGCTGGGCAGGCAGTAAAGGGGTTAAATCCCGGTTAACTTTTGAAGGAAAGACTGAAAATACTGAAAAGTACATGCATTGCCAGTAGCTTGAGAAAATCCAACGTCAGTGTCAAATTCCTTGCCGTAAAAGTTGGAGCGAGAGGATTCGTAGGTAAATCTGCCTACGACCTCAGGAAACGTCTCTCTTCTTCTTCTTCTTCTGTCGATCACTTAGACAGTTGCCGGTCATATGAGCGCGGATGCGTCATGCTGCCGTTACGCGCCTAACTAAGAAACAGTTAGGCCCAGCATGTCTGTCTTCGTCTGGAGAATTTTTGTAGTTTACAAGTGTTTCTTGACCCAAAAAAATGCAGGGGAAAGGACCAATAAGGCAGAAAGATAGTTAGATGACAGTAAAGCAAAGGGAAAAGGCAGAGAGCGACAGATTAGAGGAAGTTACAGGCACAGAACTTCCAGAAGGTGGGGAAACTATTTGTACAAAAGACCTCTCGGCACCCCCCAATATTTCAATATCCGTAAAGCAGCCCTGAAAGCAAGGGCAGAGACAGCAGAGAGAAACTCAAGCTGGACATGGTCCAGGAGGTACCCCCCAAAATGAACTTCATAAGTCTAAATATACCCCCTCCCCACCACTCCCACCCCACAAAGAAAATGCGAGACCCCATAGCTCAGTGGGTACGTTCGCCATTTGCTAGTCCTGAATCCAACAGCTCCAAAGGTTGTGGGTTCAAATCCATTCAGGGGCGCTTTTTTTTAAAAATTTTTTTTTAAAGGTGGTGGCAGCAGACGGGCACCCAGAGTCATGAATTGGATGCGGGCGGACAGGTGCCCATAGAGTGTAAGAAGTTGAGGGCCGAAACACTGGATTAAATGGGGGGGGGGGGGGGCTTCTTCTCTGAAGACCTTCTGTTATCCAGCCTGCCCTTAAGTTTGTTGGCACATCCTATGTATCTACACACATTTCATATCTCTCTCTCTCACACACACACACACATATCTCTCTCACACACACGCACACGCACACACACGAATCAATGAAAGACCTTTTTAATCCTTTGACCCCTCTTAGGGCATGGAGGATACAAGCATAACAAAAACAGAAAACGCAATCAGAACAAAGTGTGAACACACACACACCAACCTGGTGAAGGCATCGAAGTAGGTGTCAGGCACCAAGTTCTGGACGCTGAGCACAGCGTCTTGGAACCGCTTGATGACCTCCGCGGTGCCTTCCTGGAAGTCGTCCCCGTCCGGAGAAAACAGCAGCTGGTTGGGCTCCAGGATGAACTCTGTGATGTACAGCGGGGGGAGTTTGTGCACCTCCTCCTCTTCCTCGCCGGCCTGTGTAGAAAACATATGCCATCGTTACTACAATCGGTTCAATAGTTTAGGCAGTGTCTAGAGAAAACAGTAACTGGTTGGGCTCCAGGGTGAACTCTGTGATGAGTTTGTGGGCCTCTTCTTCTTTTTCGCTGGCCTGTGTAGAAAACTTATGCCATCGTTACTACAATCGGTTCAATAGTTTAGGCAGTGTCTAGAGAAAACAGTAACTGGTTGGGCTCCAGAGTGAACTCTGTGATGAACAACGGGGGAAGTTTGTGGGCCTCTTCTTCTTTTTCGCTGGCCTGTGTAGAAAACATATGCCATCGTTACTACAATCGGTTCAATAGTTTAGGCAGTGTCTAGAGAAAACAGTAACTGGTTGGGCTCCAGGGTGAACTCTGTGATGAACAACGGGGGAAGTTTGTGGGCCTCTTCTTCTTTTTCGCTGGCCTGTGTAGAAAACATATGCCATCGTTACCACAATCGGTTCAATAGTTTAGGCAGTGTCTAGAGAAAACAGTAACTGGTTGGGCTCCAGAGTGAACTCTGTGATGAACAACGGGGGAAGTTTGTGGGCCTCTTCTTCTTTTTCGCTGGCCTGTGTAGAAAACATATGCCATCGTTACTACAATCGGTTCAATAGTTTAGGCAGTGTCCAAAGAAAACAGCAGCTGGTTGGGCTTCAGGATGAACTCTGTGATGAACAGCAGGGGCTGTTTGTGGGCCTCTTCTTTATCACTCGCCTGTGTAAAGGAAACAGATCTGCTTTTAGAATGATCAGTTCAGCAGTTTAGGCTTAAGAATTAATTATGTGGCATCTTTTCAAAGACCCTTTGTCCAATTTTCAAAGACCTCTCATGATTTTTTGCACAAAGTGCAGAACGCCTGTTCTTTATCAGTTAAGCATGCTTTCGCAACCACTTCTTGTACTTGGCTTTGTCAAGCCACTTCTCATTGAAATGGCAGCTGCCTGGCATTTTCAACTTCTTTTCTATTTGATGAAGATTGCTTCGATCACGATCACTCAAGTTGCGACCAGTGTAGCCCCAAAAAACGAGCAAATGACTCGGATGTAGTGAAGGGAAATGACTCTAACACAAATTGAGGATGTCTACTAGAAGGAACTAGATCGTCGAACCGCAGACATCAGAAAATAAGCCAAATTAGATTGCTTCTTTATTCATTCTGGAAGCAAGCACACACCAAATGACAAAAATCAATGTAAGGTGGTCTAAGATCACTGTAAGGTGGATAGATGTTAAATTAAAGAACGAACACAAAATGACAGTGTCAATGACTCTTTTTTTTTTTTTTTAGCAGACAATGACTTTTTTCACAAACCATTTCACGATTTTTACAGACCAAAGCCGATTTTCAAAGACTGTGCGTCTGGCTGTAGAAGAAGAAACAATCTTTACTACAATCCATTCAAGAGCTTAGAATAGCAGGGGGGGGGGGGCAGGTATCAGGTATTTCATAGTCACAGAAGCGTCTCCGTGAAATTTGGGTTGCTCCCACCTGGAGAGCGGGTCGCAGCCAGAGGCGCGCCACCCAATATATAAAACAAAATGTGCATGACTGAAGAGGAAGGAAAGGGGTGTGTGTGTAAAATTTTGACCAAATGACAACTTTTTCTCGTTGCCACTGGAATTAACGTGTGCTAAGTGCATGGGCACATGGGACCTCGGTTTATCGTCTCATATGAAAGACTCCACATTCAGACCGTAAGGCCTAGTGCAGGGTGAGAGGAAAAATCCCCTGTACCCAGGTTCGAACTCGGGTTTACTTGACACAAGGCGAACGCGTTTACCTCTGTGCCACTCTCAGGCATGGTAGTGGGGGCAAAGTGGTTTTCAAGGAAAATGGCCGGGGGTCCAGGGGGACAAAGCCAAATTCAATAAAATTCAATAAATGAGAGTGAAATTTTCACTTTTTCATGCTATTTCAATGCAATGTTTTAATAATTTTGTTGCGGAGGTCTACCAGGCATGAAAGTGGATGAAGATCAAAAAAGATGAATTTTTTTTAGCCGAGAAATCCTTCCACCCGGATTTTTGACCTACGTCGGAAGTTTTGTTCAGCAGGGGGGGGGGGGGGGGGGGGCAGAACGTTCCCCAAATTTGTTTTCCAAACACACCTTTTCACATAACTCACATCACAAGTTTTGTTCAGCAGGGGGTGCGGATAATCCATTCAGAAAATTTTCTCGGCACAAATATCCTTCCACCCACATTTTCAGCTAACATCACTACTTTTGTTGAGCGGGAGCTACTCGTTTCGCCTTCCTTCGCACAAATGAAGCGAGTGAGCTAAAGCGACTTCTGGTTAACCAGTTTCAGAATCGCCAAATACAGACTTGTAGATATAAGAATACGGCAAGATCGGTCCTTTACCTTTACGCAGAATTTTTTCTTTTTCCGCCTCGGAAGTTTTCAAAAAAATCCTTTTTTCCGCATATTTTCTGCGAAACGCGGAATTCTTTCATGCCTGTCTACCATGCCTGCACTCTACACCGGGGTTGGTTTGTGAACTCACTGTTGGTTCTATCCTTTTGTCCTTCCTCCTCCTTCTTCTTCTCCTCCTCCTCGGTTTCCTCCTCCTCCTGACCCTGGATCTGGGCCAGGGTGGGCGTGTTCTGCAGCTGCTCCGTCAGGTAGTTGAGCAGGGTGGACACCGAGTTGACCGCCAGCACGTGCATCGTGTTCACGATCAGGTAGTCCGCCAGACGGATGAAGCTGTGGTGTGCAGGGGGGGGGGGGGGGAAATGGAAAGGTATATCCATATTGTTGGAACTGTACAGGCGCATCTGATTATAAGGCGCACCCCCAAATTTTACACAAAATTCACACAAATTTTACACAAAAATGTTATTATTGTATTTTTCGGACTTCAAGGCGATATTTTTAGGCTGCTCCATGCTGGCTGCTTCCCAACCTGTGGAGGCCGTCGCGAAAGCCAGAGGCGCGCCACCCAGTGTAGGTCATTTTGTCATGAGCCTCTCCGTAAATATCAGATATACACAGACAGACAGGCGGGCAGACTAACCATGTGAGCCTCTTGCAGTGGGCGCGTTTGTTAGCCTGCTCAGTGTAGGTCATCCTGGATATGGGCCTAATTTATAAATTACAATTTTTTTTATATAATAATAATATTATAATTCAAAATAAATTGCACCCCCTCCCCCCCCCCACATCATTTGTTTTTGTTAGCCACCCCCAAAAAACTGGCCATTTGGTCGGGTGCCTCCCCGCCCAAAACCACATCACAGACAGTGTGGCTGACTGAGTTGCTTCTTTATTGTTATTTTGAATAACCATGTGAGCCTCTTGCACCAGGCAGCGTTTGTTATCCTGCCCCGCATAGGTCATTTCATCAGGGGCCTCCCTATAGATATCCACATCACAAACAGACAAAACTTTTTTTTTGACAAACGGGCAGACTAAGTAAAGTTCGTGAGTAACATGCAACAGAGCGTGTTGAGTAGAAAAAAGTTTTGAAAGGAAAAAAAATTTGTTTGTTACTGGAAAAAATAAATATCACGTTGAGCACCAGCCAAGACAGACAGAAAGAAAAATGGCTACAGACAAACGGAGTGGGTGTTTGGGAATATAGCGGGGATGTTAGGGTGCTCGGTGGGGGTCATTTAGTCGTGTTCCTCCTGAAAAGCTAGCAAATCATGGACTGATACAAGTAAGTGCAAGTCACCCCATACAGACTAACACCATATTTTCTTGCACTGTTTTATTTTGTTGTTATGTTTTAAAGTACGTCATGTAGTTTTTAAACTTCAAAAGTGTGGTCTTGAAAAACAACAGAAAAATAAAAAAACTATATAGAAATTAGAACAGAAATTGTTGCCATGTGACCCCAAAACAGTGGGCCCTGCTGTTTGCCTGCTCGGTTTTGTTTTTTTTTGTGTGAGAGGAATTATAATATGGTAAGAAACTACAGTAACACAATCATAATTTTGTGCAAATTCTCTCTAGTTTCATGACTTTTTCTACAGCTAACAAAAAAAAAAAAAACCCCCGAGTGGGGTGTGGGTTGCTGGTTTGGTCAATTGCCTAAAAGTGTTATCACAATAGGAAAAAAAGAAGGGTGATAACACGCTTAGGCAATTACCCCTCAAAATATTATATAATCTAATATTGTGTCAAAAAGTGTTTTATAATTGTAAAGCTGTGACTGTGCAATAATCAATTATCATTAACTTAAAATATCATTGTCAACAATATTAGCTACAAACAAGCATTAAGTGATCGCGGCCTCTTGCAGTGGGCGCGTTTGTTAGCCTGCTCGGTGTAGGTCATTTTGTTGGGAGCCACGTGTTTTTCGTCCAACAAAGAAAAACCAAGGTTTGCCACTCCCCGTAGATGTCCATGTCGTAGTTGCTCTGCATCAGGTAGCTGGAGGCCGTCCCAGGGGCTCCCCCACCAGCCTCCCCTGCTCATCAAATCAAATTCAAAATGAACACACTCGACACTGGCGAGTTGCTTCCCCTTACCGTCCCTTTCGGGCTGCACTGGCCATTCGACTGGCAGACCTGCCTACTTGGAATTTTCCCAATCATTAGCCCAGCCATCAATTTTCAGTAGCATGGCAAATTTTTTAGTAGCATCCACAAACAACGGCAATCGATTTATTCTCTTCCTGAGCCGAAACGCACTGCTTAATATGTTTTCGCCGATTGAACGTGCTGACGGCAATCATCTCTACCGCCATGATTCACAGAGAAGTCTGCATCGGAAAAAAAAAAAAAGAAAAAAAAAAAAAAAACAGAGGTTGCAACTGCAGCGCGCATGGTTCGCACCGAGTCAACTTCTGACGATGCAAGGCCAGCCACTCTTCCGTGTAAGCTATTTTAAAAACTTGTGCGGCAGGCCGATGTTTTTTTTTAGAACAAGATGGTGTGCCAGATGATTTTCGGTTTCTGGTTTGCGTTCGTTTTTCTGCAGGGAGGGATGAAACATCTCCCGAATCCTACTGCTTGCTGGAGATCCGCCATTTTTCAGAGACAGTATACAACTCATGCGCAG
>CM065710.1:8934965-8973675 GCA_017654935.2 Phymorhynchus buccinoides
TCTTTTTTTTATGATTTAGGTCTGCGAGTTTCACTTATTCTATCTATTACTTTAATGCTTACACATATTTACAGGCACACCCACTCACACTCGCCACACCACCATCACACTACGATATTATATATTGTCTGAATCACTTTTAGTGAAGGACATTAAACTGAAGAAACACACACACAAACACACACACACACACACACAAACACACACACACACACACACAGACCTTGAAGTTCTTTTGATACGATTTGTAGGTGAATGCCCGTTGCTGCAGTTCATCCATCTGATTGAGCAGTTTCTTCAGCAGGCTCACCACACGATCCTTGTCCGCCGCCGGGTCCAGGATCATCGGGTTCTGAACACAACACGCGACGACACGAAACATTAACCCTTTCACCGCCAATGTCGCATTTTTGCACCACAATGGTCCAACACCCATGTCACGAAAAGGCATCAAATCAGGGCCTGTTAATCCAAAGACCCTATTTTCTTAATTTTGGGAGGTAATGGATAGGCCTAATGTTATACATGTCACAGAGGAAAAAGCCCAATATTGCAGATTACATTTTTTCACTCTACCCAGTTAAGTTTAATGGCATTTTCTCGCCGAAAAACATGGCTGGCGGCGAAAGGGTTAACCTCTTCACTACCAACAACGCATATATACGTCCTGTATAATGCTTCAGCACTCGACACCGATGTAGATATACGTTGGCACTGTCGCAGTCAAAAAAGTCGATCAGTCAAATAAATCGCCCGCTACTATGAGAGTGTGTATTTGCGACAACCACAAATTTCAATCTTTCTTTACTTGAACCATTTACCTAAAACCCTAACCCTATCCCTAACACTTGAAAAAAGTGAAATTTGTGGTTCATGCTCAATGTCGCAAAAATGTCGCAAATACACACTCTCATAGTAGCCCGGGCAATTTATTTGACTGAGCGACTTTTTGGACTGCGACAGGCACTCATTCACAATTTTGATGCATTAAATACAATAACCCGGCATCAAAGTCACGGGGATCAGTTATTTTCTGAGGGGTGGAAGGTCGCCGAGGTGGCGCCCTCGTAGGAAGACCTCATTCACACTGGCTCCGCAACCAAGACATTATTGCCGTCAGTAGGGGGGGGGGGGGGGCTTAGTAGGTGGTGTCCTGCGTATGTTAGCTCCAGAACAGGCTCCACTCCCCCCCCCCCCGAACTCCACCAAAGTGACTCAGCAGCAGTGCAGTGTCTCCTCGGTTGGTTGCCTCCTGACGGCCTAACAAAGATTCGCTCCTCTTGGAAGAGCTGGTTTCGGATTCTGCGACCTGACAAGCCAGGGTGTGACTGCGAGTTGGGACTCTAAATGAGCGGCGTGGGAGCAACGCCACTGTATGGCCCAGAAGATGGGACAACAGAAAACAGAAAAAACCCACCTGGCAAACAGGTAACACAGATGTAACTAAAAGGTGGCACTGAAAGGGTTAAAACAATTGTCGTACAAGAGAAAATCAAGTCACCCCAAAACATTGTGAAAACTATGAAGCTGATCCAACCCGATTACTCTTAAGATAAGCTATGCAGTGCTCCCGATAATATGTGTTTGTGCATAGTACACGCACACCCAAAATATGCAACAAACCTCAAAGTTTTTATTTTTAAAATTTAAAAAAAATTTTAAAGTAAAAATATTTAAACAGAATTTCAAGCCTTTTACTTAGGGCTACTTTTGAATTTTACAAATTAGAATTAAAAAACATACAGTCCCTGCCTGTACTTTTTGCTTTGACCTTCTTGGCCTTTAGAAATTTGAATATTGCAACAGCAACAAAGATAATAAATTAATCCCTTACCTGGCCTCTTGCTTAACCTCCTTGACATTTCAAACATTGAAATTAAAAACACACGTTTTTTAATAACAATAAAAATTATTAAATTTCATACCCTGGCCTCATGCGCAACTTTGACCTTTCAGCTTAAAATCTACAAAAAAATAACCTTGAATTTTTTTTTCACTAAAGCAAAAACAAACTCAATAATTTACAATCCCTATCAGTACCTCCATGACCTTTCAAAATTTAAATATTAAAACCAAAAAATCTTCTGCCTCTTACCTGGGCCTCTTGTTTGACCTCCTTGACCTCTTTGCCCAACTCGGTGATGTCTTTGTCGAGGTGTGTGCAGAATTTGTCGATGTTTCCGTCGCGCTCGGCAAGCGATTTGTCGATGGCGTTGCGAACGTTGGTGATCGAGGGACTGAGCGTCTGCAAAATTAAAACCGATTCTGATGATCATTATCCTCATCATTGTCATCGTCATCGTCATTATCGTCATCATCTTCAAGGTGTGTGCAGAGTTTGTTGATGTTTCCGTTGCGCTCCGACCAGCGCTTTGTTGATGGCGTTACGAACGTTGATGATCGAGGGAATGAGCATCTGCGAAAATTATAACCGATTCTTGCTATTGTGATAAGCGTTATCCTCATCATTATCATTATGATTATCATTCAAGGTGTGTGCAGAATTTGTTGATGTTTCCATCGCGTTCGGCCAGCGCTTTAACGATGGCGGTACGAATGTCTGTGACCAAAGGACTCAGCGTCTGCGAAATTAAAATCATTTCTCGTTATCATGATGATCATCACCATCATCACTATTATCATCATCATCGTTATTATCATCATTGTTGTTGTTGTTGTTGTTCCCTGGCTTAACGACTCCAGGGATCATCCCAACAGCCAGAGCACTTGAACAATTCAGTACAAATGCACCAGCTAGGGATGAGAACATTACGTGTGTGACCGTTTTGATTACCCCGCCATGTGGGCAGCCACACTCCGTCTTCGGGGGAATCATCATTGTCATCTTCATCACATTGTTGGTTGTGTTACGACCTTTAGTTATCGTGGGACTGAGACTCTGTGGAAATGATGAATTTAATCAGCATACCATCATCATAACATTGTCATCATCATCATCATCATCATCATTATCATCATCATCATTTCATCATCATCATTGTCATCATCATTGTCATCATCATCATTGTCATCATCATCATTGTCATCATCATTGTCAGCATCATTGTCAGCATCATCATCATCATCATCATTGTCATCATCATCATTGTCATCATCATCATCGTCATCATTATCATCATCATCATCATTATCATCATCATCGTCATCATCATCATCATCATCATCATCATTGTCATCATCATTGTCATCATCATCATCATCATCATCATCATTGTCATCATCATCGTCATCATCATCGTCATTTTCATCGTCACAATCATTGTCATCCTCATTGGCCGATCTAATGAAAGCCTATACTCCATCTACATAGCCATGCTCCTCCTCTGACTCTCGTATCTTCCAGATACCTCGTTGCCAAACCAGGAACCTTGGTGAACAATCTTTCTAACCCTAACCCTAACCCCTATCTCATGGAACAAATTGCTTCTTCCACTCCGCAGCTAAAAAAACCCTCTCCTGTCTTCTTTCATGTCTTCCCTCAGATCCACTCCATTTAAATCCCAATCTGCATCTTTCTTTTCATTTCTATTGGCTTTCCTCCTCGTTTATTCTGTGTGTGTGTGTGTTGTGTTGTGTGTGTGTGTGTGTGTGTGTGTGTGTGTGTGTGTGTGTGTGTGTGTGTGTGTGTGTGGTGTGTGGTGTGGTGTGTGTGTGTGTGTGTGTGTGTGTGTGTGTGTGTGTGTGTGTGTGTGTTGTGTTGCGTTGTGTTGTGTTGTCAAATCAAGTCAAGTCAAAATCATCTTTATTGAGGGTTAAAGAATAAGCTAACAAAGCTTTTTTTCATCATGCCCTGTGTTGTGTGTTTGTGTTGTGTTGTGTTGTGTGTGTTGTTGTGTTGTGTTGTGTGTGTGTGTGGTGTGTGTGTGTGTGTGTGTTGTAGTTGTGTGTGTGTGTGTGTGTGTGTGTGATGTGTGTCGGAGTGAGTGTTGGGCCCAACCAGTCCCTTTGGCTGCAGCACTAGAGTCAGTATAAATACCCCCCTAGTTAGAGTCATAGTCTTCCACAGAACACTAAGCTGCACCATGATATTCCATTACTGTAGAAAATCACTCAATGCATGGCATGCTGTGTTGTGGTGTGGCATGGTGTGCATGGTACATTACTTTTCTAGTCAGACACTAGTCTCTCTGAAATTCAGGCTGCTCCCACCTGGAGAGTGTGTCACCGCCGGTAGAGCGCCAGAAAAAAACCTACTTTTTAGCATGTGTGTGTTGTGTGACTGAAAGGGGGGTAGGGGCACATTTTGCGGTCACTGGGTTCTTTAATGCGCAGAAACAAGCGCAAGCACACAGGACTTTGGCGTCTCATCCGAAAGACAGCTCTCTCTTTAATACTGGCCCCCCTACTACAGGCTAATCTCAACCAATAACAAAAGCCGTTTCAGCAAAGAGCCGGTATATGTGTCGACGTTTACCTGGTAGACGGCAAAGTCTTCGGGCGGCGTGGGCACCTTATACTCGTCGATCAGTTCGTACATGTCCTTCACGATCATCGCCTCTCGCTCCAACGGGTCGATCTGCAATCACACACACACACAGAGAGAAAATGCATGGTAGTGGGGGGGCAAAAGTGAGTTTCGCGGAAGAATATCCAACCGATTCTGCATTTCATTTGAAAGATGTCGACTCAAACAAAAATGATGAAGTTGGGCGTCAAAATGAAGAAGAAGAAGAAAAAAAAAAAAGAAGCACTAGGATCACAAATCTGGAAACGTGTGGCGTGAACTAGGCCGCGCACGACTGCTAACGTCGGCAGGAAGTTGCTTGTTCAGTCATTCAAATCCGGCTCCACGAAGCGATTGCATAGGTTTCAAAGTACGTAATTTTCAGGCACCCGAGCACATTTTGACCCTAGCTTTTTTTTTCTTTTTCTTTTTTTCTGTCAAATATTTCACTTCCGCGGATTTTCCTCGATTCGCGGAGGTCTACCATGCCTGATTGGTGAAAGCACCGTATTTTACGGACTACAAGGCGTACCTCCCAAATTTTATACAAAATTTTGATTTGCTATTATGGTTTCTTACTACAGACAAACCTCTATTTTAAGACTTCCAAAATGTCCGGAAAAATCGGTCGTAAATTGGAGGGAGCGTATGACGGAGGTTTTCACTGGCAGCCGTAGAAAGAAAAAGTTCAGCACAATTCATACTCTCTTCTTCATGCACACATACAATGACATATTAAAACTGGATTTGGGTCTTTCCAACTCCATAGGATTGTGCAATCGATGTATTACAGTTTCACTTCGCCGACTTCTGTTAATCACCTCCACTCTCGTCCAAAGTCAGTGGTTTTCTTTTTCAAAGTCAGTGGTTTTCGTGCTTTTCCTACGCTCTCCGCCATCTTTTCTACAACAAGGGAAGCGACTCCGCTTTCAGGCCCTTGACCGTGTTGTTTCCCTTTGCTCGAAGTCTATGCAGACGACAGCAACGGTCGTAAAAACAACAAAATGGCGGTCGTAAGTCGCGTTTTAGGGGAAGTCGTTTAAGAGAGGTCGTTTACATAGTAAAATGCATCTGTGCCAACAAATCCGGTCTCAAATGAGGTGGTCGCTTAACAGAGGGTCGTAAAATAGGGGGTTGTCTGTATTAGTAAAATGCGGACTATAAGCTGCTACTTTTTCCCTCAACTTTGGCCCATGCGGCTTATAGACTGATGCGGACTATCTGTGGATTTTTTTCCATTCTACATTTATCAGTATGATTAAATCTGTTTCTGGACACATTCTTCAGCCTATTTTGAGCTTCTTTTGACTCAAAACTGGTTTTGGTAATCAATAGATTCAAATCTCATGCTTAAAGTGTTTACGGACATTAAAATACTCATGTTCTGATAGGAGAATTTCTATATTTGTGTTGGTTTGTGCACATACAATTTTCTCTGCGGCTTATAAACTGGTGCGACTTATACGTGAATAAATACCTAATCTTTTACTAATTTAACCCCTTCACTGCCGAGCCAGGTTCCAGTTCCGGGGCAACTATTTGCCAAGCCGTTTTAGGTTGCGGAGTCTATCGCAAAACATTTCTGAATAAAAGTGCATGTAACCTATACTTTTTCTGAATGGGAATTGAATATACTATCCTTTGAGAACACTCTCACATGCATTCGAACATACTGCGAAAAGCGTATGGATAGAAAAAGGGAAACTCTTAGAATAACGCTATGACGGATATTTCCGTGACGGGGCAGTTTATAGGTTACCGGAAGTTGACGGAAATATCCGTGACGGGGCAGTGAAAAGGTTAAGGGGGCATGCGGCTTATACACAGGTGCATCTCATAGTCCAGTTTTTATGGCAGTCACATTATAAGGCGCAGGGGTCTCAGTCTGGGGAAAAAAATATTGTCAAGTAAAATACAGTAAAACATCTTCTCGATCCTCAAAATGACAGGTTTCAACGCTCTCTCTTTCAACCTTCCACCCCTCTTAATTACAAAAATAGGCTGACTGATCGGGACCTTGATTCAGGAAAGTAACAAAGTGGAGACAAACTTCAAAACAAAATGGTTTCTAGTCTGAACCGAGCTTTCGTTTTCCAAACCCTCCACCCCTACCAATTAAAATGGACCAACCTGCCATCCCTCTGAATCAAAAATGGATTGACACTAATCTGGACGTTGTCCGGGAAAGTCAGGGAGTGGACAAGCTTCAAACAACAGTCATAATCTCCCCTTTTCGAACCTACCACCCCTACTAATTCAAATGGATTAACCTGCCACCCCTAAAATACAAAATGGACTGACCCTGATCTGGACCTTGTCGAGGAAGGTCAAGGAGTGTTTAACTTCAGCGTGGTGGTGGGGACGGCCTCCAGCCTGAACTGAGCATCCTACAACCCGCAACCCCAACAAACAAAAAATGGACAAACCTGCCACCCCTATACCAATCGAAAATGGACTCATCCTGATCTGGACCTCGTCGAGGAAGGTCAAGGAGTGGACACACTCCTACGTGATGGTGGGGACGGCCACCAGCCTGAACTGAGCATCCTACAACCCGCAACCCCTACAAACAAAAAATGGACTAACCTGCCACCCCTAACAATGAAAATGGACTGACCCTGATCTGGACCTTGTCTAGGAAGGTCAAGGAGTGGACAAACTCCAGCGTGGTGGTGGGGACGGCCAAGAGTCTGAACTGAGCGTCCCGTAGTTACCATTCTCTTTCCAATCCGCAACCCCTACCAATTAAAATGGATTATACCAATAAAAAATGGACTGACCCTAATCTGGACCTCGTCGAGGAAGGTGAGGGAGTGGACAAACTCCAGCGTGGTGGTGGGGACGGCCTCCAGCCTGAACTGGGCATCCTACAACCCGCAACCCCTAACAATGAAAATAGACCAACCTGCCACCCCTTTTAGTTATTAAAAATGGACTGACCCTGATCTGGACCTCGTCGAGGAAGGTCAGGGAGTGGACAAACTGCAGCGTGATGGTGGGGACAGCCACCAGCCTAAACTGGGCGTCCTACAACCCGCAAACCCCTACAAACAAAAAATGGACTAAACTGCCACCCCTGACAATGAAAATGGACTGACCCTGATCTGAACCTCGTCGAGGAAGGTCAAGGAGTGGACAAACTCCAGCGTGGTGGTGGGGCCAGCCAAGAGTCTGAACTGAGCGTCCCGTAGTTACCATTCCAATTTCCAACCCGCAACCCCTACCAATTAAAATGGATTATACCAATAAAAAATGGACTGACCCTGATCTGGACGTCGTCGAGGAAGGTGAGGGAGTGGACAAACTCCAGCGTGGTGGTGGGGACGGCTTCCAGCCTGAACTGGGCGTCCTGCAGCTCGGCGATGAGCCGGTCCACCTCTTTGCGGGCCAGCACCGGCAGCAGGGCGTTGATCACCTGGGACAGAATCAAACAGGGAGGAAAACATCAATCACTACATAAAGACAGCCGGGCAATGGGTGGATGCCTCGTGCCTCCATACGGGGAGCTGGACGACCCCGCCCCCTCCACGCGTCTCTCCCCATGGGGATACCGGGTGTGTGTGTGGGGGGAAATCCCCCACCTTCTGAAAGCTTTAAATAATAATAATAAAGAAAACATATAGCGCACATTCCAGGCTAGCTGCTCATGGCGCTTTACAAAAATGTAACCAAATCACATCAATACCCATGCTTGCACGCACACAAGCACACACACTGACGAACACAGCATATCATTTACATGCGCATGCACACATACATACAGTACATACATACATACATACATACGTACGTACGTTCGTACATACATACATACACACAGACACAAACACACACACACATCCCCACACACATGCATAAGCACATGCCAGCACGCGCATGCACACACACACTTTCTGTCTCCCACCTTTCCCATGCCATTCCTCATCCGCACACGCTTTCATTCTCACAATCCGATCATGGTGGACAGTAGTGTTCAGAGAATAGATGGGTTTTCAGGTTGGTTTTCAAAACTGACAGGGAGTTGGAATGTCTGAGAGACAGAGGGAGTTTGTTCCAAGTAGCTGGGGCCTGAAAAGAAAAGGATCTCTCGCCATAAGTTTTCGTTTTAATTGAGGGAGGCTGTAGAATACGAGAATCAGAAGAAGAACGAAGCCCTCATGGTGACCTCAGTTTCGATTTTTAATCCAGCCAATAATGCCTTGGTGCATTATAGTCAAACACAAATACAATGCGGTTTGGAGAGGATATTAAGAAGAAGGGAATTTCAACAATTTGTATTCAGTAACGTGGCGCCGGCACCAAGCATATTATCAATTATCGGAAAAGAAAAAAAAAAAGATTGGTAAAATATTATTGATTTCAAGGGTAGCTTGGACTGAAAAAAATCGTACATGTCTGTAGAATCCAGGGATGAAAGATGACAAATATTTGCCCAAAGAAAAATGAGGATTTTTGCATAAACCCTTGACTGCCATATAACGTATCACGTACTGACTTGATGACATCACTGATGACGTCATCAGATGAAGATGAATAACTCTGATATGCTGGCTTTTGCTCTAACACAGTCAAGAGAGTTATATCCCCAGACAATTTGGCCAGTTGTCCTTTTCATGTCATGATTTGTACAACGATTTTTCCTTTAATTTTCTCTGGCAGTCAAGGGAAACGCTACATAAAAACAAACATATTAAAACTATATAATAGGGTGGAATCTTAACATTTAAAAAAACCCCACACACAGCCAAAAAAAAAAAAAAAAAAAAAACACAAAAGGGAAGCGACTCACGTCCAGACAGCGGAGCGGAGACGGGATTAGCAGCCCTTTCATCTTGGTGGCGTCCACCAGCAGCATTCCGATTGGCCGCGTTTCTTTGATCTTCACCGCCATGTTGTGCTGCTTGTGGTATTTGTCCAGGTGCTCTCCGAAGAACGCCACGTCTGATGGAATCATCATCATCATGATTATTCATCATTTATTATAATCATCATTATCATCATCGTAGTCGTCATCGTTATCATCTTTATCATAATCCTCATCATCGTCATCGTAATGATGTGTGCTACTTGTAATTCTTGTCTTACGGACCAATATATTGTCATCATCTATATCATCATCATTATCTTTATCATCGTTATCATTATCATCATCATTATTTATCATCATCATCATCATCGTCATGATGTGCTGCTTGTGATTCTTGTCTGACGGACCAATATATTGTCATCATCTATATCATCATCATTATCATCATCATTATTATTTATCATCATCATCATCATCGTCATGATGTGTGCTGCTTGTGATTCTTGTTGGGGTGCTCTCCATATAATGCCACATCTGATGGAACAATAGATTGTCATCATCATCATCTTTATCATCATCATCATCATCATTATTTATCATCATCGTCGTCATTGTCAGGTTGTGCTGCTTGTGATTCTTGTTGGGGTGCTCTCCATATAATGCCACATCTGATAGAACAATAGATTGTCATCATCATCATCTTTATCATCATCATCATTTATCATAATCATCATCATTATTTATCATCATCGTCGTCATCATCATGCTGTGCTGCTTGTGATTCTTGTTGGGGTGCTCTCCGAATAGCGCCACATCTGATGGAACAATAGATTGTCATCATCATCATCATCTTTATCATCATCATTTATCATCATCATCTTTATCATCATCATCATCATCATCATCATCATGCTGTGCTGCTTGTGACACTTATTGGGGTGCTCTCCGAAGAATGCCATGTCTGGCGGAACAATAGATTGTCATCAGCGTCATCATCTTTATCATCATCATCATTATCATAATCATAATCATCATCATCATCATCATTATCATCATGGAACAACAGATTGTCGTCATCGTCATGTTGTGTGCTGCTTGTAACACCACATCTGATGGAACAACAGATTGTCGTCACTGTCATCATCATCATCATCATCATCATCATCATCATCATCGTCATGTTGTGTGCTGCTTGTAACACCACATCTGATGGAACAACAGATTGTCGTCACTGTCATCATCATCATCATCATCATCATCATCGTCATGTTGTGTGCTGCTTGTAACACCACATCTGATGGAACAACAGATTGTCGTCACTCATCATCATCATCATCATCATCATCGTCATGTTGTGTGCTGCTTGTAACACCACATCTGATGGAACAACAGATTGTCGTCACATCATCATCATCGTCATGTTGTGTGCTGCTTGTAATGCCACATCTGATGGAACAACAGAATGTCATCACATCATCATCATCATCATCATCATCATCATCATCATGTTGTGTGCTGCTTGTAACTCCACATCTGATGGAACAACAGATTGTCGTCATCATCATCATCATCATCATCATCATCATCATCATCATCGTCATGTTGTGTGCTTTGTAACACCACATCTGATGGAACAACAGAATACACGTCATCATCATTGTTATGGCCCTTTACTCAAATGTTATCACATCATCATCATTATCATCATCATCAAACTTTCAACCAAATCGCCAACATCATCATCTCATCATCCCCCCGTGGGGATACCGGGGGGTCTTTTGTATAAATAGTTCCCCCACCTTCTGGAAGTTCTGTGCTTGTAACTTCCTCTAATCTGTCACTCTCTTTGACTCTGCCTTTTCCCTTTGCTTACTGTCATGTACTATCTTTCTGCCTTACCGGTCCATTCTCCTGCCTTTTTTCACGAAACACTTTCAAAAAGATTTCCTCCAGCCAAAGTCGGACTTGCTGGGCCTAACTATTTCTTAGTTAGGCGCATAACGGCAGCATGACGCATCTGCGCTCATAATTGACAGGAAACCGTCTGAGCGATCGAAGAAGAAGAAGATCATCTCATCATGAACATTTTCATGAACATTAACATTATCATTATATTTTTTTTCATACTCTTTATCGTCACTGTCATCATCATGGTGGTTATCATCATTATAATTATAGTCATCATCATCATGATGATCACCATTTTCGCTGTTATCATCATCATCATCATCATCACGTTGTTATATCCATTTCTAGTCCAGGCTCTAATACAGTTCATCAGGTTTTCATGCAGATACACGAGCGAAATCAAAACCGCTAAAAACATTTTTTTCTTATTGACAGTTAGGGGGAAAAAAGAAAAAGAAAAAAGTTCTCATGCAGTGTCCCTATGAAAATAATGAAACATAAACAAAAAACAATAACACCATCCAAAGAAGTAGGAATAAAAACATTAAAAACAATAATGAAAACAATTACAAGGACTGTCTTGCTTTGTTAGTCTGTCAGTCTGCCCGTCTGTCTGTCTGTCTGTCTCTCTCTCTCTCTCTCAGGCTAAATATTATAAGTATCCCTGTCATTTCAGATACGCTTTACTTATGTCTAATAGAAATCTAAATGTCTTAACTAATCTAGCTTTGTTTATGTACGAAGCTTTAAAAGCGATTACGTACAGTGAGTAGCTAAAATTTTGCAAGAATATGAATGCTTTAAAAAAAGAAAAAGAAATTTATTTTATGTATCTATGTGTAACCAAATATGTTATTGCATGATTTATGTTTCTATCATTGTGACACCCCCATCAGGAAGGGGCCTATACCTATATCTGATTAAAAATGTTGTATTCGTATTCATATTCTCTCCCTCTCTTTCTCTTTTGTTATCATGGGCCAGAGGCCTAACAATTAAAATTCCCCACTTGTATCCATAGCAATGTCCCACATAACATGTCTCATGACAAAGAGGACGTAAAACATAAACTTTCCAACAATTAAAACATGTTTTACTTTGACTTGTCTCTCTCTCTCTCTCTCTCTCTCTCTCTCTCTCTCTCTCTCTCTAATCATTTTTTAAAAATCAGTTCAGTTCTCTCTCTCTCTCTCTCTCTCTCTCTCTCTCTCTCTCTCTCTCTCTCTCATCATTTTTTTTAAATCAGTTCAATTCTCTCTCTCTCTCTCTCTCTCTCTCTCTCTCTCTCTCTCTCTCTCTCTCTCTCATCATTTTTTTAAAATCAGTTCAGTTCTCTCTCTCTCTCTCTCTCTCTCTCTCTCTCTCTCTCTCTCTCTCTCTCTCTCTCATCATTTTTTTTTTTTAAATCAGTTCAGTTCTCTCTCTCTCTCTCTCTCTCTCTCTCTCTCTCTCTCTCTCTCTCTCTCTCTCTCTCTCTCTCTCTCTCTCTCTCTCATTTTTTAGGCTGAAATCAAAAAGTTCATATTCTCTCTCAGTACTCTATCTCTCTCTCTCTCTCTCTCTCTCTCTCTCTCTCTCTCTCTCCCTCTCTCTCATCATTTTTTAAAAAAAGCACATATTCTTAGCTCTACCCTCTCTATAAGTTTCTCTCTCTCTCTCTCTCTCTCTCTCTCTCTCTCTCTCTCTCTCTCTCTCATCATTTTTTTAAAATACAAAAAGCAATATTCTTATCTCTACTCTCTCTCTCTCTCTCTCTCTCTCTCTCTCTCATTTTTTTAAAATCAGTCAGCTCTCTCTCTCTCTCTCTCTCTCTCTCCTCCCCTCCCTCTAGGCTGAAAGTACAAAAAGCACATATTCTTATCTCAGTACCCTATATAAGTTTCTCTCTCTCTCTCTCTCTCTCTCTCTCTCTCTCTCTTTCTCTCTCTCCCCCTCTCCCTCCATCTGAAAGTACAAAAAGCACATATTCTTGTCTTAAGACCCTATATAAGTTTCTCTCTCTCTCCCTCTTTTAGTTGTGTGTTAAGACCATATTTTATTAGTTTTAGTTTGCTTTAATTTTGTATGATCTATTTGTTTGTTTGTGCTAAAGGCAAGTATGAAAAATGGCTACTCTATGACAATACTTTATACCGTTGTAAAACAAAGGTTCATTATCATTATCATGATCTCTCTTTCTCTCTCCAAGGAAAAAATAACACTAAAATGAGACAGTAAAAACATGCAAAACATGCACCGTTGAATTAGTAGCACCGGAATTGTAGTATTCAAAGAACTTTCTTGACATGCTTCATACTAGTCACACAAAAAATGTCCCTGCAGTTGCCTGAGGTTTGAACGATAAAAAAAAAGTAGTAACACATTTTTACCCTCTTTGCATTCAAGTCTGAAGTAGAGACCACAATCTGTCCAAAATATATATCAAATGAGACATTTCAACGCGAAACAGACAGATACGCACACAGACACAAATGGAAAAAAAGGAGAAAAAAAAAGGACAAAGATTATACAAGTCTGCCTTGGCTTAATTAAGGCTGTGTCAGACCAATTGACATAGGCTAGAACACCAAGGCTACATCAAAAAGTTGTTATGCTTTATGCATAGTTATGCAGGGAATGTCTTTAGCCATGACAAGCTCCTAGCATAGCATCATCCGTCTCCAAAATCCTCCGGAAGACGGAGCGTGGCTGCCCACGTGGCGGGGTAATCAAAAAAACATGGTCGCACACGTAATGTTCTCATCCGCAGCTGATGCGTTTGTACCATAGTGTTCAAGTGATTCGACTGTTGGGATGATCCCTGGAGTCTTTTAGCCAGGGTAAGCCAACCAACAACAACATACAGCCAAGTAAAAACCAATAATGGACAGTCTCGAGGATTTTAGTGCGAGTAATAATAATAATAATAAAGCAAGCTTATATAGCGCACATTCCAGGCTAGCTGCTCATGGCGCTTTACAAAAAAATACATTTAACCAAATCACATCAATACCTATGCTCGCACGCACACAAGCACACACACTGGCGAACACAGCATATCATTTACATACGCATGCACACATACATACATATGTACGTGCGTATGCACATACAGACAGACAGACACACACACAGACCTATGCCTACACACGCACGAGCACACACACACACACACACGCACATACACGTGCATGTACGCAAATATGCGCATATGCACAAGCACATGCCAGCGTGTGATGATGATGAAGAACTAAACAAAGGCAACACAAGTGACAAGTGATTCAAAATGTAATGAACATTGGCATAAGACCATGAGTGCCTCTACAAAATTCCTGGTAAACCCGAAAAGCAGGGGTCCAGAGGCCCGCTTTGTGACCATGTCCCCATCGAGTTTCAGGGGCAGTGTCCCCGAATCTGAAGGAAAAATGATGTTTGGTATTTGGTATATTCTAGTCACAGATATTTATCTCTGTGAAATTTGGGCTGCTCTCCCCCAGAGAGCGCGTCGCTGCAAGTGCAGCACCTATCCCCCCCCCCCCCCCCCCCCTTTTTTTTTTTATTTTTTGTGTGGGGGGGTTTAGGAGGGGAGGGAGGCTGACTTGTCAAAAATTAGCTACCAATTTGGTCATACCAGGCAGCGGGATTTCTCCCTGCTCTTACCGACTTTTAATTGCCGTGGGATTTTTACGTGCGTAAAGCGTGCGGGTCAGACTAGCTTTAAGTCCCTTTCCGAAGGACTCGACGTTCAGTTTTGATTTTCCAGTTGAACTAGAAAGAAAGGGGTGAGGCCGGGATTCAAACCCCGGGTCACTCACGCTGCAGTCACGCATTGAATTTGGCAGGCGAACATCTTAACCACTCTGCCACCTCGATCCTTCCTTTTCAAGGGATTTATCACGATCTCTTTGAAGCAAAGGACAAAGCTAAGGTATGACAAGTGCTGTTGGGAACAAATTATGGGATGTGAGAAAGGGAAGTTGATCCTTAATTTTTAAAAAACCAAAAACCAACAGCTGAAATTCAGGCAGAGGCCATTGCAATATATATAAAAAAATTAATTCAGACAGATAGCCTAAAGAGAAGCACCCATGAAAGATGCAATAAACAAAAAGACCAATGAGCGATTTACAGTATGACCATCAAGAGGCAACACCAACAAAAAAGGCAATGACGGCACAAAAAACTAATTAACATCATTTACATGGAATAGTGATAATCTGTGGAACAATCAAATAAAATGACATAAATGTATGATCCAATCAAACTGTTGACATTCAGTGATGCTACTAACAAACAATAAGTGATTTTCACTGTAATTAAATTATTTTCATTCAAACTGGAGAAAAAAACCCAACAGAGTTCATCGTTCAAATTTTCTTTCCGTGACAAGAAAAAAAAGCAAAGTGATTTTTTTTTAAATTCTTATTATCCATGCTAATTTGTAGAAGTGAGAATCGTGTAAAGCACTGAACATGCACAGTGATGTGAAATCACCACACACATCAATTCACAATACTCTACCTCCAATGGAAAGAAACTACCAGGTTTCCCGTTCATACTCACTGACAGAGACAATTTGAGAAAGAAAGACCAAAAAAAGTCATGGCATCAATATCATATTTACTGTGTGGTGAACGTATTATTGGTTTACAACTGATTTTTCTTTTTACTGTCTCGGTCTCTGCACAATACAAACAAGCACACCATTACACATCCATAAACATTCACACACACACACACTTAAACTTTCTCTCTCTGTCCCTCTCCCAGAGCTTCAGCCTGCTTTCAAACGTCATGGGTCACATGTAGCAAACAAGGGGTCAATATGGAGGGGGGGTGTGTGGAGGGGGGGGGGGGGGGGAGGGGGGGGAAGGGGGGGGGGGACCCACAGGTTACCCATACAATTCAGGAGTCGACATTTAGAATGTGTGTGTAATGGGTGCGCTTGCTTTGCTGCACAGGCACAAGTTTCTGGGTCTGTTTAACACTTTATGTCCGTGTGTGTGTGTGTGTTTGTCAAGGTGTGTGTGTGTGTTTGTGAAGGAGTGTGTGTGTGTTTGTGTCTTTGAATGTAAGCATTTATAGATTATAAACATAGCTGCCAACTTTTCCCAAACAAAATCCTGCAGGGGGATGGGTTTGGGAGGGGGGAGAGACTGAAAAGACGGTCTTCCATTTCTTCATCTTCTCCTTTGCCTTCGGCATCGTGGCGAGGTTACTTCAAATGGCAGCGTGAGACAGGCCTAAAGACCGCCAAACAAAGGATTGCAGGAGGAAGTAGCCCCCGCTTCCGACATGCGCAGTACGAACTCTGCTCCGCAAAGCTTCCTGAAACCCAGTTTCGGTTTTCGGGCTTCATAACACTCGTTTCTGAGGTCATCTAAGCTGGAAATTTCTAAATCCGGGAGTTTCACGTGAATTCCGGGAAGACCGGGAGAGGCGACAAAATCCAGGAAGCTCCCAGAAGCTCCCGGATTTACTGGGATGGTTGGCAGGTATGTAGATATGTAATGGTGTGCTTGTTTGTGGGTTTGAAGAGGTTGGTTATTGTGGAGGATTTAAATGAAGTAACTGAGGAGGAGTGCCTGATATTGGAAGGCAGTTTATTCCAAAACCGTCTGAAGCTCAGCTCTCCTTCTCTCACTCGTACATAGGAAGACAGAAAGACAGAGAGACAAAGACAGAGAGATGAACAGAAAGACAGAGACATACCGTGCTCCTGCCGTTTCACAGCCTCCAGATCCAGCATCTCGTTTTCTCGGTAGAACTCGCGGAACGCTTCGAACGTGTCGGCGTACTGGCTCGCCGCGTTGAAGGCTGCCAAGATGGCCTCCTGAAATAGGAATTGTTCGGAAATAATTAAGGGTAGTAATTTTATGGTGTGTGGGAGTGATCTTGCCTAATTCATTCGGTCAAACAGGGGGAGTTACTCTACCTTCACTCCCCAGCTCTCGGCTAGAGAGTGTTTGATTAGACTTACATCACTTAGAAACACCGTGCGTCATTTTTAAATTGATGTCATTTATATTTTTACGTCACATTTTGCAAGTTCTCTCAGTTTGTGGATACTGGACGCCCCTAATTTTTCTATAAAAAAAAGTTTGCAAGTCGCTGACTCGCATCCTGCGGTTTCAAGCTTCGACGCCATTGCTGAATTGTTACTATGGTATTTGACCGAGTAATGGAGGTAAACAATTCTAATTTTCACGAAGTGCTCTCCCCTATTTTTTCCGAAAATCGTCTATTGATTGACAACAAAACGATATTCATCATCATCATCTCGTCATCATCATCATCAAAATTTCCAGAAAGCTTAAACAAATGCTCAAAACTGGTCAGCCGCGTTAAAAGCTGCCAGAAATGCTTCCTGAAAGAGATGGAAAATAACATTGATAATTGTTTTTACCGTATTTTTCTGACTATAAGGCACACCTTATTACAAGGCGCATCCCCCAAATCTGACATCACATCAACCCTGATCGCTTCTCGGCCTTTTGGCTAAGACAGTGATTCAGGAACATAAATTTTTGTTTATACCCTGGTTGGTTTGTTCAGCCTGTCGTACATGGCGAAAGCCGATACGCGACGTTAAACTGAACTTCCACCAAATCTGACACCAAATTCAGATTTTGTGATTATATTTTCTTACTATATTATTAGTCACATCATTATAAGGCGCAGGGGTCTTAGTCTGGGGGAAAAATGTATCGCCTTATAATCTGTAAAATACGGTAATTCATAAGCAACAAAATTAAAAATTTAACATTAATATTCGTCCTTGATAGAACTTTAGTGGAAGATGAGATGAAGCTTGATATACAAAATGAATGTGGTGAATCCTGCATGTGTGTGTGTGTGTATGTAAGCACGTGTGTGTGTATGTGTGTATGTGCATATGTGTGTGTGTGCATATGTGTGTGTGACTCTGTGTGATTGTGTGTAATTATGTGTGTGAATGTAAGCATGTGTGATGTGTGAGTGTGTGTGAGTGTGTGCATGCGTGTGTGACTTGTGCGTGTGTAACTCTGTGTGTGTGTGTGTGTGTGTGTGTGTGTGTGTGTGTGTGTGTGAGTGTGTGTGTGTGTGTGTGTGTGTGTGTGTGTGTGTGTGTGTGTGTGTTGTGTGTGTGTGTGTGTGTGTGATGTATCTCTGTGTGCATGAGAGAGTGGGTGTGGGAGAGAGTTAGAGAGAGAGAGAGAGAGAGAGAGAGAGAGACAGAGAGACAGAGAGAGAGAGGGTGAGCGTGTGTCTGTGCGTGTCTTTGCGACCGAGTATACAGTTTGTATGCATGTGGGGGAGAGAAAGACAGAGAGATAGAAGGGTGGGTGGGTGTGAATATTTGGGCGTTTCTCTCTCTCTCTCTCTCTCTCTCTCTCCCTCCCCCCTACTCACCCTGATGTTATGGATGATGGTCTGCAGGTGTTTGTCGTCTTCAAACATGGTGGACAGGCTGGGTCCCTCCCCGCACGTCTTATCCTCAAACTTGTTGTTGATGATCGGTCTGCAATAGGTTAGGTACATTATAGTCACAGAGGCGTCTCTGTGAAATTCGGGTTGCTCCCACCTGGAGAGCGCGCCGCAGCGAGAGGCGCGCCACCCAATTTTTTTTAATTTTTTTTTTGCATGCGATTTTTGTGTGACTGATGAGGAAGGAAGGGAGGGGGGTAAATTTTGACCAAATGACAACTTTATCGTTGCCATTGGGTTTAACATGTGCTAAGTGCATGGGCACACAGGACCTCGGTTTATCGTCTCATCTGAAAGACTCCACGTTCAGACCGCAAGGCCTAGTGCAAAGTGAGAGGAAAAAAAAAACTGTACCCAGGTTCGAACTCGGGTTTACTTGACACGAAGCGAACACGCTACCACTGTGCCACTCTACACACACACAATTCTTTCAGCAATCACCAAATTGATTCACACAACAAAACAAACAAACCTAAATATTTGATAAATATTAACTCATTCGCATCGCAACAATTTTGAATTACTAAAAAAACACCTCACAAATCACTCCAACCATCTCCTCTGAAGTCGGAGTGTGGCTGCCCATGTGGCGGGGTAATCAAAAACGGTCACACACGTAATGTTCTCATCCCCATCTGGTGCATTTGTACCACAGCGTTCAAGTGCTTCGGCTGTTGGGATGATCCCTGGAGGCTTTTAGCCAGGGTATAACAACAAACAAACACTCCAACCATACACACAAACAAAACATACATAAACAAAAGGAGAAATGAAAGAAGATTACAGGTTTTTTACTTCAGGTTTAGACATAGGGAAGTGGTAGATCAGACTGTTATACATAGACTTTATATAAAAAAACCTCTACACCAACTGGTTGCCCCACAACAAACCACTACAAAAGCAAAGTCAGAGGCAAAATTGTGGTCTAAGGGAGGAAAGCGAGTTTAGAAGTGACCAAGGTATGGTGTGCACACAGATTTACTTCCCTTGAAGTAATTGCCTCAAATTGACAGCTGTTAATTCCAGACATATATGTCCGGAACGACTTGAATGAGTTAAACTGCCAGAGAAGATAAAATTTGAGAAATTATCCATTTAAAAAAAATATAAAATATAAACCTGTTAGACTCAATCTGAGAAAATGGTCTCGAGATATATATAATTCCTGGCTTGCTAAACCAAAAAAAAATCAGAATTACTACGACGTCAAAAGTTATGACATCATCAATGACATCACGCACCTCGCTGGACAGGCAGTAAAGGGGTTAAATCCGGGTTAACTTTTGAAGGAAAGACTGAAAATACTGAAAAGTACATGCATTGCCAGTAGCTTGAGAAAATCCAACGTCAGTGTCAAATTCCTTGCCGTAAAAGTTGGAGCGAGAGGATTCGTAGGTAAATCTGCCTACGACCTCAGGAAACGTCTCTCTTCTTCTTCTTCTTCTTCTGTCGATCGCTTAGACAGTTGCCGGTCATACGAGTGCAGATGCGTCATGCTGCCGTTACGTGCCTAACTAAGAAACAGTTAGGCCCAGCATGTCTGTCTTCGTCTGGAGAATTTTTGTAGTTTACAAGTGTTTCTTGACCCAAAACAATGCAGGGGAAAGGACCAATAAGGCAGAAAGATAGTTAGATGACAGTAAAGCAAAGGGAAAAGGCAGAGAGCGACAGATTAGAGGAAGTTACAGGCACAGAACTTCCAGAAGGTGGGGAAACTATTTGTACAAAAGACCTCTCGGTATCCCCCAATATCTCAATATCCGTAAAGCAGCCCTGAAAGCAAGGGCACAGACAGCAGAGAGAAACTCAAGCTGGACATGGTCCAGGAGGTACCCAAAAATGAACTTCATAAGTCTAAAGATACCCCCTCCCCACTCTCCCCAAAAAGAAAATGCGAGACCCCATAGCTCAGTGGGTACGTTCGCCATTTGCTAGTCCTGAATCCAACAGCTCCAGAGGGTGTGGGTTCAAATCCATTCAGGGGCGCCTTTTAAAAATTTTTTTATAAAGGTGGTGGCAGCAGACGGGCACCCAGAGTCATGAATTGGATGCGGGCGGACAGGTGCCCATAGAGTGTAAGAAGTTGAGGGCCGAAACACTGGATTAAATGGGGGGGGGGAGGGGGGAGGGGGGCTTCTTCTCTGAAGACCTTCTGTTATCCAGCCTGTTATCCAGCCATTTTAGCACCACAGTGCCCTATGTCACTAAAAGGCATCAAATTGGGTCTAAGTTTGTTGGCACATCCTATGTATCTACACACATTTCTGATATCTCTCTCTCTCACATCCTACATCACACACATTTCATATCACACGCACACGCACACACACACGAATCAATGAAGACTTTTAATCCTTTGACCCCTCTTAGGGCATGGAGGATACAAGCATAACAAAAACAGAAAACGCAATCAGAACAAAGTGTGAACACACACACACCAACCTGGTGAAGGCATCGAAGTAGGTGTCAGGCACCAAGTTCTGGACGCTGAGCACAGCGTCTTGGAACCGCTTGATGACCTCCGCGGTGCCTTCCTGGAAGTCGTCCCCGTCCGGAGAAAACAGCAGCTGGTTGGGCTCCAGGATGAACTCTGTGATGTACAGCGGGGGGAGTTTGTGCACCTCCTCCTCTTCCTCGCCGGCCTGTGTAGAAAACATATGCCATCGTTACTACAATCGGTTCAATAGTTTAGGCAGTGTCTAGAGAAAACAGTAACTGGTTGGGCTCCAGGGTGAACTCTGTGATGAACAATGGGGGAAGTTTGTGGGCCTCTTCTTCTTTTTCGCTGGCCTGTGTAGAAAACTTATGCCATCGTTACTACAATCGGTTCAATAGTTTAGGCAGTGTCTAGAGAAAACAGTAACTGGTTGGGCTCCAGAGTGAACTCTGTGATGAACAACGGGGGAAGTTTGTGGGCCTCTTCTTCTTTTTCGCTGGCCTGTGTAGAAAACATATGCCATCGTTACCACAATCGGTTCAATAGTTTAGGCAGTGTCTAGAGAAAACAGTAACTGGTTGGGCTCCAGGGTGAACTCTGTGATGAACAACGGGGGAAGTTTGTGGGCCTCTTCTTCTTTTTCGCTGGCCTGTGTAGAAAACATATGCCATCGTTACTACAATCGGTTCAATAGTTTAGGCAGTGTCCAAAGAAAACAGCAGCTGGTTGGGCTTCAGGATGAACTCTGTGATGAACAGCAGGGGCTGTTTGTGGGCCTCTTCTTTATCACTCGCCTGTGTAAAGGAAACAGATCTGCTTTTAGAATGATCAGTTTAGCAGTTTAGGCTTAAGAATTAATTATGTGATGTCTTTTTAAAGACCCATTGTCCTATTTTCAAAGACCTCTCATGATTTTTTGCACAAAGTGCAGAACGCCTGTTCTTTATCAGTTAAGCATGCTTTCGCAACCACTTCTTGTACTTGGCTTTGTCAAGCCACTTCTCATTGAAATGGCAGCTGCCTGGCACCTTTTCAACTTCTTTTCTATTTGATGACGATTGCTTCGATCACGATCACTCAAGTTGCGACCAGTGTAGCCCCAAAAAACGAGCAAATGACTCGGATGTAGTGAAGGGAAATGACTCTAACACAAATTGAGGATGTCTACTAGAAGGAACTAGATCGTCGAACCGCAGACATCAGAAAATAAGCCAAATTAGATTGCTTCTTTATTCATTCTGGAAGCAAGCACACACCAAATGACAAAAATCAATGTAAGGTGGTCTAAGATCACTGTAAGGTGGATAGATGTTAAATTAAAGAACGAACACAAAATGACAGTGTCAATGACTCTTTTTTTTTTTTTTTAGCAGACAATGACTTTTTTCACAAACCATTTCACGATTTTTACAGACCAAAGCCGATTTTCAAAGACTGTGCGTCTGGCTGTAGAAGAAGAAACAATCTTTACTACAATCCATTCAAGAGCTTAGAATAGCAGGGGGGGGGGGGGGGGCAGGTATCAGGTATTTCATAGTCACAGAAGCGTCTCCGTGAAATTTGGGTTGCTCCCACCTGGAGAGCGCGGTCGCAGCCAGAGGCGCGCCACCCAATATATAAAACAAAATGTGCATGACTGAAGAGGAAGGAAAGGGTGTGTGTGTAAATTTTGACCAAATGACAACTTTTTCTCGTTGCCACTGGAATTAACGTGTGCTAAGTGCATGGGCACACGGGACCTCGGTTTATCGTCTCATATGAAAGACTCCACATTCAGACCGTAAGGCCTAGTGCAAAGTGAGAGGGAAAATCCCCTGTACCCAGGTTCGAACTCGGGTTTACTTGACACAAGGCGAACGCGTTACCTCTGTGCCACTCTCAGGCATGGTAGTGGGGGCAAAGTGGTTTTCAAGGAAAATGGCCGGGGGTCCAGGGGGACAAAGCAAATTCAATAAAATTCAATAAATGAGAGTGAAATTTTCACTTTTTCATGCTATTTCAATGCAATGTTTTAATAATTTTGTTGCGGAGGTCTACCAGGCATGAAAGTGGATGAAGATCAAAAAAGATGAATTTTTTTTAGCCGAGAAATCCTTCCACCCGGATTTTGACCTACGTCGGAAGTTTTGTTCAGCAGGGGGGGGGGGGGGGGGGGGGGGGGCAGAACGTTCCCCAAATTTGTTTTCCAAACACACCTTTTCACATAACTCACATCACAAGTTTTGTTCAGCAGGGGGTGCGGATAATCCATTCAGAAAATTTTCTCGGCACAAATATCCTTCCACCCACATTTTCAGCTAACATCACTACTTTTGTTGAGCGGGAGCTACTCATTTCGCCTTCCTTCGCACAAATGAAGCGAGTGAGCTAAAGCGACTTCTGGTTAACCAGTTTCAGAATCACCAAATACAGACTTGTAGATATAAGAATACGGCAAGATCGGTCCTTTACGCAGAATTTTTTTTTTTTCCGCGGAAGTTTTCAAAAAAATTCCGCATATTTTCTGCGAAACGCGGAATTCTTTCATGCCTGTCTACCATGCCTGCACTCTACACCGGTTGGTTGTGAACTCACTGTTGGTTCTACCTTGTCCTCCTCCTCCTTCTTCTTCTCCTCCTCCTCGGTTTCCTCCTCCTCCTGACCCTGGATCTGGGCCAGGGTGGGCGTGTTCTGCAGCTGCTCCGTCAGGTAGTTGAGCAGGGTGGACACCGAGTTGACCGCCAGCACGTGCATCGTGTTCACGATCAGGTAGTCCGCCAGACGGATGAAGCTGTGGTGTGCAGGGGGGGGGGGGGGGGAAATGGAAAGGTATACCATATTGTTGGAACTGTAAGGCGCATCTGATTATAAGGCGCACCCCCCAAATTTTACACAAAATTCACACAAATTTTACACAAAAATGTTATTATTGTATTTTTCGGACTTCAAGGCGATATTTTTTTTAGGCTGCTCCCACCTGGAGAGCGCGTCGCAGCCAGAGGCGCGCCACCCAGTGTAGGTCATTTTGTCATGAGCCTCTCCGTAAATATCAGATATACACAGACAGACAGGCGGGCAGACTAACCATGTGAGCCTCTTGCAGTGGGCGCGTTTGTTAGCCTGCTCAGTGTAGGTCATTTGGTCATGGGCCTCTCCGTAAATATCAGCTATACACAGACAGACAGACAGACAGACGGGCAGACTAACCATGTGAGCCTCTGGCATGAGCGCGTTTGTTAGCCTGCTTGGTGTAGGTCATTTTGTCGGGAGCCTCCCTGTAAATATCCATATCACAGACAGACAGACAGACAAACGGACAGAAAGACGGACAGACAGACTAACCATGTGAGCCTCTTGCAGTGGGCGCGTTTGTTAGCCTGCTCGGTGTAGGTCATTTTGTCGGGAGCCTCCCTGTAAATATCCATATCACAGACAGACAGACAGACAAACGGACAGAAAGACGGACAGACAGACTAACCATGTGAGCCTCTTGCAGTGGGCGCGTTTGTTAGCCTGCTCGGTGTAGGTCATTTTGTCGGGAGCCTCCCTGTAAATATCCATATCACAGACAGACAGACAGACAAACAGACAAACAGCTCCCTGTAAAGGTCCGGGATTTTGTCGGGATATCCACATCACAGACAGACAAACGGACAGAAAGACAGACAGACAGACTAACCATGTGAGCCTCTTGCAGTGGGCGCGTTTGTTAGCCTGCTCGGTGTAGGTCATTTTGTCGGGAGCCTCCCTGTAAATATCCATATCACAGACAGACAGACAAATGGACAGAAAGACGGACAGACAGACTAACCATGTGAGCCTCTTGCAGTGGGCGCGTTTGTTAGCCTGCTCGGTGTAGGTCATTTTGTCGGGGGCCTCCCCATAGATATCCACATCACAGACAAACGGACGGACAGACAGACAGACAGAGACAGACAGACAGACAGACTAACCATGTGAGCCTCTTGCAGTGGGCGCGTTTGTTAGCCTGCTCAGTGTAGGTCATTTTGTTGGGAGCCTCCCCATAGATATCCATATCACAGACAGACAGACAAATGGACAGAAAGACGGACAGACAGACTAACCATGTGAGCCTCTTGCAGTGGGCGCGTTTGTTAGCCTGCTCGGTGTAGGTCATTTCATCAGGGGCCTCCCTATAGATATCCACATCACAGACAGACAAACGGACAGACAGACAACAGACAGACAGCTACAGACTAACCATGTGAGCCTCTTGCAGTGGGCGCGTTTGTTAGCCTGCTCGGTGTAGGTCATTTTGTCGGGGGCCTCCCCGTAGATGTCCATGTCGTAGTTGCTCTGCATCAGGTAGCTGGAGGCCGTCCCAGGGGCTCCCCCACCAGCCTCCCCTGCTCATCAAATCAAATTCAAAATGAACACACTCGACACTGGCGAGTTGCTTCCCCTTACCGTCCCTTTCGGGCTGCACTGGCCATTCGACTGGCAGACCTGCCTACTTGGAATTTTCCCAATCAGTAGCCCAGCCATCAATTTTCAGTAGCATGGCAAATTTTTTCGTAGCATCCACAAACAACGGCAATCGATTTGTTCTCTTCCTGAGCCGAAACGCACTGCTTAATATGTTTCGCCGATTGAACGTGTTGACGGCAATCATCTCTACCGCCATGATTCACAGAGAAGTCTGCATGGCAGAGGTTGCACTGCAGCGAGCATGGTTCGCACCGAGTCAACTTCTGACGATGCAAGGCCACTCCTCCGTGTAAGCTATTTTAAAAACTTGTGCGGCAGGCCGATGTTTTTTCTTAGAACAAGATGGTGTGCCAGATGATTTTCGTTTTCTGGTTTGCGTTCGTTTTTCTGCGTTTGAAACATCTCCCGAATCGCTACTGCTGCTGGAGTCCGCCATTTTTTTCAGAGACAGTAATAAGAACGCATGCGCAGTCACTTTGATAAAAACAGAAGTGACTAGGTTATCGCGCGTGACACGGCGTCTGCTCTTAGAAACAGACAAAACCGGGAACGGCATAAGCAAAAATAAGATGCGGCGGCAATTTGTTTTTTCCGTAGCAACGTTAAGGTTGCCGTAGCTCCGTAGCAAAGCTTTATTTTTCGTAGCTGCTACGGCCAAATCGTAGCAGTAGGCAGGTCTGGACTGGGCTCGTAAATTTTTGTGTGTTTAAATCACACACACACAAAAAAGAAGTTATGACCGATGTTTTCAGAAAACGATTAGCAACACCATGCATTAACCCTTTCACCGCCAGCCATTTTTAGCCAAAAATGCCATTAAGCTGAACAGGATAGAAATAAAAATGTATCTGCAGTTATTGGGAATTCCTCTGTGAAATGCATAACATTAGGCCTATCCTTACCTCCCAAAATTAAGAAACAGGTCCTGATTTGATGCCTTTTAAAGACATGGGTGTTAAACAATTGTGGTGCATAAATGCGACATTGGCAGTGAAAGGGTTAAATCGATCGTAAGATATCTGATTCCATACCTGCATCGTCTTTTATCGACGAATTCATACAGTTAATGTATAGAATGAAAAAAAATCTGAACGGCTTGAACTTTCAACCCTCATTGCACACCAGCATGCCAACAAAGTCTGCAATGATTGGCTGATTTCCAGAGGGGAAAGGTCAAACTGAAATTAGACTATAACATCAATCTGGAAAGTTGGGTCACACACCAAAAATTCAAATATCTCAAACACTCTCATGGTCCTAATCAGGCTCATTTGTCCCAAGTTGATAACTGCTCATTACAAACGGCATTTATGATAACAGTTATCAATAGAGTAACGAATGATAACGACTTGCACACACATAAGCACACAAGAGATGTCTACCATAATAATATTTTCAATTCCAGGAACAAAGACCTTAAAAATCCCAAACAAACCACGGTTTTCATCCACATGACCTCAGTTTCCAATGCCAAACCAGTTTATGCCCTTGGCGCGTTCGGGTCAAAGTCATGGGGATCAGTATATTCTGGGGAGCTGTTGATGAACGGATGTGGTGGCGTCTTCAAATGAGAACCTCACTCACGTTGGCTCCGCGACTAAGACATTATAGTCGTCAGTAGGGGGCTTAGTAGGTGGTGTCCTGCGCATGTTAGCTCAGAACAGGCTCCACTGATCTCCACCGAAGTGACTCAGCAGCAGTGCAGTGTCTCCTCTAGTGGTTGCTTCCTGACAGCCTGACATAGATTCACTCCCCTTGCACAGCTGGTTTCAGATTCTGCGATCTGACAACCAGGGTGTTGCTGCAAGTTTGGAATCAGAATTAGGTATTAGGTATTAGGGTACTTTATAGTCACAGAGGTCTCTCTGTGAAATGCGGGTTGCTCCTACCTGGAGAGCGCGTCGCAGCCAGAGGTGCGCCACCCATTTTTTTTTGCGTGCGATTTTTGTGACTGATGAGGAAGGAAGGGAGGGGGTGGGGGTGGGTGGGTGTTAGCAGCGTGGTAGCAATGACACTGTATGGGCCAAAAGATGTATTTTGTATTTTGCATCATTTCAAGTCAGAGACACGTCCCTGTAAAAATTGAGTCGCTCCCACATGGAGAGTGCGTTGCCCCAGTGCAGCGCCACTAAAAATTTTTTATAATTACCCTTTTTTGGGAGTGGAGGGGGCGGGGCGGATAGGACATGAAAAACCTAACTATCAATTTGGTACATACCAGGCAGTGGGATTTCTCCCCGCTCTTACCGACTTTCCACTAAAAAAAAAAAAAAATTCTTATTTTGTTTGAGGGGGGGGATTGGACTTGGAAAACCTAGCAATCAATTTGGCACATACCAGGCAGTGGGGTCTCTCCCTGCTCTTACCGACTTTTAACTGCTGTGGGAGTTTTACGTGCGTAAAGCGCACGGGTCAGACTTGTTTCAAGTCCCCACCCGAAGGATTCAACGTTCAGTTCGATTTTCCCCATCGAACTTCCCAAAAAGAAAAGTACGAGGCCTGGATAAGATTCGAACCTGAGTCACTCACGCTATGAAATTTGGCAGGCGAACGGCCTTGACTATTCTACCACCTTCCTTACGTGGGACAGCAACGACAAAAAAAGAAAAAAAGAAAAAAAATCTCACCATAGATTCCAGGGCTGTCGGCTCCATCGTAGAAGTAATCGTCGGGGGTGAAGCCGGCTTCCAGAAGAGCCGTGCGGCAAGCCGAGCGAACCACCTCCTTCACCAGCTCGCGGAAGTCCTGAAGCCGCCCTGCCACCTGGTGGAGAGATAGAGAGAGAAAGAGAGAGAGAGAAATCACCACACGACATTTCATCACTGCTGAATAATGTTCAGAATTGTAAACCAAAATTTTGAATCAAAACTTTTTTTCTTATAGCATTTGCTCATGTGGAGAGAGTTAACTCACTCGGGGCGATTGAGCCGGCTCCGGCTCATAAGAGTTTTCAAGAGGTTTTGATTTCTGGCGTGTAACCAGCTTTCCGGTGCGAAGTCATAACCTATTTTCAGTTTGCTTTGACCTTGCCTCTCTTGAAATCAACCAATCATTGCAAACTTTACATTCAGCTTTGGTTGCAGAGGGGGGTCAAAGATCGGAATGTGAAATTTTCCTTCTTTCTATGTGTTAGCTGTTTTCGTCAATAGGAGACAAACGACGAAGGTAAGGAATCTGATATTTTACGATCGTTTAGTGCATGGTGTTGCTAATCTTTTCTGAAAATATTGATACCTAACTCTTCATAACTTGGTTTTGGTGATTATTTTACGAACCTAGTCAAATGCCCAGTCCCCACAGAACAAGGGGAAATAATTCGGCCAGTCCCGAGTGAGTTAACACTGCGCATAATATTACACATTTTCTTTTATCACAACACAAACAATTGCTACCTTCACTGTGGACTTTCTCTGAGTGGCTGACTTGATGACAACGTCTCATTCTCAACTCTGATCTTCGGGAGTTTTGGGCGAGAAGAGGGTGGTAACTCTCCGACAGGAATGCCCCCTGGTCCCCTATTCATGACTGCTGATTGCAACTCAATGTGAATCGACTCGGAGTTGTTGTTGTCGTCGTCGCACCCTGGCTAAAACACTCCAGGGATCATCCCAACAGCCGAAGCACTTGAACACTATGGTACAAATGCATCAGCGTTGGATGAGAACATTACATATGTGACCGTTTTTTATTACCCCGCCACATGAGCAGCCACACTCCGACTTCAGGGGAGGACAGAAGTGGACGAAACGGTCAGGGAAGGCCAAAAAATGTATGCGTTGTGATCAAAGAAAATGTGTAATCTTTTTGGATTTCACCAACACGGTGAACACTTTGAAGGTCAACACTGCAAGCCACTCACATCGTTGAGCTGGTTGAACTGGGCCTCGCGGAACTCGGACAGGGTGTAGGTTCGATCCTTGTCGATCTGGCACAGGCCCATCTCGCTGATGCGGTGGCACATCTCACGCACGTTCAGCAGCGCGGGGCGCAGAGACTGAATAAAAAAGACAAACGCATTGATCATTAAAAAAACAGTCATAGTTTTCTGCACAAGACTAAGGACTTAGGAAGCAAGGTGGCATAATGGTTGACGTTCGCCTGCCAATTTCAATGCACGGGTTACCTGGGTTCGAATCCCGACCTCGCCCTTTCTTTCTAGTTCGACGGGAAAATCGAAATGAACACCGAGTCCTTCGGATGGGGACGTAAAGCTAGTCTGATCCTTGCGCTTTACGCACGTAAAAAATCCCACGGCAGTTGAAAGTCGATAAGAGCAGGGAGAAATCCCGCTGCCTGGTATGATCAAATTGATAGCTAGGTTTCCCAAGTCTGCCCCACTCCTCACACCATCCACCCCACCCCCCAAAAAAATCAAATGGGTGGCACTGTGCTTGCAGTGACGTGCTCTCCATGTGGGAGCAACGCGAATTTCAGAGAGATAAGTCTCTGTGACAAGAATACAGCAAATACCGCCCCCCCAAAAAAAAAAAATTAGAAAAATATATATATGTTTCATTAATTTCTTCTTTACACAATACAAACTTTACCTCGGCTTACCGACAGTTTTCATCCACTCCTGTGAACTTCGTCAGGAGTGATTGACTTCAAGACAACTCACTCTCAGCTGAGATGTTTGGGAGTTTCCCGCCAATCTTACTTGTCAGTAAGCCAAGAAAAAGTTTGTGTTGTGTAAAGAAGAAGTTGTTGCTGTTCCATGGCTTAACGACTCCAGTGATCATCCCAACAGCCGAAGCACTTGAACACTTTGGTACAAATGCACCAGCTAGGGATGAGAACATCACGTGTGTGACCGTTTTTGATTACACCGCCATGTGGGCAGCCACACTCCGACTTCGGGGGATTTTAGACTGATGATGTTATGCCAGGAGCTTGTCATGGCTTAAGACAATCCCCGCACAACCTTTCAGAGCATAACAACATATTGATGTAGCCTTGGCGTTCTAGCTGATGTCAACTGGTCTGACACAGCCTCATGGCAAGGCATGAAGACATTAGTCAAATGTATTGTATCTACCAACACGATGAACACTTTAAAGCAAAAAACAATTTTTTTTTTTAAAAGTGGTCATTCACATTGTCGTTATCATTCACATTATCGTTATCATTCACATTATCGTTCTCACTCACAGGATTAACGATGAAGAGGTTCTCGTTGAGCGATTTCTTGCAGCTCTTGATCTTGTGGGAGCGCACGTTCTTCCGCCATACACTGAAGGCCTTCCACTTGCGGAACAAGGCGAAGGTGGGGATCTAGGAAAGAGAAAGAAAATGCACCAGTTTAAAACATTGTCCCGTCTCTATGTGTCCCCGTCTCTGTGTGTCCCCTGTCTCTATGTGTCCCCGTCTCCATGTCCCCGTCTCTGTGTGTCCGCTTGGAATAGGGACTCTGTTGGGGTTGGGGCTTTGTGTCACATAGAGATAGAGAGACACAACACGAGGAGGCACACAGACCCAGGGACGCACAAAAACAGGGACACATAGACGAAATTGGGGACACATAGAGATGGGGACATATAGATACGAAATTGGGGACTCAAAGAGACGGGGGGGCACATAGAGACGAAATTGGGGACACATAGAGATGGGGACATATAGATACGAAATTGGGGACACATAGAGATGGGGACATATAGATACGAAATTGGGGACACATAGAGATGGGGACATATACTGACATAGATACAAAATTGGGGACTCAAAGAGATGGGGACATATAGATACAAAATTGGGGACACATAGAGATGGGGACATATAGATACGAAAATTGGGGACACATAGAGATGGGGACATATACTGACATAGATACAAAATTGGGGACTCAAAGAGATGGGGACATATAGATACAAAATTTGGGGACACATAGAGATGGGGACATATAGATACGAAATTGGGGACACATAGAGATGGGGACACATAGAGACGAAATTGGGGACACATAGATACAAAATTGGGGACACATAGAGATGGGGACACATAGAGACGAAATTGGGGACACATAGAGACAAAATCGGGGACACATAGAGATGGGGACACATAGAGACGAATTGGGGACACATAGAGATGGGGACACATAGATACGAAATAGGGGACTCAAAGAGGGCACATAGATACAAAATTGGGGACACGTATATTAGATGGGGACACATAGAGTACGAAATTGGGGACACATAGAGACGAACTTGGGGACACATTGTCCAAAAATAAAATACAGTGATTCTTTTTTTCAACTGAATGCATACAAAACAGAAAAAAAATGGACAGCAGTTTGCAGATTGCAAAATCTTCCATCAAATTTGAAAAAGAACACTTATTGGACAGAAGGTTCAAACTATTTTTCAAAGAACAAAACAAAGAAAACAGCTAAATAAACAAAAATGCATTGGAATAAAATCTCAGAATTATCTCTTAAAATGTTTCCAAATAGGTTCAATCCTGCTTACAAAACATAGACAGCGAAAACGAAACAGTAGAAAATAATCTGGAAAGTCAAATGGAAATTTTACTTTGAGATTGTTGAGAAGTATACGATCGTTTTGCAATACCCTTTTAATTTAAGTTACCGTGTTTTTTTTCAGGACTATAAGGCGATACTTTTCCCCCAGACTGAGACCCCTGCGCCTTATAATCTGACTGACAAAATAGTAAGAAAGTATAGTAACAAAATCTTAATTCTTGTCAAAAAATTTGGAGGGGCACGCATTGTAAAAATTGCGCCCCAAAAATGCGCCTTATACAGACAAACCTCTATTTTAAGACTTCCAAAATGTCCGGAAAAATCGGTCATAAATTGGAGGGGTCGTATGACGGAGGTTTTCACTGGCAGCCGTAGAAAGAAAAAGTTCAGCACAGTTCATACTCTCTTCTTCATGCACACATACAATGACATATTAAAACTGGATTTGGGTCTTTCCAACTCCATAGGATTGTGCAATCGACGTATTACAGTTTCACTTCGCCGACTTCTGTTAATCAGCTCCACTCTCGTCCAAAGTCAGTGGTTTTCTTTTTCAAAGTCAGTGGTTTTCGTGCTTTTCCTACGCTTTCCACCATCTTTTCTACAACAAGGGAAGCGACTCCGCTTTCAGGCCCTTGACCGTGGTTGTTTCCCTTTGCTCGAAGTCTGTGCAGACGACAACAACGGTCGTAAAAAAAAACAAAAAATGGCGGTCGTAAGTCGCGTTTTAGAGGAAGTCGTTTAAGAGAGGTCGTTTATCATAGTAAAATGCATCCGTGCCAACAAATCCGATCTCAAATGAGAGGTGGTCGCCTAACAGAGGGTCGTAAAATAGGGGGTTGTCTGTAGTCCGAAAAATATGGCAATCTGCTAAGTCAAAATTGAAAGGATGGAAATTCTATTTTGAGATTGTTGAGAAGTATTCGATTGTTTGTAGTGTCCCTTTTGGAGATACAGCGGAACCTCCCTTACAAGACTCTTCAGAAAATCATCCAAAATGAGGGTCTTAGTAAGGGAGGGGTCTTGTAAAGGGTAGGGTGATTTTAATACTTACACAGAAGGGGCAATGTCTCAGAGAAGTACCGTAACTCAGGGACTATAAGCCGCTGTCATGATAAATAAGTACCTGTCATTAAATATCTACCTCTCGCATGCGAACTGTACCGCGTGCAACCATAACCCTATACCTAATCCCTATCCGTGCTAACCACGGAAAGAACCAAGAAATAGAGCAGGAGGGTGTAAATCTACATATTTGCCGAGAAATCGATGTACAAAGCCATGCACTTAGTTTCGCAAAATTCACAATGGCGGACAAACAAACGATTCTGATTGGCTACGCTAGGACTACTTCCGGCTAGGACTACTTATCTCATAGAGGTAAAAATACACCGCCACACCGCAACTTTCTTTTGTTAACACCCTTCCCCTGCAGCTCGAGTACGTGTGTCGCGGCCTAAACGTTACCGAAAGTGAAAGTAAACTCAACTCAGTGGCATCATCGCTTGAGTTCAGACCTTTGATCTGTGGCCTTGTTCACGGTTGATGACAAAAATATCACCTTGATTTCGGTATATTTTTCACAAAATGACGATCTGTTTCGGGCGGTCCTGCGACCGCTTTTCGTTTTGGCAGTCAACACACCCTCGATAGTACTCAAAACTCAACCGGAAGCTTAGATCCATCGTGCATCTGCCACGCTTCCACGGCTTATGCTTTGTCCGACGGCTTATGTGTTACTTTTTCAGATTTATTTTTAAAGTAGTAGGGGGTGCGGCTTATATTACGAAGCGGCTGGTTAGTCCCGTGAATACGGTAGGGTCTTAAGTGGCTAGGAGTCTATACTGGAGGGTTCTTATAAGGGAGGTACCACTTTCACAGGCATGAAAAACTACTGTTCCCCATAAAAAAGATGATTTTTTCAGCCTCGATAAATCCTTCCACCCGATTTTCAGCTGACGTCAGAATTTTTGTTGATAGGGGCGCGGGGGGGGGCGGGGGGGGGGGGGGGGGCGGGCGGGGAGGGAACTCTTAGGCAAACATTTGTGGCCACAAATCACTAACGTCAGAACTTTTGTTTGCAGCATGGGGGGGGGGGGGGGGGCTAATCTGTTCCCAAAAATTGGAAACGGCAGAGCTGTTTGAATTATTTCTTCTTTTTCACCCATTCTTCATGCACAGCTTGCTCTTCAGACGCCATTTTGGAAGTGATGACGTCGGGAGGAGGAGAAGGCGCAAAATGATGATCGTGCCGGTTTAAAGACCCAGCATGCCGAGTTTTTATTCGATTTTCGAATTTTTTTTTTTAGGCTGAGATTTTTTTTTTAAGGCGGAGATTGGTCGATTTCGGAAAAAAAATTAGGCGGAGAAGGCGGAGAAAACGGAGATGTTTTCATGCCTGACTGTAGCTGTTTTCCCACTGTATGCTTTCTGCGGTACCTTGATGAGCTTTTCAAAGTAGAAGACCTCCTGCTCCCAGCGTTCAAGGGTGATGAACTCCGTCTCGTCGTCGTTGCGCATTCGCATGACGCCTTTGGCACTCAGCGTGCAGTGGTCCGGTTTGTACAGGTGCTCGTGACCCACCACCCTGAGAGAAAGAAAAAGAAACTAGAAACCACTGACACAGTGTACGGAAACCCCTGCCGTTTCCACATGCAAAACATTTTTCAATCAATCAATCTGTTTATTGGCTTCATAACATAGAAGAATTGATCTTGTGCGTGGGGATAAAAACATATAAAACTAACACACTGCATTAACAGTATATAAAATGAACAGATAATCTTAGACAAAGCCACACCCTCTTCAAAACATACTACTACATCTACACACACGCATACACGCACACACACACAAACTGTACAACAGAATGTTTAAAGCTAGCTGACATAAATTAAATACATAATAACTGATAACCAAGATATGGTAATTGAAAACCACAGAAGTTCAATAAAGAATATTAATCGAAACATTAAGGAGAAGAAAACAAAAATCCAAACATTCATGAAAACAAGGGCACGGATGTTGACATACAAGGAGAAGTCCTCCGAAGTCAGAGTGTGGCTGCATACTTGGCGGGGGGGTAATGAAAAAAACGGTCACAAACGTAATGTTCTCAATCCTTAGCTTGTGCATTTTGTGGCATAGTGTTCAAGTGTTTAGGCTAGGATGGTCCCTGGAGTCTTAAGCCAGGGTAAGACAACAACAAAACATTTTCATTCTTTTAACCTCTTGCATTTATTCCGGCCCAAACCACCCATCCGGAAGTTGCCTCTGTGTATTCATGCCGCCCCCCCAAAAAACCGCCCGTAGCTTGCCCCCTACTTTGAGACCCCCTCTGATGGCATTTTCATCACGCACTAACTAAAAACAACAACAAGAACAAAAAAAGAAACATTTTTCTCAGGGCAAAAACAAGGGGTTCCCAGGGACTCCTTCACTTACAGCATAGAGGGGTCCTAGAGGAGAGGACAGAGGCAGGGCTCCCAATCGTCCCGCACAAAAAACAAGGGGTCCCAGGGACTCCTTCACTTACAGTATAGAGGGTCCTGGAGGTGGGATAGAGGGTCCCAGGGACTCCTTCACTTACGGCATAGAGGGTCCCAGAGGAGGGACAGAGGCAGGGCTCCCAATCATCCCGCAAAACAAGGGGTCGCCAGGGACTCCTTCACTTACAGAATAGAGGGTCCTGGAGGCGGTTAATAGAGGGTTCCAGTGGCATTGTGAATGCTAAAGAATAATTTTTCTAGCGTGCATCCCCTAGGGCTTCATAGACCCCCATTTGGGAGTCCCTGGGAGCCCTGTGGGTTTTTTTTACGCATGAAATATTTTTTTATTTACTATATACGATATATAAAAAACAAAAACATCCCTGCGCTGTAGCTTCTTTCTTTCTTTTTAAGTACACACATAAACCTAGAAGTTTTACTGAGAAACGACAATATAAAGAGAAACAAGCGCGATATCGCAATAGTTTGTGGCACGCAGTCTATTTTTTACCACTCCAATCATGAGTCACCTTCCCCTGGCTTTTCAATAATTTTAATTTGTAAACCAGAATGTTATCTCTGCACCCTTTCGTATATCTTTGGAAAACATTTAAATAGCTATGTATCCTACTTATACTCATCAAAAGAAGCACCCGCATACTCGTCGTTCGTGTCTGTTGTAGTGTCTGTATTACTTATGTTTATTATTTTGTACGCTTTTAAAATACCTCATTTTAAAGAGCGGCCTCAATTTGAAGTGTAGCCTCGATTTGAATTTTTTTGAATGTGCAACAATTTTGTCAAAATGTGGCGACAATTTTGGACCGAGACCGACCCGACCGACGACAGACAGACCGACCGACAAAAGACAAGACAGACACGACAGAAAAAACCAAGTGACAGTTCTAGGTTTGTGGCTCAAACAATAAATAGAACAAAAACATAAAAGAAGGAAAAGAAGGAGAAAAAAAAGCAAAGAAGAATCAGATGAAATAGAAAACAACAACAATGCACACACAGCCAAGAAGGAGGAGTTAGGAGAGGTGGAGGGAGGGAATCATTCAGATAGAGAGAGAGAGAGAGAGAGAGCAGGAGAGTGAATGTCGAGATGAGATGAGAGAGAACGAACTAGAGAGACTAACCAGCTGTAAGTAGTTAGTTAGGAGGAAGAGTTTTGGGTAGAGGAGGGGGAGAGGAGGAGAGGAGAGAGCAGAGAGAGAGGGAAGAGAGATAGATGGAGAGTAGTGGAGTGAGTGAGTAGGCTTCGATGAGAGATAGAGCAGAGGGTAGAGAGAGGAGAGGGAGCTATCGCGGAGGTCCAATATCTAGATTAGTATCACTGAGAGAGCTATCAGAGGAGAATCTAGGTAGTCTAGAGAAATATGTTGGTTCAGACAGGGTTAGAGGTAAAAGTCGAGGTATGATGTAGTAGAGAGTCGGAGAGAGAGGTCTTACGTAGTAGAGTCGAGAGGGATTAGCGAGAGCTAGTTAGAGAGCGCTCTCTCTCTAAGTCTTTCGGATACGAGACTAGTTCGATCGGAGACTGAGCGTGTTAGGAGAGGTTCGCTGATCTCTCTTAGTAGAGAGGTAGAGTAGAGAGAAAGTAGTGAGAGAGGAAGAGGGTCTAGTAGAAGAGTAGAGGAGGATGTGAGGGAGAGAGCGAGAGGAGAGCAGTCTCTCTCGCGGGAGAGAAAGTTAATATCTCTGGAGGTCTCTTTTGAGAGAGAGGATGAGAGGTTCCTAGTTAGATTAGTAAGCGAGAGTAAGCACTTGAGATAGTCTCGAGTGAGTAGAGGAGAAGAGTAGTAAGTCGCTGGAGAACCAGAGCAGCTACATGGTAACGGTGGTACCGAGAGACTACTCGTATCCTGATACTGACATTTGATTGTTTGGTAGTATTGTGTCGTGTGGACGGGCGATTCTTTTTGCCACTGTTCCTGTGAAGCTGCAGTTTCCAGTAAGCCCATGCCTTCTTGTCCGTCTTGAGCTGAATGTGGATTGCTTTGGTGCTATGTCCTGCAGGCCGGGACTCGTAAGTAAGAAGGCGCGATCTGAAAAAACAACTAAGCCGTCCTAGCTTCAATGTTGTAGGCTATGAATGCGGCCGGGTTCACATTGAGAGGGGCCGGACCTAAGTTTTTTTTAAAGGGGTGGGGGCTAATTCATGGAAGTATGCTCTAAGCTACCATAGACGCCCTAGGGGGGGTCTGGGGGGGGCATGCTCTTCCTTGAAGGGGCATCTTTCCCCCCCAGGAAGACATGTTAAATCAGAAGAAAAATAGGTACTAATCTGGTGCGCATCTGGGCATATGAAATAAGGGACTTAAATGCCATCCACTAGTTGCATGTTTTTTGAACCATTAAATACTCTATGCACTGGTGGTTGCTGATGATTGGGCTAGCATAGCCCGTGAGGAAATTTTTAGCTGCGCGCTCGGCGACATCAATTTTTTTTTTAGGAAAAGGGGTGGGATGCATGACCCCTTGGTAAGAGCCCCCGTGCCACCCGCCTAGCCGCTCCCCTTGTATGTTCCGTGCCCTGATCATTATGACTGGCGTAGTTCGCGTACGGAAAACGCGCTAAATAAATGGAAGTAAAGAAGGATAAAGTTACGCATATAGTGAATTCGGACTACGTGCGGCACTTCTTTCACGCTTGCTTTGTCACTTATTTATGATTGCGTCAGGCGGGTTTCGCATGGTATGATTCCGGGCTATGTGTGTACACGCTATGTAGCGACCAAGTCTTTCGTATAAAATAGTTTGTTGATGATTTGTATTTTATCTATATTCTAGTCCAGAGACTTATTTCTGTGAAATTCGGGCTGCTCTCCTACGGAGTGTGTCGCCCAAAGTGCAGCACCCACACTTTTTTTTTTTTTTTTTGGGGGGGGGGTCACAAGGTGAGGAGGGGGTGTGGGCACACTTGGTAAAACCTGCTATCAATTTGGCCATACTAGGCACGGATTTCTCCCTGCTCTTACCGACTTTCAACTGCCGTGGGATTTTACGTGCGTAAGCAAGCGCACAGGTCAGACTAGCTTTAAGTCCCATCCAAGGAACCGACGTCCAGTTCGATTTCTGTCAACTAGAAAGAAAGGGCGAGGAGGCCGGATGATTTGTGTACACGCATTCACAAACTCCCCGTGAGATGGCGTTGACTAAATGAAAATCCCAACCTAAGGGCTGAGGACTAGCACGACGATACAAACCCACGCAAAACGTGGTTGTAAATAGTGTGAACGCTGAAAATTTT
>CM065710.1:8974175-8976675 GCA_017654935.2 Phymorhynchus buccinoides
AAGACCACTTCCGTTGCCACTTGCCACTGGGTTTTAAACCGTTATGCTAAGCATGGGCACACGGGACCCCCTCGGTTCGGTTTGTTGGTTACCGTCTCATCGAAAAAAAGACTCCACGTTTTCAGGACCGCGTTATTGCGTTGTTTAAGGCTAGTTAGTTGCAAATCAGTGCCAAAGTTGATGAGGAAAAAAAAAAAAAAATCCCCTGTACCCAGTTTCGAACTCGGGGTTTTATTTGTACACGAAGCGAACGCGGCCTACCATCTGATGCCACTCTACACCTATGTCATAAAAAGGCCATCAAATTGGGGTCTAAATCCAAAAGACACTATTGTCTGAGCTTTGCCGAAGTAAGGATAGCCTCTTATTTTATATTATGCACAAGAAGAAATCCCAATACTGACAGATGGATTTGTCTCAACCAGAGGTTAATTTGATGGAAAAAAAATGGAAAAAAAAAAATAATTTTTGGAAAAAAAAACATGGGAAAAAAAAATTGGAATTGGAAAAAAAGGAAAAAAAATGGACATGGGATGGAAAATGTTTGTTTGGCTGCTGAGGTTGGTCTGATGAAAGTGGTGAATGAAACTGACTGATGGAAACATGTGTGAAACTGAAATGTGTGAAAATATGGCTGGCGGTGTGAAAGGGTTTAAAATTATTTTTTTTTTTAAGTTTTTATTTTTTTCTGTTTTTTTTTTTTGATTTTTAATTTAAAATTTTAAAATGGTGTTGATTTATGCGGTTTTTTATAGCTCAAAATAATAACCTGTTCAGTGCCGATGCGCTAACCACCGTTGCCTCCTATTTGAATCCTCTGCCAGGAAAACTATCTAGGCTGTGATCGGTGGTGAGAAGATTTAGAAGATTAGCGTTCCATATAGGTCGAGACGATCAGACGAGAGGACCCTTATGGAACGGTCATTCTAGGCTGGAAAAGTCGCTTCGCCAGTGCGCTAAGTCGCTATTTATAGCTATTAAAGTCGCCTTTGTATTTAGGAGTAGAAGTTAGTAAGTCAGTTCGCTTATAGTATAGCCAAAAGATCTAACATTCTACAAGATCACGCAGGGAAAGGGGGGGAGAAAGGGGAATAGGGAAAAGGAAAGAAAGGAGGGAAGGGGGAAAGAAAGCCACAATCATTGAAAGATCACTCTCCCCGTGGGGATACCGGGGGTGGGGGTCGTTTCGTTAAAAAAATAGTTTAGTTGCCCCCACCTCTTCTGGGAAGTTTCTTGGAAAAAATTCCTCTAATCTGCCACTCTCTTTGAACTCCATGCTCTTTTTCCTTTGCTTTCTGTCACAGTCTACTATCTTTTCTGACTTTTATTGGTTCCATTTCTCCTTGCCTTGTTTCAACAAAATCTTCACATCTCCAAATAATTGTTTCTCCTTGAAGCTCCTCCGAAAAATCGGAATATGTTGTCGGTGTACGCCTCCGTGCGTGAAAACTGAAAAAACGGGACAACATATCGTACCTAGCCATTGTGTTTGTCGGGCCATATGGCTGGGAACGCAGCAGGAAGAAAAGAAGAAGGAAAAAGAAGAGAAGAAGAAGAAGAAGAAAAGAAGAAAGCTCACCTGCTCATTGGCACAGACCCTTGTCGCAGCATCTCAGCATACAATCAAATGGTTTCACATACACTTTTAATATATTACTTTCATCAACGCATGGCCTTCATGAAGCTGGCTACAGTCCTGCGCATGTTTGTGTCGTGTAGTGTCAAAGTCAAAGGTCAAAGGCAAAAGTCAAAAATACTTATTATCACGTTCGGTGAAATACAGTCGTGGTCTCGTACAAGCACAATAAAGCAAGGAAACACATTGCATGCATTAAATGGAAACAAAACTAAGAAAATTTAATAACAAATCATGCTTCAAAACAAAAATTCAACATAGTTTGGGGGGGGGGGGGTATGAAGGTGCATGTGCGGCGGGATATGGGCACGCGTACTAACCTGCGTGTGTGTGCATGTAGGAGTATTATGTGTGTGTGTTGTGTGGACGTGCGCACGCAGTATGTGTATGGGTGCACGAGAGAAGTGGGTTAGAGTTTCTTCCACGTTTTTTTTTTTTTTTTTTTGGCCTGGACCCTTTAAAGTTTTTTTAAACAGGGGGGTGTACTCCTTAGGAGAAGAAAAAAAAAGGAAAAAGAAAAATCAGAAACCCTGGATGAATTATTTTTTTGTTCATTTATATGTCTGTGTCTTGTGTCGTGCTGCCTGTCTGTCTGTATGATAGCACAGTTTAGTCTCTCGTGGAAGGACTAGGACTCTCAACCGAGGGAGCCTTTGCACTAGTACTGCTTGCTGAGCCAAAGGGCATGGGTTGGCCTTTGTGGCGGGGGACCTGCCAACGCCAGCTGGTCCTCAAATCCCTTGAACCGAGGAGAGTGGGATGTACCCGGGCAAGGCATCTCCACTTACAACAAACTCCGAATGGCAACCCTTCCCCCACCACCGCCCCCGCCCCTCTTGCTATCTGCAGTCATGGTCGGGAACG
>CM065710.1:8981675-8989574 GCA_017654935.2 Phymorhynchus buccinoides
TCTCTCAAACAGCTCTTCCCTTTCTATACCATTCTTCTCTTGCCTTCTATACCTCTGTTCTCGCTGTGCTGTACTCGCTCTCAACACTTCGTCAGACTGTTGGTCGCGAACGTCTCTCGCTTCATTCTTCCTACATCTCTAAACTAACCTCACACACACATTTAAAAAGCATATTCTGTGGATTCATTGTTCCTCTCTACGAGCCAATAAGGAGCGCCTGGAGCACATCCCTCTCTCTGCTCAGCTTTCATTCCCTAGCTCTTACATCTCTCCTCTCTCTCTAATGTCTGTCTCTCTTCTCACAACTCTCTCTCTCTATACTACGTCTCTCTCTATACTCTCTTCTCCTCTCTCTGCTCTAATTCTCTCTCTCCTCGTCTTATACTGCTCTTCCTCTCTCTTGCTCTAATTGATTCTGGCGTTGGCTCCACCTTGTCTATCTTCTTTTCGGTCTCTGTCTCCGTCTCTCTCATCTCTCCTCTCTGCTCTCTCGTCTCTATCATCTCTCTCTCTCTCTCTCTCTCTCCCCACACACTCTCAACTCTCTCTCTCACACTCTCTCTCTCTCTCTCTCTCCTCTATGTTATCGCGTAAATAACGCACACTCACTCCCACACTAGACACACACAGAGAAACAAACACATCAAACACACACACATCAACACTCGCACACACATCAAGCAACACCACACACGCACACGCGCACACATACACACACACACTACACACACACACACACCCACACACACACACACACATACACACACACACACACACACACACACACGCGCGCGCACGCACGCACGCACACACACACACACACACACACACACACACACACACACACACCCACACACACACACACACCACACACACACACACACACATACACACAACACACACACACACTACCACACGTTGATATGCAGTCTTGTGTGTACCTTCGTTTGCCAGCGTGCCCCGACCCGTCTTGTCCCTTGGCTTGCGGAGCATGGCGTCCTGAACACGATCCGACTCTGACGGTTGTCCCGATCTGTGAATGCATCCGTAAGTCTGTCGGATTGGAGGGGGTGAGTGTGCGTGTGTGTGTGTGTGTGCGTGTGTGTGTCTGTGTGTGTGTGTGTGTGTATGTGTGCGTGTGTTTATATGTGTGTGCGTGACGCGTAAATATCGTGTGTGTGTGCGTGTGCGTGATGTGTCTAGTGTGTGTATGTGTGTGGTGTGACAGAGAGAGAGACAGAGAGAGAGAGAGAGAGAGAGAGAAATTATGTTGTTGTTATTGTTGTTTCTTTGGGAAATAAAACATTTAAACAATGAGATAACGAACGAACGAACGACACGAACGAAATGTTGTTAAATCAGGGTTATAAGATAAGCATACAATTTGCTTTTTCACACTCAGCCCTGATTGCTAAGCAAAGGTTAACAAACAACAACAAGAGAGAGAGAGAGAGACAGCGTGCAAAACCTTCGACCTCCCTCCGAACGAAATTATAACAAGGAACAGAGATAAGAAGTTACATGTTTTCTCACCTCTAGCATCGAGCGTATTAAAAATAAAGTAAATCAAACACGAAAGGTAAATAATATGTATGCAGAAATGAGAAGAAAAGGGAGGCAGGATGGGGGGAAGAGGCACAGAGGGATAAGGATGGGGACATGTGCTAAAGTACAGAAAAAAAGAAAAAAGTCCACAGAGGAGAGACGTGATGAGAGATGAGTGGAGACGAGGATCGATGACTAGAGCTGCAGCATGAGAGGAGAGAGAGTGAAGGCTGAACGTGAGTGTAAGTCCTACTGTTTACTGCGACGTTAGACCTAAGTCTCGTCTGAAGTGGAGGAGAGATGGGAGGAGAGAGAGATGGGAGGAGAGAGAGATGGGAGGAGAGAGAGAGAGAGGGGAGGCGAGAGAGAGAGAGAGAGAGAAGAGTGAGAGAGAGAGAGCGCGAGTTGGGGGCGGGGAGAGAGAGAGAGAGATGACAGAGACACAGAGAGAGAGAGAAGAGAGAGGGGGATGGGAGGAGAGAGAGAGATGGGGTGAGGAGGGGAGATAGAGGATGGAGAGAGGGAGAGAGGAGATCGGGATAGGATTAGAGGCACGAGAGAGAGAGAGATAGAGAGATGAGACAGAGACAGAGACAGACGGAGAGAGGAGAAGAGAGAGATGATGGAGTGGAGGACGGGATGAGGAGATGAGAGAGAGGAGAGAGAAGAGAGCTGAGAGAGGATGCGAGAGAGGACCGGAGAGGGGAGAGATGCCCCACGGAGGAAGAGAGAGATGACAGGAACAGAGAGAAGAGAGCGATGAGAGAGGAGAGAGGGAGAAGGGGGAGGTGAAGAGTGAGCCCCCCCCGAGAGAGAACGAGATAGGAGAGGTGAGAGATTAGAGCGAGAGAGATGAGAGAGCACGGATGAGAGAGATAGATGAGACTGAGAGTCGGATGAGGGCCATAGACTCGAGAAGAGTTAGAGAGAGAGAGGTAGTGGAGAGAGAGAGAGAAGAGAAGCGAGAGAGAGAGAGAGAAATAGAGAAGAGAGGGAGAGAGAGAGAGTTGAGAGAGAGAGAAGGTGAGCGAGGGACGGAGAGAGAGAGAGAGAGAATTGAGATGAGGAGAGATTTGATCGAGAGAGAGAGAGAGATCTGGTGATGTGATGAGAAGAGGACTGGCACCGTGATTTGAGGATGTATGAGATGAGTGTAGAGCGAGAGATGAGCCCAAGGTTGAGACTCTGGATAGGGGGGTAGGGTGAGCGAGTGGAGGGGGGGGCGAGAGGTGAGTATTACCGAGAGTATGGGGACGGATGGAGAGGAGAGTGTGGTCCTTGCGTGTGCATTTATTGTGTGTGCGTGTGTGCTTGTGTTTAAAATATTTTTGACATTCATTTGTTTCTATTGATGGGTTTATTTTTTAAAATTATTAATTTATTAATAACTTATTTATTATTGTAAGCGCTTAGGTCTTATTTAAGATTAAGCGCTAGAAATGCCCATTATTATTATATTATTATTTCTGTTATTATATGTTGTTGCGCCTGACACGAATTTTCTGTTTTGAGATATATAATTCCCCCCGTGGGGATACCGGGGGGTCTTTTGTATAAATAGTTCCCCCACCTTCGGGAAGTTCTGAGCTTGTAAACTTCCTCTAATCTGTCACTCTCTTTGACTCTGCCTTTTCCCTTTGCTTACTGTCATCTACTATAATCTTTCTGCCTTACCCAGGTCCATTCCCCTGCCTTTTTTCACCAAACGCTTTCAAAAACATTTCCTTCTCCAGCCGAAGTCGGACTTGCTGGGCCAAAACTATTTCTTAGTTAGGCGCATAAAACGGCAGCATGACGCATCTGCACTCATAATTGACAGGCAACTGTCTGAGCGATCAAAGAAGAAGAAGAGGAAGATATTATAATAAAGCTTACTTTGACTTGTGTTGACAGCTTGTCTCCCGTATGAGTGCCCCTACTGCAACCGCGGGACCAACTTGACACACAACGAGGAGACTGGGTGCAAAGAGTGCAAGTGTAACGGTGAGTGCAGCTGTACCGAGAGAGAGAGAGAGAGATAGAGAGGGAGGGAGAGAGAGAGGGAGGGAGAGAGAGAGAGAGAGAGAGAGAGAGGGAGAGAGAGAGAGAGAGAGGGAGAGAGAGAGAGAGAGAGAGAGAGAGAGAGAGAGGGAGAGAGAGAGAGAGAGAGAGGGAGAGAGAGAGAGACGAAGAGACGAGAGAGAGAGAGAGAGAGGAGAGAGGGAGGGAGAGAGAGAGAGAGGGAGGGAGAGAGAGAGGAGGGAGAGGGAGGGAGAGAGAGAGAGAGGGGAGAGAGAGAGAGAGGGAGGGAGAGAGAGAGAGAGAGGGGGAGAGAGAGAAAGAGAGAGAGAGAAAGAGAGAGAGGGAGAGATGAGAGAGACAGAGAGGGAGAGACAGAGAGAGAGGGAGAGAGAGAGAGAGAGAGAGACACACATCAGAAAGAGAGACAGAGACAGAGAGGTAGTGGCAGGCAGGCAGGCAGACAAAACCTCCCAGGAAAAATCGCTGAAGTCAAAATTGAAGGGACTGAAAATTATTGTGAGTTGCCCAGTATTTTTTTGTATTTTTATAGAGTTATCCAGTGTTTTTGAGTTAGCAGGAATCCATTGTATCTAGACAAACAGACAAGTAGAGAGACAGAGAGAAAAACAAGTAATTTTCTTATGATGATGACTGTCTTGGTGCGTTTGGGTCAATGTCATGCGGATCAGTGTGTTATGGGGTGCTGTCGGTGGACGGTCGTGGTGGCGACCTCGGAGGAGGACCTCACTCACGCTGGCTCCGCGACTTAATAAGAATAGTGTCGTCAGTAGGGGGATTAGTTAGTATGTGATGTTCTGCGTACGTTAATTAGCTCAGTACAGGCTCCATTGAAACTCCACCGAAGTGACTCAGCAGCAGTGCAGTGTTTCCTCGGTTGGTTGCCTCCTGACGGCCTAACATACTAGATTCGCTCCCCTTTTAGGGGACTGCTGATTTCGGATTCCGCGACCTGACAAACCAGTCACGGGTAATCATGAACGCGTCTTAAGCCGTTAACGCGAGTAGTAATCCGTAAAATATAAGAAAAAACTTCCCAAAAGTATGGTTGACTGTTTATGCTAATTTACAAGTTACTATTTAAACCGTTGCCACTAGTAGTAATAGGCCTACGTCTTCTTCTTCTTCGTCGATCACATCAGATGGAGATGCCAGCAGTCTGCACGAATGCAGCAGTCGCCTGGAGATCAGTCAGGTTTCCGTGCAGCTTTTCCCTCAGTGCTGTTGGGTCTGGCCACATTTCTTGTCTGGGGACATTGTGGAGTGGGCAGTGTTGAAGAACATGCTCTACATTCATGAGGTCTGCTCCGCATGGGCATGCTTCGGTCTCTCCAATTCTAAATTTGCTGAAAAGGTGGACGCGAAGTCTGTTGTGCCCTGTTCTCAGCCTGATCAGGATGACCTGGTCCGTTCTGCTGAGCTTGTGGTAGGGATCAGCCGGGGTTAAATTTTGGATGGCGCTGTTTCCATTTCTTATGGGACAGGGCTTTGATGACAGTCTTTTCATCGGAGTAATACGTAAATTATAAGAAACTTCACAAAAATATGGTTGGCTGTTTATGCTAATTTGCAAGTTACTATTTAAACCGTTAACATTATAAAAAAATATATTAAAAAATATGGTTGGCTGCTTATGCTAATTTACAAGTTACTATTTAAACCGTTAACATTATAAAAAAAATATATTAAAAAATATGGTTGGCTGTTTATGCTAATTTACAAGCTACTAACCTTGTTAACTGTTGGCAGTTTCTAAATATAAATTACACGTTGCTACTCGTGTTACCTGTTAAAGACGCGCTCGCGAATACCATAGCAGGGTGTGTGGCTGTATAAGTTTGTAGTCGGTGAGGAGCTGGGGGGTAACCTGCACACCCACCCGGGCTAAACCAGACTAGGTCTAAAATGTGCTCCAGAGTGCGCTGAATGACCCTAATACATTGTAATTTGTGAAAATATATGCCAAGTGAGGGATTTGTTGATTATTTTGTAAGTGTGAGAGATGACATCCTCTTTTAATCATGAAAATGACAGTACGCGAAGAACGCGTGTCACGGAAGCCAAGTTATAGCCTTATTATTATTATTTGTAATGCTCTTTTCATGATACTTACTCATTGCTTTTACTAAATTAGGAAGCAAATTATAGTTTTCCTAGTTTTAATATCACTTGATTACTTATTGAAATTGAAATTGCCGAAATGAGATTTAGGGGGGTACCCTTGCGGCAAGGTCAATAACTCTAAGACCAACCCAAATGTTTTGCTGTTAACATGCATAAATGGATTCAGCACACTCTGGAGCACATTTTAGACCTAGTCTGGTTTAGCCCGGGGGGGGGGGGGGGGGGTGCAAGGTACCCCCCAGCTCCTCACCGAGTATTGGGACCCGGGAATGAACGGCGTGGGAGTAACGCTGCACTGTACGACCCAGAAGATAGGACAGCAAATATATTTTTTTTAAATGGTGATGATGAGATTTACGTCCGATTAATAATAATAATAATCATAATAATAATAATCATAATAATAATTAACATTTATAGAGCGCCCTTTCTATCATGAGCTCACGGCGCTTCACAATTATTTAAATAAATACATAGATCATAAGCTACTACAATATTAACTATCAAAAACATGCACATAGCCACAACACGCACAAACACACACACCACAACACGTCCGCACACACCCACACACACGCGCGCGCGCACACACACACACACACAATGTGGGGAACATAGTTTTAAGGCAGGAAACAGGACAAGGAAGAAATCAGAGGTATTGCCGGAAGAGGTGAGTTTTAAGAGCGGTTTTGAAAGATTGGAAAGATTTAGCAGAACGAAGTTCATATGGTAGGGAGTTCCAGACATATATGCTATATATTTACAGATTGTCCCCACCCGGAGGTTGTCACGAATACTTGTCCCTACGGTCTCCGACTCGAGTACACTCTGGACTTATTTGGGTGCTTCCAGTGCGAATGCAAAAGTACAGTACAGTGGAAATTCCCTTATAAGACCTCCCATTATAAGACTTACTATTATAAAACTCCCTCACTTATAAGACCTACTTCCTGAGACCTTGCCCTTATATGTAATTAGTGGAAGACCTCCCATTATAAGACTCCCATTATAAGACTCCCTAACACACATATAAGACCTACTTCTCTGCGACATTGCCCTTATTTGTAAGTACAGTGGAACCTCCCTTTTAAGACCTCCCATTTTAAGACTCCCTCCCACTTAAGACCTAGTTCTTTGAGACATTGCCCTTCCTTGTAAGTACAGTGGAACCTCCCTTAAAAATATAAGACCTCCCATTATAAGACCCCCATCACACATAAGACCTACTTCTCTGAGACATTGTCCTTCTTTGTATGTACAGTGGAACCTCCCTTGTAAGACCTCCATTATAAGACTCCCTCACACATAAGACCTACTTCTCTGAGACATTGCCCTTCTTTGTAGTACAGTGGACCTCCCTTGTAAGACCTCCCATTATAAGACTCCCTCACACATAAGACTACTTCTCTGGACATTGTCCTTCTTTGTAAGTAGTAATTACCTCCTTATAGACCCTGCCTTATAAGACCCCTCCATAGAAGACCCCTCCTAATAGACCCCTCCCTTGTGAGACCCTCCCTTATGAGACCTCTCCGCTTATAAAGACCTCTCCTTATAACCCCCTCCTTAGAGACCCCTCCATTATAAGACCCTCCATTATAAGACCCATCCATTATAATACCCCTCCATTATAAGACCTCCTTTTTGGATGATTTTGAAGGTTTTAATAGGGAGGTTCCACTGTATTGGAATATCATGGTACAGCTTAGTCTTTGTGGAAGACTATGGCTCTCTATCTCGGTGTGCAATTTGCACCGCTTTGTGCTGCAGCCACAGGATTGGTTGGCCTTTGGGGACCTTCCCACGCAAACTCTCGTCCTCAATTCCTTTGGCTGAGAGAGTGTGGATTGTACCTGGGCTTGGGGCAGTGGGTTTGATGTCTCGTGCCTCCATTCGGGGAGCTGGACCACCCCGCCGCTCCACGAGTCCTCTCCCGTGGGATACAGGGGGGAATTTTCTTCGTAAAAATGTTCACAACACCTGGAAATTCTGTGCTTGTAATTCCTCTTAATCTGCCACTACTCTTTGACTCTGCTTTCCCGTTTGCTTTCATCTTTCTGACTTATTGCCTATTCTCCTGCCCTTTTTCATAAAACAATCTTCCAAATAACGTTTCTCCTTGGAGCTCCTCCGAAATCGGAATGCGTCGGCTGTACGCCAGCGAATGAGACCGGTGAAACCTGATAACGCGGACACATACGTACCTTATCC
>CM065710.1:8990074-9010074 GCA_017654935.2 Phymorhynchus buccinoides
ACACTGGCGAACACGCATATCATTTACGTACGCATGCACAATACATACCTATGTGACGTGAGTATGCACATAAGACAGACAGACACAACACACAGACCTATGCCTCACACGCACGCGCCCCACACACACACACACGCACATACACGTGCAGTACGCAAATAGCCGCATATGCACAAAAGCACATGCCAGCGTGTGATGATGATGAAGAACTAAACAAAAGGCAACACAAGTGACAAAGTGATTCAAAATGAATGAACAGGCATAAGGCATGAGTGCCTCTACACAAATCTGGTAAACCGAAAAGCAGGGGTCCAGAGCGACCGCTTTGGACCATGTCCCCATCGGGTTTCAGGGGGCAGTGTCCGAATCTGAAGGAAAAATGATGTTGGTATTTGCGGTATATTCTAGTCACAGAGATTTATCTCTGTGAAATTTGGGCTGCTTCCACAGAGAGCGCGTCGCTGCAAGTGCAGCACCTTATCACCCCCCCCCCCTTTATTTTTTTATTTTTTGGGTGGGGGTTTAGGAGGGGAGGGAGGCTGACTGTCAAAAATTAGCTACCAATTTGTCATACCAGGCAGCGGGATTTATCCCTGCTCTTACCGAATTTTCATTGCGTGGGATTTTCCGTGCGTAAAGCGGCGGGTCAGACTAGCTTTAAAGTCCCTTTCCGAAGGACTCGACGTTCAGTTTGATTTTCCAGTTGAACTAGAAAGAAAGGGGAGGCCGGGATCAAACCCGGGTCACTCCGCTGCAGTCAAAAAAACGCCCCCCCCAAATTTTGAATTTGGCATGGCGAACAATCTTAACCACTCTGCCACCTCGATCCTTCCGTTTCAAGGTGATTTATCACGTCTCTTTGAAGCAAAGGACAAGCTAAGGGATAACAGTGCGGTTGGGAACAAATTATGGGATGTGAGAAAAGTGAAGTGCCTTAATTTTTAAAAAACCAAACACCAACAGCTGAAATCAGGCAGAGCCATTGCAATAATATAAAAAAAATTAATTCAGACAGATAGCCTAAGAGAAGCACCCATGAAAGATGCAATAAACAAAAAGACCAATGAGCGATTTACGTATGGAACATCAAGAGGCAAACACCAACAAAAAAGGCAATGACGGCACAAAAAAAAATAATTAAATCATTTACAGGAATAGTGATAATCTGTGGAACAATCAAATAAAAGACATAAATGTAGACCAATCAAACTGTTGACATTCAGTGCATGCTACTAACAAACAATAAGTGATTTTCACTGTAATTAAATATTCTAAAACTGGAGAAAAAAAACCCAACAGAGTTCATCGTTCAAATTTTCTTTCCGTGACAAGAAAAAAACGCAAAGGTGATTTTTTTTAAATTCCTTATTAATCCATGATAATTTTAGAAGGAGATCGTGTAAAGCATGAAACAGCACAGTGATGTGAAATCACCAACACACAATCAAATTCACAATACTCTACCGGCCAATGGAAAGAAATAACAGGTTTCCGTTCATACTCCACTGACAGAGACAATTGAGAAGAAAGACCAAAAAAATCATGCATCCAAATCATATTTTACTGTGTGGTGAACGTATATGGTTTACAACTGATTTTTCTTCTTTACTGTCTCGGTCTCTGCCACACTACAAACAAGCAAACCATGACACATCCATAAAAATTCACCACACACCATACACTTAAACTTCTCTCTCTGTCCCTCCCCAGAGCTTCAGACTGCTTTCAAACGTCATGGGTCACATGTAGCAAACAAGGGGTCAATATGGAGGGGGGGTGTGTGGAGGGGGGGGAGAGGAGGGGGGAAGGGGGGGAGGACCCCAGCGTTACCCATCCAATCAGGAGCGACATTTAGGAAGTGTGGTAAGGTATTGAGCTTGCTTTGTGCAACAGCACAAGTTTGGGTCTGTTTAACAATTTATGTCCGTGTGTGTGTGTGTGGTTTGTCAAGTGGAGTGTGTGTGTTGGTGAAGGAGTGGTGGTGTTTGTGTCTTGAATGTAGCATTTATAGTTATAAAACATAGCTGCAACTTTCCCAAACAAAATCCTGCAGGGGGTGGTGTTGGGAGGGGGAGAGAGAAAGGACGGTCTTCCTTTCTCATCTCTCCTTTGCCTTCGGCATTCGTGCGCGAGGTACTTCAAATGGCAGCGTGAGACAGCCTAGACGCCAACAAAGGATTGCAGAGGAAGTAGCCCCGCTTCCGACATGCGCCAGTAAGAACTTGCTCCGCAAAGCTTCCTGAAACCCAGTTTCGGTTTTCGGTTTCATAAACACTGTTTATGGGTCAATCTAAGCTGGAAATTTCTAAATCGGGAGTTCACGTGAATTCGGGAAGACCGGGAGAGGCGGACAAAATACAGGAAGCTCCCAGAAAGCTCCCGGATTTAAATGGGTGGTTGGCAGGTAGTAGATAGTAATGGTGTGCTGTTTGTGGGTTGAAGAGGTTGTTATTGTGAGGATTTAATGAAGTAACATGAGGAGGAGTGCCTGATGTTGGAAGGCAGTTATTCCAAAACCGATGAAGCTCAGCTTCATTCCTCCTCGTACATAGGAAGACAGAAAGACAGAGAGACAAAGACAGAGAGATGAACAGAAAGACAGAGGACATACGTGCTCCTGCCGTTTCACAGCCTCCAGATCCAGCATATCGTTTTCTCGGTAGAAACTCGCGGAAAACGCTTCAACGGTCGCGTACGGCTCGCGCAGTTGAAGGCTGCCAAGATGGCCTCCTGAAATAGGAAACGTTCGGAAATAATAAGGGTAGTAATTTTATGGGTGGGAGTGATCTGCCTAATTCATTCGGTCAAACAGGGAGAGTTACTCTACCTTCAGCTCCCAGCTCTCAGCTTAGAGAGTGTTTGAATTAGACTTACATCACTTAGGAACAACATGCGTCATTTTTAAATGAGTCATTTATATTTTTACGTAACATTTTGTAAGTTCTCTCAGTGTGGATACGGACGCCACCTAAGTTTTCTATAAAAAAAAGTTTGCAAGTCGCTGCACTCGTATCCTGACGGTTTCAAGCTTCGGATGCCATGCGAATTGTACTAATGGTATTGACCGAGTAAGGAGGGAAAACAATATAATTTTCATGAAGTGTCCCCTATTTTGTCCGAAAATCGTCTATTGATTGACAACAATAACGAATTCATATCATCATCTCGTAATCATCATCATCAAAATTCCATAAAGCTTAAACAAAAAAAAAAAAAAAAAAAATGCTCAAAACGGTCAGCCGCGTTAAAAGCTGCCAAAAATGCTTCCTGAAAGAGAATGGAAAATACATTGATAATTGTTTTTACCGTATTTTTCTGACTATAAGGCAAACTTATTACAAGGCGCATCCCCCAAATCTTACATCACATCAACCCTTATCGCTATCCGCCTTTGGGCTAAGACAGTGATTCAGAAACATAATTTTTGTTTATACCCTGGTTTGTTTGTTCAGCCTGTCGTACATGGCGAAAACCGATACGCTACGCTAAACTGAACTTCCATCCAACGGCACCATTCAGATTTTTTTGTTATATTTTCTTACTATATTATCAGTCATATTATAAAACACTGGGGTCTTAGTCTGGGGGAAAATGTATCCCCTTACATCTGTAAAATCCGTGTATCATAAGCAACAAAATTAAAAATTTACATTATATTCGTCTTGGATAGAACTTTAGTTGGATATTAGATGAAGCTTGATATACAAAATGCATGTGGGTGAATCCTGCATGTTTGTGTGTATGTAAGCACGTGTGATTGTATGTATGTATGTGCATATGTGTGTGTATGCTCTGTGTTATTGTTTGTAATTATGTTTGTGGAATGTACGCATGTTTTATGTGTGATTGTTTGTGAGTGTGTTGTTTGTGTGTTTGTGTGTGGTGTGTGTGTAACTTCTGTTGTGTGTTTGTGTGTGTGTTTGTGTGTGTGTGTGTTTTGTGGTGTGTGTGTGTGTGTGGTGGTGTTGTGTGTGTGTGTGTGTGTGTGGTATGTGTGTGTGTTTGTGTTGTGAATGTCTCTCTGTGTGCCATGGTTGTGTGGTTGTTGGTTGATGTTAGATGAGATAGCAGCGAGACGTGAGAGAGAGCCCGAGAGACCGAGAGAGAGAGGGAGAGCTTGTGTCCCTGTGCGTGTCTTTGCGACCGAGTATACAGTTTGCATGCATGTGGGGGAGAGAAAGACAGAGAGATAGAAGGGTGGCGTGGTGTGTGAATAGTTGGCGTTCTCTCTCTCACCACTCTCTCTCTCTCTCTCCCCTCCTCTCCTCTCGTCCCTCCCCTACTCACCCTGATGTTATGGATGATGGTCTGCAGGTGTTTGTCGTCTTCAAACATGGTGGCCAGGCTGGGTCCCTCCCCGCACGTCTTATCCTCAAACTTGTTGTTGATGATCGGTCTGCAATAGGTTAGGTACTACAGTTATAGTCACAGAGGCGTCTCTGTGAAATTCGGGTTGCTCCACCTGGAGAGCGCGCCGCAGCCAGAGGCGCGCCACCCAATTTTTTTAATTTTAATTTTTGCATGTGATTTTTGTGTGTGACTGATGAGGAAGGAAGGGGTGGGTGGTGGGTAAATTTTGACCAAATGACAACTTTTTCGTTGCCACTGGGCTTAACATGTGCTAAGTGCATGGGCACACAGGACCTCGGTTTATCGTCTCATCCGAAAGAGCTCCACGTTCAGACCTGCAAGGCCTAGTGCAAAGTGAGAGGAAAAAAACCCTGTACCCAGGTTCGAACTCGGGTTTACTTGACACAAGGCGAACACGTTACCTCTGTGCCACTCTACACACACAACACTCTTTCAGCAATCACCAAATTGATTCACACAACAAAACAAACAAAACCTAAATATTTGATAAAATATTAACTCATTCGCATCGCAACAATTTTGAATTACTAAAAAAACACCTCACAAATCACTCCAACCATCTCCTCTGAAGTCGGAGTGTGGAGTGTGGCTGCCCATGTGGCGGGGTAATCAAAAACGGTCACACACGTAATGTTCTCATCCCCATGCTGGTGCATTTGTACCATAGTCGTTCAAGTGCTTCGGCTGTTGGGATGATCCCTGGAGGTCTTTTAGCCAGGGTATAACAACAAACAAACACTCCAACCATACACACAAACAAAACATACATAAACAAAAGGAGAAAATGAAAGAAGATTACAGGTTTTTTTACTTCAGGTTTAGACATAGGGAAGTGGTAGATCAGACTTTTTATATATAGACTTTATATAGAAAAAACTCTCTACACCAATTGGTTTCCCCACAACAAACCACTACAAAAGCAAAGTCAGAGGCAAAATTGTGGTCTAAGGGAGCGAAGCGAGTTTAGAAGTGACCAAGGTATGGTGTGCACACAGATTTACTTCCCTTGAAGTAATTGCCTCAAATTGACAGCTGTTAATTCCAGACATATATGTCCGGAACGACTTGAATGAGTTAACTGCCAGAGAAGATAAAATTTGAGAATTATCCATTTTTTAAAAAATATAAAATAGAAACCTGTTAGACTCAATCTGAGAAAATGGTCTCGAGATATATATAATTCCTGGCTTGCTAAACCAAAAAAAAAATCAGAATTACTACGACGTCAAAAAGTTATGACATCATCAATGACATCACGCACCTCGCTGGGGCAGGCAGTAAAGGGGTTAAATCCCGGTTAACTTTTGAAGGAAAGACTGAAAATACTGAAAAGTACATGCATTGCCAGTAGCTTGAGAAAATCCAACGTCAGTGTCAAATTCCTTGCCGTAAAAGTTGGAGCGAGAGGATTCGTAGGTAAATCTGCCTACGACCTCAGGAAACGTCTCTCTTCTTCTTCTTCTTCTTCTGCGATCACTTAGACAGTTGCCGGTCAATATGAGCGCGGATGCGTCATGCTGCCGTTACGCGCCCTAACTAAGAAACAGTTAGGCCCAGCATGTCTGTCTTCGTCTGGAGAATTTTTGTAGTTTACAAGTGTTTCTTGACCCAAAAAAATGCAGGGGAAAGGACCAATAAGGCAGAAAGATAGTTAGATGACAGTAAAGCAAAGGGAAAAGGCAGAGAGCGACAGATTAGAGGAAGTTACAGGCACAGAACTTTCCAGAAGGTGGGGAAACTATTTGTACAAAAGACCTCTCGGCACCCCCCAATATTTCAATATCCGTAAAGCAGCCCTGAAAGCAAGGGCAGAGACAGCAGAGAGAAACTCAAGCTGGACATGGTCCAGGAGGTACCCCCCAAAATGAACTTCATAAGTCTAAATATACCCCCTCCCCCCACACTCCCACCCCACAAAGAAAATGCGAGACCCCATAGCTCAGTGGGTACGTTCGCCATTTGCTAGTCCTGAATCCAACAGCTCCAAAGGTTGTGGGTTCAAATCCATTCAGGGGCGCCTTTTAAAAATTTTTTTATAAAGGTGGTGGCAGCAGACGGGCACCCAGAGTCATGAATTGGATGCGGGCGGACAGGTGCCCATAGAGTGTAAGAAGTTGAGGGCCGAAACACTGGATTAAATGGGGGGGGGGGGGGGGAGAGACCTTCTTCTCTGAAGACCTTCTGTTAAGCCGCCTTCTGTTATCCATTTTAAAGCCTGCCCTTAAAAACGTTTGTTGGCACCAAAGACCCTATGTAGTCAGCACGGTCCTATAAGCGATCTACACACATTTCAGATATCTCTCTCTCTGTTGGAAAGCGGTGAAAGGGTTAAGTTTGTTGGCACATCCTATGTATCTACACACATTTCATATCTCTCTCACACGCACACGCACACGCACACACACACGAATCAATGAAGACTTTTAATCCTTTGACCCCTCTTGGGGCATGGAGGATACAAGCATAACAAAAACAGAAAACGCAATCAGAACAAAGTGTGAACACACACACACCAACCTGGTGAAGGCATCGAAGTAGGTGTCAGGCACCAAGTTCTGGACGCTGAGCACAGCGTCTTGGAACCGCTTGATGACCTCCGCGGTGCCTTCCTGGAAGTCGTCCCCGTCCGGAGAAAACAGCAGCTGGTTGGGCTCCAGGATGAACTCTGTGATGTACAGCGGGGGGAGTTTGTGTACCTCCTCCTCTTCCTCGCCGGCCTGTGTAGAAAACATATGCCATCGTTACTACAATCGGTTCAATAGTTTAGGCAGTGTCTAGAGAAAACAGTAACTGGTTGGGCTCCAGGGTGAACTCTGTGATGAACAATGGGGGAAGTTTGTGGGCCTCTTCTTCTTTTTCGCTGGCCTGTGTAGAAAACTTATGCCATCGTTACTACAATCGGTTCAATAGTTTAGGCAGTGTCTAGAGAAAACAGTAACTGGTTGGGCTCCAGAGTGAACTCTGTGATGAACAACGGGGGAAGTTTGTGGGCCTCTTCTTCTTTTTCGCTGGCCTGTGTAGAAAACATATGCCATCGTTACCACAATCGGTTCAATAGTTTAGGCAGTGTCTAGAGAAAACAGTAACTGGTTGGGCTCCAGGGTGAACTCCGTGATGAACAGCGGGGGGAGTTTGTGTACCTCCTCCTCTTCCTCGCCGGCCTGTGTAGAAAACTTATGCCATCGTTACTACAATCGGTTCAATAGTTTAGGCAGTGTCTAGAGAAAACAGTAACTGGTTGGGCTCCAGAGTGAACTCTGTGATGAACAACGGGGGAAGTTTGTGGGCCTCTTCTTCTTTTTCGCTGGCCTGTGTAGAAAACATATGCCATCGTTACCACAATCGGTTCAATAGTTTAGGCAGTGTCTAGAGAAAACAGTAACTGGTTGGGCTCCAGGGTGAACTCCGTGATGAACAGCAGGGGCTGTTTGTGGGCCTCTTCTTTATCGCTCGCCTGTGTAAAGGAAACAGATCTGCTTTTAGAATGATCAGTTCAGCAGTTTAGGCTTAAGAATTAATTATGTGGCATCTTTTCAAAGACCCTTTGTCCAATTTTCAAAGACCTCTCATGATTTTTTGCACAAAGTGCAGAACGCCTGTTCTTTATCAGTTAAGCATGCTTTCGCAACCACTTCTTGTACTTGGCTTTGTCAAGCCACTTCTCATTGAAATGGCAGCTGCCTGGCACCTTTTCAACTTCTTTTCTATTTGATGACGATTGCTTCGATCACGATCACTCAAGTTGCGACCAGTGTAGCCCCAAAAAACGAGCAAATGACTCGGATGTAGTGAAGGGAAATGACTCTAACACAAATTGAGGATGTCTACTAGAAGGAACTAGATCGTCGAACCGCAGACATCAGAAAATAAGCCAAATTAGATTGCTTCTTTATTCATTCTGGAAGCAAGCACACACCAAATGACAAAAATCAATGTAAGGTGGTCTAAGATCACTGTAAGGTGGATAGATGTTAAATTAAAGAACGAACACAAAATGACAGTGTCAATGACTCTTTTTTTTTTTTTAGCAGACAATGACTTTTTTCACAAACCATTTCACGATTTTTACAGACCAAAGCCGATTTTCAAAGACTGTGCGTCTGGCTGTAGAAGAAGAAACAATCTTTACTACAATCCATTCAAGAGCTTAGAATAGCGGGGGGGGGGGGGGGGGCAGGTATCAGGTATTTCATAGTCACAGAGGCGTCTCCGTGAAATTTGGGTTGCTCCCACCTGGAGAGCGGGTCGCAGCCAGAGGCGCGCCACCCAATATATAAATAAAAATGTGCATGACTGAAGAGGAAGGAAAGGGTGTGTGTGGTTGTGTAAATTTTGACCAAATGACAACTTTTTCTCGTTGCCACTGGGATTAACGTGTGCTAAGTGCATGGGCACATGGGACCTCGGTTTATCGTCTCATATGAAAGACTCCACATTCAGACCGTAAGGCCTAGAGCAGGGTGAGAGGGAAAATCCCCTGTACCCAGGTTCGAACTCGGGTTTACTTGACACAAGGCGAACGCGTTACCTCTGTGCCACTCTCAGGCATGGTAGTGGGGGCAAAGTGGTTTTCAAGGAAAATGGCCGGGGGTCCAGCGGGACAAAGCAAATTCAATAAAATTCAATAAATGAGAGTGAAATTTTCACTTTTTCATGCTATTTCAATGCAATGTTTTAATAATTTTGTTGCGGAGGTCTACCAGGCATGAAAGTGGATGAAGATCAAAAAAGATGAATTTTTTTTAGCCGAGAAATCCTTCCACCCGGATTTTGACCTACGTCGGAAGTTTTGTTCAGCAGGGGGGGGGGGGGGGGGGGGCGGGGTTACTGCAGAACGTTCCCCAAATTTGTTTTCCAAACACACCTTTTCACATAACTCACATCACAAGTTTTGTTCAGCAGGGGGGGCGGATAATCCATTCCGAAAATTTTCTCGGCACAAATATCCTTCCACCCACATTTTCAGCTAACATCACTACTTTTGTTGAGCGGGAGCTACTCGTTTCGCCTTCCTTCGCACAAATGAAGCGAGTGAGCTAAAGCGACTTCTGGTTAACCAGTTTCAGAATCACCATATACAGACTTGTAGATATAAGAATACGGCAAGATCGGTCCTTTACGCAGAATTTTTTCTTTTTCCGCGGAAGTTTTCAAAAAAATTCCGTATATTTTCTGCGAAACGCGGAATTCTTTCATGCCTGTCTACCATGCCTGCACTCTACACCGGTTGGTTGTGAACTCACTGTTGGTTCTACCTTGTCCTCCTCCTCCTTCTTCTTCTCCTCCTCCTCGGTTTCCTCCTCCTCCTGACCCTGGATCTGGGCCAGGGTGGGCGTGTTCTGCAGCTGCTCCGTCAGGTAGTTGAGCAGGGTGGACACCGAGTTGACCGCCAGCACGTGCATCGTGTTCACGATCAGGTAGTCCGCCAGACGGATGAAGCTGTGGTGTGCAGGGGGGGGGGGGGGGAAATGGAAAGGTATACCATATTGTTGGAACTGTAAGGCGCATCTGATTATAAGGCGCACCCCCCAAATTTTACACAAAATTCACACAAATTTTACACAAAAATGTTATTATTGTATTTTTCGGACTTCAAGGCGATATTTTTTTTAGGCTGCTCCCACCTGGAGAGCGCGTCGCAGCCAGAGGCGCGCCACCCAGTGTAGGTCATTTTGTCATGAGCCTCTCCGTAAATATCAGATATACACAGACAGACAGGCGGGCAGACTAACCATGTGAGCCTCTTGCAGTGGGCGCGTTTGTTAGCCTGCTCAGTGTAGGTCATTTGGTCATGGGCCTCTCCGTAAATATCAGCTATACACAGACAGACAGACAGACAGACGGGCAGACTAACCATGTGAGCCTCTGGCATGAGCGCGTTTGTTAGCCTGCTTGTAGTGTAGGTCATTTTGTCGGGAGCCTCCCTGTAAATATCCATATCACAGACAGACAGACAGACAAACGGACAGAAAGACGGACAGACAGACTAACCATGTGAGCCTCTTGCAGTGGGCGCGTTTGTTAGCCTGCTCGGTGTAGGTCATTTTGTCGGGAGCCTCCCTGTAAATATCCATATCACAGACAGACAGACAAATGGACAGAAAGACGGACAGACAGACTAACCATGTGAGCCTCTTGCAGTGGGCGCGTTTGTTAGCCTGCTCGGTGTAGGTCATTTTGTCTCCCTGGTGTGAGGCAGTCAGCCTTTGTGGTCATTTTGTCGGGAGCCTCCCTGTAAATATCCATATCACAGACAGACAGACAAATGGACAGAAAGACGGACAGACAGACTAACCATGTGAGCCTCTTGCAGTGGGCGCGTTTGTTAGCCTGCTCGGTGTAGGTCATTTTGTCGGGGGCCTCCCCATAGATATCCACATCACAGACAAACGGACGGACAGACAGACAGACAGACAGACAGACAGACAGACTAACCATGTGAGCCTCTTGCAGTGGGCGCGTTTGTTAGCCTGCTCAGTGTAGGTCATTTTGTTGGGAGCCTCCCCATAGATATCCATATCACAGACAGACAGACAACAGACAGACAAACAGCTACAGACTAACCATGTGAGCCTCTTGCAGTGGGCGCGTTTGTTAGCCTGCTCGGTGTAGGTCATTTCATCAGGGGCCTCCCTATAGATATCCACATCACAGACAGACAAACGGACAGACAGCAACAGACTAACCATGTGAGCCTCTTGCAGTGGGCGCGTTTGTTAGCCTGCTCGGTGTAGGTCATTTTGTCGGGGGCCTCCCCGTAGATGTCCATGTCGTAGTTGCTCTGCATCAGGTAGCTGGAGGCCGTCCCAGGGGCTCCCCCACCAGCCTCCCCTGCTCATCAAATCAAATTCAAAATGAACACACTCGACACTGGCGAGTTGCTTCCCCTTACCGTCCCTTTCGGGCTGCACTGGCCATTCGACTGGCAGACCTGCCTACTTGGAATTTTCCCAATCAGTAGCCCAGCCATCAATTTTCAGTAGCATGGCAAATTTTTTCGTAGCATCCACAAACAACGGCAATCGATTTGTTCTCTTCCTGAGCCGAAACGCACTGCTTAATATGTTTCACCGATTGAACGTGTTGACGGCAATCATCTCTACCGCCATGATTCACAGAGAAGTCTGCATGGCAGAGGTTGCACTGCAGCGAGCATGGTTCGCACCGAGTCAACTTCTGACGATGCAAGGCCACTCCTCCGTGTAAGCTATTTTAAAAACTTGTGCGGCAGGCCGATGTTTTTTCTTAGAACAACATGGTGTGCCAGATGATTTTCGTTTTCTGGTTTGCGTTCGTTTTTCTGCGTTTGAAACATCTCCCGAATCGCTACTGCTGCTGGAGTCCGCCATTTTTTTCAGAGACAGTAATAAGAACGCATGCGCAGTCACTTTGATAAAAACAGAAGTGACTAGGTTATCGCGCGTGACACGGCGTCTGCTCTTAGAAACAGACAAAACCGGGAACGGCATAAGCAAAAATAAAATGCGGCGGCAATTTGTTTTTTTCCGTAGCAACGTTAAGGTTGCCGTAGCTCCGTAGCAAAGCTTTATTTTTCGTAGCTGCTACGGCTAAATCGTAGCAGTAGGCAGGTCTGGACTGGGCTCGTAAATTTTTGTGTGTTTAAATCACACACACACAAAAAAGAAGTTATGACCGATGTTTTCAGAAAACGATTAGCAACACCATGCATTAACCCTTTCACCGCCAGCCATTTTTAGCCAAAAAATGCCATTAAGCTGAACAGGATAGAAATAAAAATGTATCTGCAGTTATTGGGAATTCCTCTGTGAAATGCATAACATTAGGCCTATCCTTACCTCCCAAAATTAAGAAAACAGGTCCTGATTTGATGCCTTTTAAAGACATGGGTGTTAAACAATTGTGGTGCATAAATGCGACATTGGCGGTGAAAGGGTTAAATCGATCGTAAGATATCTGATTCCATACCTGCATCGTCTTTTATTGACGAATTCATACAGTTAATGTATAGAATGAAAAAAAATCTGAACGGCTTGAACTTTCAACCCTCATTGCACACCAGCATGCCAACAAAGTCTGCCTTTCCAGAGGGGAAAGGTCAAACTGAAATTAGACTATAACATCAATCTGGAAAGTTGGGTCACACACCAAACATTCAAATATCTCAAACACTCTCATGGTCCTAATCATTTGTCCCAAGTTGATAACTGCTCATTACAAACAGCATTTATGATAACAGTTATCAATAGAGTAACGAATGATAACGACTTGCACACACATAAGCACACAAGAGATGTCTACCATAATAATATTTTCAATTCCAGGAACAAAGACCTTAAAAATCCCAAACAAACCACGGTTTTCATCCACATGACCTCAGTTTCCAATGCCAAACCAGTTTATGCCCTTGGCGCGTTCGGGTCAAAGTCATGGGGATCAGTATATTCTGGGGAGCTGTTGATGAACGGATGTGGTGGCGTCTTCAAATGAGAACCTCACTCACGTTGGCTCCGCGACTAAGACATTATAGTCGTCAGTAGGGGGCTTAGTAGGTGGTGTCCTGCGCATGTTAGCTCAGAACAGGCTCCACTGATCTCCACCGAAGTGACTCAGCAGCAGTGCAGTGTCTCCTCTAGTGGTTGCTTCCTGACAGCCTGACATAGATTCACTCCCCTTGCACAGCTGGTTTCAGATTCTGCGATCTGACAACCAGGGTGTTGCTGCAAGTTTGGAATCAGAATTAGGTATTAGGTATTAGGGTACTTTATAGTCACAGAGGCGTCTCTGTGAAATGCGGGTTGCTCCTACCTGGAGAGCGCGTCGCAGCCAGAGGTGCGCCACCCACATTTTATTTGCATGCGATTTTTGTGACTGATGAGGAAGGAAGGGAGGGGGTGGGGTGGGTGGGTGTTAGCAGCGTGGTAGCAATGACACTGTATGGGCCAAAAGATGTATTTTGTATTTTGCATCATTTCAAGTCAGAGACACGTCCCTGTAAAAATTGAGTCGCTCCCACATGGAGAGTGCGTTGCCCCAGTGCAGCGCCACTAAAAATTTTTTATAATTACCCTTTTTTGGGAGTGGAGGGGGCGGGGCGGATAGGACATGAAAAACCTAACTATCAATTTGGTACATACCAGGCAGTGGGATTTCTCCCCGCTCTTACCGACTTTCCACTAAAAAAAAAAAAAAAATCTTATTTTGTTTGAGGGGGGGGATTGGACTTGGAAAACCTAGCAATCAATTTGGCACATACCAGGCAGTGGGGTCTCTCCCTGCTCTTACCGACTTTTAACTGCTGTGGGGAGTTGTACGTGCGTAAAGCGCACGGGTCAGACTTGTTTCAAGTCCCCACCCGAAGGATTCAACGTTCAGTTCGATTTTCCCCATCGAACTTCCCAAAAAGAAAAGTACGAGGCCTGGATAAGATTCGAACCTGAGTCACTCACGCTATGAAATTTGGCAGGCGAACGGCCTTGACTATTCTACCACCTTCCTTACGTGGGACAGCAACGACAAAAAAAGAAAAAAGAAAAAAAATCTCACCATAGATTCCAGGGCTGTCGGCTCCATCGTAGAAGTAATCGTCGGGGGTGAAGCCGGCTTCCAGAAGAGCTGTGCGGCAAGCCGAGCGAACCACCTCCTTCACCAGCTCGCGGAAGTCCTGAAGCCGCCCTGCCACCTGGTGGAGAGATAGAGAGAGAAAGAGAGAGAGAGAAATCACCACACGACATTTCAAATCCCGAAAATCATCACTGCTGAATAATGTTCAGAATTGTAAACCAAAATTTTGATATCAAAACTTTTTTTCTTATAGCATTTGCTCATGTGGAGAGAGTTAACTCACTCGGGGCGATTGAGCCGGCTCCGGCTCATAAGAGTTTTCAAGAGGTTTTGATTTCTGGCGTGTAACCAGCTTTCCGGTGCGAAGTCATAACCTATTTTCAGTTTGCTTTGACCTTGCCTCTCTTGAAATCAACCAATCATTGCAAACTTTACATTCAGCTTTGGTTGTAGAGGGGGGTCAAAGATCGGAATGTGTAAATTTTCCTTCTTTCTATGTGTTAGCTGTTTTCGTCAATAGGAGACAAACGACGAAGGTAAGGAATCTGATATTTTACGATCGTTTAATGCATGGTGTTGCTAATCTTTTCTGAAAATATTGATACCTAACTCTTCATAACTTGGTTTTGGTGATTATTTTACGAACCTAGTCAAATGCCCAGTCCCCACAGAACAAGGGGAAATAATTCGGCCAGTCCCGAGTGAGTTAACACTGCGCATAATATTACACATTTTCTTTTATCACAACACAAACAATTGCTACCTTCACTGTGGACTTTCTCTGAGTGGCTGACTTGATGACAACGTCTCATTCTCAACTCTGATCTTCGGGAGTTTTGGGCGAGAAGAGGGTGGTAACTCTCCGACAGGAATGCCCCCTGGTCCCCTATTCATGACTGCTGATTGCAACTCGATGTGAATCAACTCGGAGTTGTTGTTGTCGTCGTCGCACCCTGGCTAAAACACTCCAGGGATCATCCCACCAGCCGAAGCACTTGAACACTATGGTACAAATGCATCAGCGTTGGATGAGAACATTACATATGTGACCGTTTTTTATTACCCCGCCACATGAGCAGCCACACTCCGACTTCAGGGGAGGACAGAAGTGGACGAAACGGTCAGGGAAGGCCAAATAATGTATGCGTTGTGATCAAAGAAAATGTGTAATCTTTTTGGATTTCACCAACACGGTGAACACTTTGAAGGTCAACACTGCAAGCCACTCACATCGTTGAGCTGGTTGAACTGGGCCTCGCGGAACTCGGACAGGGTGTAGGTTCGATCCTTGTCGATCTGGCACAGGCCCATCTCGCTGATGCGGTGGCACATCTCACGCACGTTCAGCAGCGCGGGGCGCAGAGACTGAATAAAAAAGACAAACGCATTGATCATTAAAAAAACAGTCATAGTTTTCTGCACAAGACTAAGGACTTAGGAAGCAAGGTGGCATAACGGTTAAGACGTTCGCCTGCCAATTTCAATGCATGAGTTACCTGGGTTTGAATCCCGACCTCGCCCTTTCTTTCTAGTTCGACAGGGAAAATCGAACTGAACACCGAGTCCTTCGGATGGGGACTTAAAGCTAGTCTGACCCGTGCGCTTTACGCACGTAAAAATCCCACGGCAGTTGAAAGTTGATAAGAGCAGGGAGAAATCCCGCTGCCTGGTATGATCAAATTGATAGCTAGGTTTCCCAAGTCTGCCCCACTCCTCACACCATCCACCCCACCCCCCAAAAAAATCAAATGGGTGGCACTGTGCTTGCAGTGACGTGCTCTCCATGTGGGAGCAACCCGAATTTCACAGAGATAAGTCTCTGTGACAAGAATACAGCAAATACCGCCCCCCCCAAAAAAAAAAAAAAAAAAAAAAAAAAAAATTCAAACAAAAATAAAATATATACGTTTCATTAATTTCTTCTTTACACAATACAAACTTTACCTCGGCTTACCGACAGTTTTCATCCACTCCTGTGAACTTCGTCAGGAGTGACTGACTTGATGACAACTCACTCTCAGCTGAGATGTTTGGGAGTTTCCCGCCAATCTTACGAAGCTGTCAGTAAGCCAAGATAAAGTTTGTGTTGTGTAAAGAAGAAGTTGTTGTTGTTCCCTGGCTTAACGACTCCAGTGATCATCCCAACAGCCGAAGCACTTGAACACTTTGGTACAAATGCACCAGCTAGGGATGAGAACATCACGTGTGTGACCGTTTTTGATTACACCGCCATGTGGGCAGCCACACTCCGACTTCGGGGGATTTTAGACTGATGATGTTATGCCAGGAGCTTGTCATGGCTTAAGACAATCCCCGCACAACCTTTCAGAGCATAACAACATATTGATGTAGCCTTGGCGTTCTAGCTGATGTCAACTGGTCTGACACAGCCTCATGGCAAGGCATGAAGACATTAGTCAAATGTATTGTATCTATCAACACGATGAACACTTTAAAGCAAAAAACAATTTTTTTTTAAAAAGTGGTCATTCACATTGTCGTTATCATTCACATTATCGTTCTCACTCACAGGATTAACGATGAAGAGGTTCTCGTTGAGCGATTTCTTGCAGCTCTTGATCTTGTGGGAGCGCACGTTCTTCCGCCATACGCTGAAGGCCTTCCACTTGCGGAACAAGGCGAAGGTGGGGATCTAGGAAAGAGAAAGAAAACGCACCAGTTTAAAACATTGTCCCGTCTCTATGTGTCCCCGTCTCTGTGTGTCCCCCGTCTCTATGTGTCCCCATCTCCGTGTCCCCATCTCTATGTGTCCCCATCTCCGTGTCCCCGTCTCTATGTGTCCCCGTCTCTGTGTGTCCCCCATCTCTATGTGTCCCCGTCTCCGTGTCCCCGTCTCTATGTGTGTCCGCTTGGAATAGGGACTCTGTTGGGGTTGGGGCTTTGTGTCACATAGAGATAGAGAGACACAACACGAGGAGGCACACAGACCCAGCGACGCACAAAAACAGGGACACATAAAGACAAGGACACATAGAGACGAAATTGGGGACACATAGAGATGAAATTGGGGACACATAGAGACGAAATTGGGGACACATAGAGACGAAATTGGGGACACATAGAGACGAAATTGGGGACACATAGAGATGGGGACACAAAGAGACGAAATTGGGGACACATAGAGACGGGGACACAAAGAGACGAAACTGGGGACACATAGAGACGAAATTGGGGACACATAGAGATGGGGACACAAAGAGACGAAACTGGGGACACATAGAGATGGGGACACATAGAGACGAAATTGGGGACACATAGAGATGGGGACACATAGAGACGGGGACACATAGAGACGGGGACACATAGAGACGAAACTGGGGACACATAGAGACACACATAGAGAAAACTGGGGACACATAGAGATGGGGACACATAGATACGAAACTGGGGACACATAGAGATGGGGACACATAGAGACGGGGACACAAAAGAGACGAAATTGGGGACACATAGAGATGGGGACACATAGAGACGAAATTGGAGACACATAGAGATGGGGACATATAGATACGAAATTGGGGACTCAAAGAGACGGGGGCACATAGAGACGAAATTGGGGACACATAGACGAAATTGGGGACACATAGAGATGGGGACACATAGAGACGAAATTGGGGACACATAGAGATGGGGACACATAGAGACGAATTGGGGACACATAGAGATGGGGACATATAGATACAAAATTGGGGACACATAGAGATGGGGACACATAGAGACGAAATTGGGGACACATAGAGATGGGGACATATAGATACGAAATTGGGGACACATAGAGACAGGGACACATAGAGACGAAATTGGGGACACATAGAGATGGGGACACATAGAGACGAAATTGGGGACACATAGAGATGGGAATATTATAGATACGAAATTGGGGACTCAAAGAGACGAGGGCACATAGATACAAAATTGGGGACACATAGAGACGAAATTGGGACACATAGAGATGGGGACATATAGATACGAAATTGGGGACACAAAGAGACGGGGGCACATAGAGACTAAATTGGGGACATGTAGACGAAATAGGGGACACATAGAGATGGGGACATATAGATAGACATTGGGGACACAAAGAGACGGGGGACATAGAGACTAAATTGGGGACATGTAGAGACGAAATTGGGGACACATAGAGATGGGGACATATAGATACGAAATTGGGGACACATAGAGACGGGGATACATAGAGACGAAATTGGGGACACATAGAGACGAAATTGGGGACACATAGAGATGGGGACATATAGATACGAAAAGGGGACTCAAAGAGACGGGGGCACATAGAGACGAAATTGGGGACATGTAGACGAAATTGGGGACACATAGAGATGAAATTGGGGACACATAGAGACGAAATTGGGGACACATAGAGATGGGGGGCATTATAGATACGAAATTGGGGACTCAAAGAGACGAGGGCACATAGATACAAAATTGGGGACACATAGAGACGAAATTGGGGACACATAGAGATGGGGACATATAGATACGAAATAGGAGACTCATAGATGCGGTGACGCATAGGTACGAAATTGGGGACACAACAAGGGAAGCGACTCCGCTTTCAGGCCCTTGACCGTGGTTGTTTCCCTTTGCTCGAAGTCTGTGCAGACGACAACAACGGTCGTAAAAACCAACAAAATGGCGGTCGTAAGTCGCGTTTTAGAGGAAGTCGTTTAAGAGAGGTCGTTTACATAGTAAAATGCATCTTGCCCAACAAATCCGGTCTCAAATGAGAGGTGGTCGCTTAACAGAGGGTCGTAAAATAGGGGTTTGTCTGTACCATATTTTTCGGACTATAAGGCGATACTTTTTTCTCCCAGACTGAGACCCCTGCGCCTTATAATGTGACTAATAAAATAGTAAGAAAATATAATATCAAAATCTGAAGAAGAAATTCTGCTTAACGTGCTCCGGTCTGGAACAGACACATATGGGACATTAGTAGATATAAAGATGGTGGGAATGATCCTGGAGGCAGTGCAACACCAGGAAAGTCCCAATTTTTTAACAATACAGATGTATATGGCTAATAACAATAACAAAATCTGAATTATGTCTAAAACTGTGGGGGGTGCGTATTATAAAAAAGGTGCGACTTATAGTCCGAAAAATATGGCAATGTGGTAAGTCAAAATTTAAAGGATGAAAATTCTATTTTGAGATTGTTGAGAAGTATTCGATTGTTTGTAGTGTCCCTTTTGGAGATACAGCGGAACCTCCCTTATAAGACCTTCAGAAATCATCCCAAATGAGGTCTTATAAGGGAGGGGTCTTATAAGGGAGGTAGTTTTAATACTTACACAGAAGGGCAATGTCTCAGAGAAGTACCGTAACTCAGGGACTATAAGCCGCTGTCATGATAAATAAGTACCTGTCATGAAATATCTACCTCTCGCATGCGAACTGTACCTATCTAACCCTAACCCTATCCCTAACCACGGAAAGAACCAAGAAATAGAGCAGGAGGGTGTAAATCTACATATTTGCCGAGAAATCGATGTACAAAGCCATGCACTTAGTTTCGTAAAATTCACAATGGCGGACAAACAAACGATTCTGATTGGCTACGCTAGGACTACTTCCGGCTAGGACTACTTATCTCATAGAGGTAAAAATACACCGCCACACCGCAACTTTCTTTTTTAACACCCCCCCTGCAGCTAGTACTGTGTCGCGGCCTAAACGTTACCGAAAGTGAAAGTAAGCTCAACTCAGTGGCATCCTTGATTCAGACCTTTGATCTGTGGCCTTGTTCACGGTTGATGACAAAACGATCACCTTGATTTCGGTTATATTTTTCACAAAATGACGATCTGTTTCGCGGTCCGACCCTTTCGTTTTGGCAGTCAACACACCCTCGATAAACTCAAAACTCAACCGGAAGCAGACATCGTGCATCGCCACGCTTCCACGGCTTATGCTTCGACGCGGCTTATGTGTTACTTTTTTCAGATTTATTTTTAAAGTAGGGGGTGCGGCTTATATTACGAAGCGGCTGGTAGTCCGTGAATTACGGTAGGTCTTAAGTGGGAGGGAGTCTTATACTGGGAGGT
>CM065710.1:9015074-9020074 GCA_017654935.2 Phymorhynchus buccinoides
GGTTGTAAATAGTGTGAACGACATGAAAACTTTTGTGCGACGCCAAGACTGAAAGAGACAATAATTATGAGGCATGCACGATCCAAATCTTTTGTAAATACCGTATTTTTCGGATCATTAGGCGCTGCTGTGTATAAGGCGAATAGGGCAATTTTCAAGAAAAATCTCAAAAAAATAAAGTAAAAGGCGCCCTCGTTTATAAGGCGATACACACCTCGCAAAAGAAAGTCGAAGTTTGAAGCCTGTACATGTCCAATAAACGCTTACCGACCGCCATTACTGCTGTCATAAACGAGAGTTGGCTCCCTTCTCAAATAATCGAACTTCCGTTTTTGCGACTTGCGGTTGTTGTGTTTGGACTTTTCTTCACGAAAACTGGTAGAATCATGGCATTTTAAGCTCTACAACGATGCTTTTTACATCCAATGAAGGGTTATGGCATCTGTTGGACGGTATCTCGGATGATAACAGGGATTTTTAAGCATTTTAACGTGAGTATTCGTCGTATCGGCGACTCGTTACCACTTTCGATGTTGTGACTCACAGTAGACTGTACTGAGTACGGCAATCGTTGCCTCTCTTCTCACGATTTTGTTCACTAATAGGGCGCCCTCGTTTATTAGGCGCATAGGTCAAAATTGGAGAAAAAAATATCGCCATAGAGTCCGAAAATGACTGTTTATCAATGATTTTGTGCACACTGCACAGCTGTTGAGTGATCTCGTGACCGACACTCTACCAACACTCTACCACCGAAAGGCATGCATAATAATGGAAAACTTACAACAACAACAAATTATCAAAGTTTAAAGAAAGAGCACCGCCAGTTTGTCATGAACATATTTAATCACCTTGAACTATATACTTGTGTGCGAATTACATAAACTCTTCTTTATAAATTATGCACAGCTTAAAAAAAACCCAGCAACAAACAAAAAATGTATTTTAAAAAAAACGACCGAATATCAGTTTGTACCATTGATTCTATGAAAAACATGCAACTTTATCATCCTCTCTCTCTCTCTCTCTCTCTCTCTCTCTCTCTCTCTCTCATACAGGTCCCCACTCACACTTGGGTTTGGTTGAGGCAGGCTGGGTGGGGGACTCCACGTGCACCCTCCCTCGCGGGGAGGAAGGTTTGGTCAGCTCTTCGGGAGGAATGGGCGTCTTCAAAACCATTTCCTCCTGTTCACCAAAGACACACGCACACACATACGTCAAAATAATCCACGTTTTGGCACAAACCTGCTTGCTTACAAAATATGCAATCGATATTCTCCTCAAGTCACTCTTCCCGGGAATTTTCGCACAGTTTTTTTAAAACCGCAATTAACTCCAAAAACAGAAGCCACAATATTCGGCACTCCACAAACCGGAAGCCACAAGATTCGGCACTCCTCAGAGTGGAAGCCACAAGATTCGGCACTCTTCAGAGTGGAAGCCACAAAATTCGGTACTCCCTAAAAAACCGATTTCCAGAGTATCAAGGAAATAAAAACACCCTTACATATACTACAGTATTCCCCCCATGTGGATACTGGGGGGTCTTTTGTATAAATAGTTCCCCCACCTTCTGGAAGTTCTGTGCTTATAACTTTCTCTAATCTGTCATTCTCTTTGACTCTTGCCTTTTCCCTTTGCTTGCTGTCATCTACTGTCTTTCCGGTCCATTCTCCTGCTTTTTTTTTCAAGAAACGCTTTCAAAAAGATTTCCTCAAGCCGAAGTCGGACATGCTGGGCCTAATTATTTCATACTTAGGCGCATAACGGCAGCATGACGCATCTGCGCTCATAATTGACAGGAAGCTGTCTGAGCGATCGAAGAAGAAGAAGATACTACGGTATGCAGGGTCTCCTTTGACACCAAAAAAGCAAACATTTCTTAAATTTATGGGGAAAAGCCAAAAATGGTTCACTTATCTCGACCCATGGTTCTGACACACTCCTAATCAGCCTTTTATACTTGTTGCTGTGTTATGCAGATTTTCAAGGTCAGAACATAGTTCTTAACCCTGGCCGTGTTGGGTTTTTTGGTGTGTGTGTGCGTGTGCGTGTGTTGTTGGTCTTTGTTGTTTGTTTGTTTGTATTAATGAGAGTAACATAAGAAAGAAGAAAAACAAGAGGCAAAGCCTTCAAGGCTCACTCGAACAGGCACATTTGGGACAACAACAAACAAAGATTGAGGGGGGTGTCTAAAGTACAAGATTGCCAATAAAATTTTAAAGTACAAATGAAACTATCATTAATGGATACAACTAAAAAAATAAAATAATTTAAAAAATGCCTGTGCCGAGAATCGGACCCGGAACCATTGGCATGACAGACATGACACTCTACCAATGAGCTATCGAGGCTTTCAGTGTTGATGAGTTTCTTAACTCATGTTGCCTGTTGAATACTCTCTAACCCGCTAATCTAAAATGTCATCTGTTTGTTATCTGCTTAACAGTGTTGTTTTAAGTATTTAATTATTCAAATCATTATTGTTTGAAAGCTTGCATAAACATCTATATGTGTGCAAAGTTTGAACAATGTATGCCTTCTATTTCCTAAGAAAATACCAACGCTAAAGTTTGGAGATTAGACCACGGACGCAGCACACACACACACACACACACACACACACACACACACACACACACACACACACACACACACACACACACACACACATATATATATACACACACAAACCAAACAACTATCATACTATAGACTCACTTCATGTTAACGAAGTTAACCCACAAAAGGAGAAGAAAACGAAACCCTGAAAATGTACCTGCTTCTGCTGCAAGTCTTTGGGCAAATCCGGTAGAGGAGAGACCAGGTCGGGTCTGTCCAGGGGCTCCACGGAGCCCTGCCGCTTCATGCGCTTCGCATCGGGTTCCTGATCGCTGAAGGCCGCCTTGCGCGCCTCGATGGCCTCGCGGTTCCTGCGGTGGATGAACGACGGCTGGTTGCGGGCTTGGTACTGCTGCAGGCTCGGCTGTTTTTTTGTGGCGAAGGTAATACAAAAAACACAGACAATAATAGAGAATGAAAGAGAGACCGGGGCTCCCAATCGTCCCGCAAAACAAGGGGTCCCAGGGACTCCTTCACTTACAGCATATAGAGGGTCCTAGAGGCGGGATAGAGGGTACCAATGACATTGCGAATGCTAAAAAGAACGTGTCTAGTGCATCCCTGGGACCCGCTGCACATTCTTTTAGAGGGTCCTTTAGAATTTTAGTACTTCATAGACCCCCAAATGGGGGTCCCTGGGAGCCCTGGAGATAGACAGTGATTTAGCTGTAATGGAGTCCATAGATGGAAAAGAAGGGGGGGAAAAGCAGCTGGAGTGGAAGAGAAATGTTGTCTTTCTTCACAAATATTGAATATTTGGTTAAACTGACGCCAAGTGCCTAAAGTGGTACATATCAATGATCATTCAGCCAAATTTTGTTGTTATTGGCCAAGCAGTTTAGGCGCTAGAGCGTGGAAGAAATTCATTTCACACACACACATATATATGCACGCACACACACAGTGACACACACACACACACACATACAGTGACACACACACACAAAAACACACAGTGACACACATGCACACACACACACACATGCACATATTGTCTGAATCACTTTTAGTGGAAGGACGTTATTTAAACTGAAGAACACACATACACCACACATGCACACACACACAGTGACACACACATACAGTAACATACACACATGCACCACACACACAGACACACGCACAAACTCACCTGTGCTTGTTCCAATTGCAATGTACTCCTGATCACGCAGAAATGGGAGCACAAAAAGTATCAACAGAATTGAACTTACGTGAGAATCAATCTATATCAGGCATCAGAATAGTCTAAAGTCCAATCCTCTGAAAACCGCGGTAAAAGGGCCATCAAGGTCCTAGACTAAAGAGGGACCACACTGAAATGAGTTCTGAACACCACCAAAAAGGCTTGATGTAGTGAGAAATCACTTTCAAAAGCTATTTAACACAAAGGATAACACTGAATAAAAACGCAAAACCTCTGACAAGAGCAGCCAATCCTCTGTCAGAAATTCTTAATCCTCTGAAATCCTCTGACAATTCTGATGCCTGTATATATGGGAGTACAAAAAGTATTCATCACACAAAAACAGACTACAGATAAACCCCTATTTTAAGACCCTCTGTTAAGCGACCACCTCTCATTTGAGACCGGATTTGATGGCACAGATGCATTTTACTATGTAAACGACCTCTCTTAAACGACTTCCTCTAAAACGCGACTTACGACCGCCATTTTGTTGGTCTTTACGACCGTTGCTGTCGTCTGCATAGACTTCGAGCAAAGGGAAACAACCACGGTCAAGGGCCTGAAAGGGGAGTCGCTTCCACTGACTTTGGACGAGAGTGGAGGTGATTAACAGAAGTCGGCGAAGTGAAACTGTAATATCGATTACACAATCCTATGGAGTTGGAAAGACCCAAATCCAGTTTTAATGTCATTGTATGTGTGCATGAAGAAGAGAGTATGAACTGTGCTGAACTTTTTCTTTCTACGGCTGCCAGTGAAAACCTCCGTCATACGACCCCTCCAATTTACGACCGATTTTTCCGGACATTTGGGAAGTCTTAAAATAGAGGTTTGTCTGGTATAACTTAAATGAGAACAAATCTACATTACATATTTATATTGACCTTTCTTTTGTCAGATACATGTGCTTACCAAGGGTTCAATCTTTGGGCCGAGAGGCGCTGTGATTCGTCGGGCTTGGGCCTGTGTGACGCCAATGAAACGAAGAGAATTGGGGTTGGGTGTGGCCTGCATAGGGGCGTAGGAATACAGCCGCGCTTTGAGCTTGGCCGCACGGTCCAGGCCGGAGGTGGATGGCCCAGCCATCTCCACGTCTTGTGATTGGCTGGCATCGTGGCCATTCACAGCATGGCCATTTATGATTGGCATGGCTGCCGGTTACTCTGTAAGAAAGAGTGGTTGGGTCAAAAGT
>CM065710.1:9025074-9030074 GCA_017654935.2 Phymorhynchus buccinoides
TTACATTATTAGAAGCACGAGTAAAGTTCAGAAAACGTGAACGCAAAGATAACATGCCTAGTCTGAACCTACTAAATATTTTGCGTACGTTAATACATCTCACCACTCTAAAATAAGGACGTCGGACGTAATGACAATGATTGGCCATATGTTGCATAAATATTATAGAATGTATGTGATTCAAGTTCAGAGTGCCAATCTTGTCTACAACAGTCAATCAAACGTTGCTTTAACTCACAAATAAACATATTCACATTCCCTACACACTGAGCTTCCCACACAAACCCGAAACCAAACATATAAAGCATATTTCTAACTCTGCCTACCCAAGTGGAATAATTTTGTCTTTCCAAACAAAGAAGCATTAAATACGCTTTTTTTAGGAAATCTACATTCATCCATGTTTACGACTCGCAACCAAAATTTTACACATTTAATAAATACATTGACTTTCAGGGGATATCTTCCCAGTTCCCCATATACTAAATGCCTTGGCGTTCTCTGACTTACACACATAAAACGTTTCATGGCTGACAAATGAACTCTCTCAATAGTAGCTAGATCACCCATAATACCCCATATCTCTGCCCCATACATTAAAATCGGCTGAATTTGAGAGTCGAATAACTTAAAAAATACATCAGGTGAATACTCTCTAATAGACCAAAGTGTTCTTGTTATTGCAAAAATCCCCTTTCTTGCCCTATCTGATAAATCACGTTGTGTAGCTTGAAATGACAGCCTTGTTGTGAGAATAATGCCAAGATATTTATACATATTAACTACAGCTAAGTTATCATGTCCAAATGTCCAGTGTTCATTTACAGCTAAATAACCCCCATTCCTAAAAACAATTACATTTGATTTCTCAAGATTAACTTCTAAATCCAACCGTTTTGCTATGTTATACATTATGTTCAGTTGTGTTTGAAGTCCTATAACACTGTCAGATATAAGAGCAACATCGTCTGCAAATAGTAAGATTAGTAACTGAATCAGGTCTGGAGATAACTGAATGCCATGCCTACCTTTCCCATTGATTTCTTTAGTAAGTTCATTTATCAGCAATGAAAACAGAGCAGGAGAACAAACCTCACCTTGTTTTAAACCTTGTGGACACATAAAAGCATCGGTTAAATTACCTCCTACTCGCACACGTGCCTTTACAACGTCATAGATACTTTTAAGTGCATTCAAAAATTTCCCTCTGATTCCACTAACATGAAGTATTTTCCACAATTTATCCCTGCTTACCGTATCAAATGCCTTACGGAAATCTATAAAGGCGACATAAAGTTTTCTGTGTCTAAGTAATTGTTTTTGCACACAAGCCATAATGGTAAATACATGATCTGTTGTACAACGGTTGTGCCTAAAGCCGGCCTGTTCCTCGCCTATAACCTCATTATCCTCAATCCATTTTGTAAGTCTTTTATTTAATACAAAAGTGTATAGCTTGCTACATATATTCAATAATGATATCCCGCGGTAATTATCAGGCTGATTCAAGTCACCCTTTTTATGTAAGGGCTGCAAAACAGCCACTGTCCAGTCAGCTGGAAATATGCCTTTATCAAAAAGATGATTGAACAATTTTGACAGAAAGGGTAAAATAGTAGCAGTGCTGTTTTTATAGAACTCACCTATCAGTCCGTCAGGACCAGCAGCTTTCCTATTCTTCAGAGCACCAATAGCACATAGTATTTCCTCTGCATATATTGGTTGGTCTAAATCACCATTTTCAATCTGGGTCTCTGTATTTATATTACCATAATAATCATCAAAATCAGATTGAGAATCAGCACCAGCCGAGGGCACATTATTGAATACACCCCTAAAGTGCTCAAGCCATTGTTGGGAAGAAATTGAGTTGTGTCCTGTTTGTCTAGGTCTAACTGAACGGATAGCATCCCAGAACAGCTTGCTGTCATTTAAATTGCTTTGTAGAGAGTCAACAATATTTTCTCTGTGTGTTTTTTCTTTTATCCTTAACAATTCCTTGTATTCCCTCCTTTTCTGACAATATTCCAATCGATCAGGTATATTGTTAGATCTGTTAAACTTATGCAATAAACCCCACGCCACTTGCCTACTTTGCCTACATTCTAAATCAAACCATATTTTCTGTTTTTCACAATCAATAAGAACAGTTTTCTTCATACATTCACCAGCAAAGTATAAACATTCATTAAACATAAGTACAGACTGATCAACATCATTTTCTATAATATTAGTGGCATTGGTGACAATATCCTTTGCATCATCAGAACTAATCCTTTCCTTAAAACTATTATTTTTTTCATCATCCCATTTGTATTTACTAACGTAAGCTTTTTGGTGTTGCTTATTACATAGTAAATCTGAGGATGTTAGTTTACACAACAAAGACAATTCCACAGCAGCATGCTTTGTTTGAATAAAATGCCTGATACTAAAGTTACAACAACATGACAACAAAGATTTTGAAATAATGAAATAATCGATCACACTTGACCCACTCTCAGAAATGTAAGTGAAATCACACAGGTTATTCATTGCCTGTAAGCCATTTAGAATAACGAGTTCAAATTCGTCACACATATTAATGAGATAGCGACCAAAGGCATTGACTACAATGTCTTTTGAACATCTTTTATATGCATCAGCACGGTCAGTTCTAGTGGCAGAATAATCTTTGTCTAATATATTACATATATCATCAATTGGGTCGGAATCATGAAAGTTAAGATTATTTGTTCTAGCATTTAGATCGCCACACAAAAGTAAAGGCAACTCACCACATTCTTTGATTGATTCAAATAAGCAGTCCTCTAAGATTGACATACCATTGTATATTTCAGTATCTTCATAATATTTGGAGTTTTGTGGAGGAATATAAGCCCCTACCAACAAGCAATCAGTCTCTGAGCCAATTAAATCACCAGCAATCTTCAGCACCAAAATATTGTCTGTTTCAATGTGAATCTGTTTCACATACACACTCAGTTCATTTCTGATTAAAAAAGCAACTCCACCAGATAACCGTCCATGAACGCTATCAGACAATTTCACACCCGGTGAAGCAAACATTTTATGTGAAGGAAAACAGTTTTCTGACATGGTATCTGTAAACGTTTCAGCAAGGAAAACTATATCGTATTTACTGACGAAATAAGTAATGTCAATTTCTTTGGAAAATCGCACAAAACCCTCAATGTTCAAACTTACTATAGACAGCACATTAGTAACACTTTTGTTTCCTGCTATGTTGACTAGTCTGTCAGCATTACCATTCTTATTAACATTAATATTATAATTATCTGGCTTTCCAGCATTGGATTCAACGCTAGGTTGATTACCTGTCTGCATACCTGAAGGGCCTTGGCCTACCCATCACCTGTGACCACCCTTTCTTTGACCAGGAGTATTACCGGCATTAGCCTTCTTAGGTTTGGTGAAAATGTCATTCCACTTTTCGGAAAGCTCACCCTGCCGCTTTTCAGTCCCACCTGAATTTTGAAGACGGCGTCTCGTTTGCATCGGGGAATCTTTTTGTTGGCTGCCTGGTCGATTGCTTTTCTGCTGGCGTGTACTGCCCCGTCCCCTGCCTGCCCCTGAGTCACCAGCGCTGGTTGTGGGTACTTGCTGCTGGGGAGGAGTGGAAGTTGGTGACCCTCTTCCAAAGCCACGGAGTGGGGGACTGCCCGCACTCACCCCTGCACCGACTGGAAGGTTTTCTGACTCCACTTCCCGTTCTTCCTGTAGACTGGACACCTCTTCAGAGACATCCCTTGCTATCAGTTGGTGTGGACAGTCATTCCCGTTTGAGTGTTCTTGTGGGACATTCTCTTCAGACACTATGACCGCTGTAGCTGGGGCTGCTTTGTCAGCTGGTGCTGATGGGACCTCATCATCATTTGTAGCTGGGAAGACTTCGTCACCTGTATCAGCCAGAAGATTTGAAGTAAGGACCTGGCCTTTTTCAGCAAAGTCTGATCCATGGTGAGCGAAGTTTGTGTCTTCACACACAGGGTCAAATGGAAATCCTGCTGCAGAACTTGCCCAGTCACCCATTTCCCATTCACTTGGTCTTTTGTTTTGCTGGTTGAGGGAATTTGCTGATACTTCATTTTCAGATGGTGCCCTTCTGTTCTGGGTTTCATTCTCTTCTTGTCCATGCCTTGCTTCTCTGTTCAGGTACTGACCACCCAGTGGAAATCTGGAAAATGTTCTGGGGTTATCAGCAGCCACCACACGACCATTCTTTAGGTAACCTCTTCTGCCCTCTGCTCTCAGTCGCTGCATCTCTTTATGCTGAGTGGGTGTAAGGTCAGGACCTAACCGGATGCCTTCATCATGGGCCATGGATTGCCTGGATTGTTTCATGGACATAATTGCTCTACACAGTTCACGACTCTTGAAGGTAATGATCACTGGTCTAACAGCTCTCCCGTTAGGATTTCCAACCCGCACAGCATCTTGAATATCTTCAAGCTTGAGGGTAATACCATCTGAGCTGAAATAAGTATTCACAACGCTTACTATTCTCTCTTTGAGGAGTGTAGTTGTCTCTTGCCTTTCTTCCTCCAGTCCCGTCATCTTCACATTGTTGCGCCTTTGATCAGATTTCATCTGCTCTAGCTGTGCACCCAGAGTGTCAGTACTTTGCTCAGAGTCTCTAACCCTTGAAAAGAGATGCTCTATGTCCTTGACATTCTCCTGCACCGTCTGTGTCACCCATGCTAAGCGTTGCTTGATGTCAGTCATGTCATTGCGCAGTGCTTGATGGTTTTCTGCTATATGTCTTTGCATGTTGATGTTTTGCTGGCTTATTTCGGACACCATGGACATCACAGAATGCATGTGTTGGGACAGACCATACATGTTGACATGGTTTCCTTGTTGGTTTTCTTGTTGACAAGGATAGGGAGGCGGTCCTGGATTTTTTTTGATATCTCCGCATCTTGTCAACAACCCGACAATCAAGAACGTCAGAATGAGATCTGAGGGCCTACCTGATA
>CM065710.1:9035074-9042574 GCA_017654935.2 Phymorhynchus buccinoides
GGGCACTGGGATAATTTTGTTAGAGCTCTGGAAGTGAGTGTGCCTGCAGGATTTTGGATAACATTTCGTCAGTGATTCACCATCCGGTAAGTTCGTTTAGCTTGTCCGTAAACCAGTACATTAATGTAGGTGGATGCTTTCAATCAATGTTAGTTATGCAGAAACTATCATTTTTGTTCAAGAATCGGAAAGTGAGGAAAACGTCCGGACGATCGTTATTTACCTGCCCCTTTTCGGCAAGTTCAAAGCCGCGATGCCTGCCCTTGCCCAGTGAGGCTGACAACATTGAGTAGGAACAATCCACAGTCTGACTCACATGATAGACTGGTCTGTAGAAATATTTTAGCTATGTTTTTTTCCGGTTTTAATGGGGAGTTCATTACCTTTCATATATAATATATATTAATGATTACTATTAATCTCCTCCTACAGTTTTCAAGTTATCTCTGTTCTTCTTCTTCCAATTGTAACCAAAATCGGTTTTTTTACCCTTCTCGTGACTGAAGAGGTCTGAGAGAGAGAGAGAGAGAGAGAGAGAGAGAGAGAGAGAGAGAGAGAGAGATCCCCAGGGGTTATTGCTGGAGAGTTCCTAGCAAATATATCAACGACCGTGCTGCACAAGATAAGCACCGGTGCTGTGCACTGCCCCGGCCTCCAACTCGTCCAAGCCAAGCTGGAGTCTCTTCCTTCTCGGCAACGAGGTGGCCACAGCCTAATCAAAGGACTTCAATGCCGCACCAAATGTTCAAACGCATTACTCCCAAGGACCATCAGGGAGTGTAATGATCTTCAGCAGGACGATCTCTGCTCCTTCACTGCTTTCACTCCCAGAGTCAGCTGTGCAGGAGGATCAGCAATAACCTACCAGCCTCCCTCCCCCCCCCTCTCCTCAACCCCTCCATATCCTGCTCCAGGACGCGGCATCACGCTCAAACACAATCAGCAGGTGCGAGCTGGCTGGGTCACTACCCCTCTACACCCATGCAGCATTTGGCCAAATGTCCTTGTTTCAAATGGAATCGACCCCCCTTTTTCAGTCTCTTTTCCCCTGAGAGTGCCAGAATGATCAACACTTACTGAGTAATCGTGGGCCCCAAAAAGAAAAAGAAGTCAAACTCGAAGAGATTTCTCTCTCTGCTTATTTATTTTAAAATGCATTATTATTTATTATTTATTCTCTGCTGTGGCCTCGTTGTGTGTACATGACCTCTTCGTTTCCCATACATCGGCAAAATCTTCAACCTGATGTAGGTGGCCGATTAAAAGGAAGAAGAAGAAGAACACAGAGACAGAGAGACTCAGAGAGACAGAGTGTTTTGATGGGTAGACAGGGCAGCTACCGGCCAGACAAGGACGGTTTTTCCTTTGGCGAATTATGCCAGAATATTATTGGTTGGTGCCAATGTACTGGATGCAAATGCAGATCTATGCAGACAGTGTCAGGTGATATGAAGGTTTATTTTAATATATAAGTCAGGGGTTATGTGAACCATGTCCTCCAAAGTCGGAGTGTGGCTGCCCACGTGGCAGGGTAATCACAAACGGTCACACACGTAATGTTCTCATCCGTAGCTGATGCACTTGTACCATAGTGTTCAAGTGCTTCTGCTATTGGGATGATCCCTGGAGTCTTTTAGCCAATTAGCTGATGCACTTGTACCGTAGTGTTCAAGTGCTTCTGCTATTGGGATGATCCCTGGAGTCTTTTAGCCAATTAGCTGATGCACTTGTACCGTAGTGTTCAAGTGCTTCTGCTATCGGGATGATCCCTGGAGTCTTTTAGCCAATTAGCTGATGCACTTGTACTGTAGTGTTCAAGTGCTTCTGCTATTGGGATGATCCCTGGAGTCTTTTAGCCAGGGTACGACAACAAACAACATCATGTGAACCATGGAGTTTGGAGACAATCTGAAGCTTTGGTGTACAGCGGAATCCTGATAACTCAAAACTGGTAACTCAAAAACACTGCAGCCAGTGCAGGTAACTCAACAATGTTTGGGTCTCAGTTGAATAATCTTTATGTTGAAAGGTCTTTTTAACTCAAAATATTGGCTATCTCAAAATAAAATTCCGGTCCCTTCAATTTTGACTTTTTAACTAGTAGCGATTTTCACTGTATATTACTTCAATTTTGTATGAATGAATCTTTAATTTAATGTCTTTTCACATAGATCGTGATTTTAGACAGCATGCACCAAAAAACAAAAAACAAACAGGTAAAATAACATGCATAAGAACGACATATTAAAAAAAAAAAAAAAAGTAAAGAAAACCTCTACAGTAGTCTTCCAATAGTTGAGGACAGCATTGCTTTTGCAATTACAGTAATGTCAATTTCTGCGTCATTTAAAATATCCTTGGTATTATCATACTTACGAAAAAAGTCCATATTGATCATTCGATATTTAGAGATCAATACTTCAATTTTGTATTAGCCCATCAGATTCAATAATTCACTAACCCGTAACCAAGAGGGTTGAATGACTTTTTTCTTTTTTTTAAGTCGAGTATTGTTGTTTTACACTTACAGTTTAATTTAATAGTTTTGACTGATCACTAACCATTAATGATTTCATTCATTGTTCAGATTTTAAGTTCTATCCACCCTGCTAACTCTCTGTGGATAACTCACTAACCATGGAAGGTGTAACACCGATGCCCACCGAAGAGGAGGTAAGGCAAGGGAAGCAACCCTGCCTGTCCACCGAAGGGAGTGCTCTGAGCTTGCATTTTAGATTTTCGGCGATGCCAGTTAAATTCCTTTGCAGATTTTGCTGTCCAGAAATTTAAAAAAGTTTTAGATGAATTGCTCCATTTTCCCCCCTAGTAATACTGTAGTATTTTAGATTTGAGTGATTTTCTTTTGTTTAGAAAGCCAGGTAAATTTCCTTGCAGATTTTGTGTGTGTGTACAAGACTCATAACATTGATGAATTGCTCCATTATTCATTCCCTTCCCCCTCCTCCCCTCTCCTCCCTCCCCCTTTAGATTTGAGTGAGTATTGTCTTGAGAGTCCACTAGTCCTCAGTTCTAGTGCATCCTCTGAAGTCAGAGTGTGGCTGCCCACATGGCGGGGTAATAAAAAACGGGAACACGCGTAATGTTCTCATCCCTAGCTGGTGCATTTGTACCATAGTGTTCAAGTGCTTCGGCTGTTGGGATGATCCCTGGAGTCTTTCACTTTAAGCCAGGGAACAACAACAGTTCTAGTGCTAGAGTGGTTTTGCTGTGGCAGCGATATGATTCTTATTTAATCTTTGCTTAAAGTTAAGTTATGATGAGTTTATTGTAAATTACATGGTTTGTGACCAAGATCATTTGTCTGTATTCATAGGATTAATTGTGCTGGAAAAGATAAACAGAAATTCAGAAAATTATTAAAGTGTACATATGTGTACACAGACAGGTCTACAGACGGTCTGTCTGGGTCACACTCACGCAAACGCACGCACGCACGCAGCCATGCGCGTGAACACACACACACACACACACACACACACACACACATCTAAAATGTCCATTTCCTTTTCACTTGACCGTCACAGGGAGTCACAGTGACTTACAAACAAGACGTTACGCATGCAAATAATGAGATATATATGATCACATATATGCATGCAAAGTCACACACACATGCACGCACACACGCACACGCACATGCACACACACACACACACACACACACACACACACACACACACACACACACACACACACACACACACACACACACACACACACACACACACACACACACACACTGACTGACACACACTCATGCGCACATGCACACGCACACGCACACACACGCACACACACACACACAGAGCAACACACTGTGTTACACACACACACATACATCTAAAACGTCCATTTTATTTTCATTGGACCGTCCACTTTATTTTCATTTGACCGTCACAGGGACTTGCAGTGACTCACGAACAAGACTGGCTTTGTTTTGTCTCTGGGTAACTTTGCTGACAAAGATATTAAGCAGTACTAACAAACAGCAAGGGCGTTTTGACCCAAGTATGAAAGAGTATAGCATAGGGCTTGTTCACTTCATGAATATTCTCCCAAATCAGGCAGAAGTAAATTGAGGCTTTATAACATGAATGATGATGCTGTATACCTGTGTATGTCTCAGGCACATGTATGTATGTATTGTATCATGTGCACACATGCGTGCCGTGTACACACAGAGACACACACACTCATGCACGCATTGGTATGCGTGCGCACGCACACACACACATGTACACACACACACGCACACGCACACACACACACACACACACACAGTGACATACACACACATGTATGCATTGCACACACAGAGATAGCTGTTTCCATTTGACACACTCGCAGTGACACGCATGCGTGCACACACACTCACACACACACACACACACACACACACACACACACACACACACACACACACACACACACACACACACACACACACACACACACACGTTTAGCGTAAAAAACTTCCTTTTTGCTTGGCTTACTATCTCTCTGTGTCTCTCTATCAGCCTGTCACTGTGTCAGTCTGTCTGTCACTTTTAATTCTGACTGTTGGACTGTATTGCATGTGCACTCATACTGTCATAGTCATACTCATGAATAGTCATACTCATAGTATAATGTTAGCATTATTCAGGTTCTCTTAAGTGCCGTGTTGAATATGTTTGCTGTAGTGGCACAAACTTTTCAAAAGTTGATTGACTTGTGTAGCCCACTGGTGTGTGTCAAGTGCTGTGTGTGAAAGCTTAAATTGAAAATGAATGTAGCTTTTGAAGAATAGTATGCATATTAATTACAACGCTTACGTGGTGTGAAGTGGTGAATTGAGAGGTTATGAATGTTCTTGTTCATACTCTTAGTCATGTTTTTGGTATAATTTGGTATTTTATAGTCACAGAGGTGTCTGTGAAATTCGGGTTGCTCCCACCTGTGACCGTGTGTCAAGTCAAAGTCAAAGTCAAAATTACTGCATTATCTCAACAAGAGAATTTACATTGTGGTCTCATGATACAACACAACCTGAGCAGAGAAAACAAAAACTATCCACGCATTTGAACAAAGCAAAAGGAACAGAAAAAAAAAATCAAGGTACTCAAGGAAATCTTAAAAGCAAAGTTCATCTTTCCAATAAACAAAAGCATTCTTGATATTCAGCGAACGAAACCCCCCACCCCACCCCACCCTTTCCCTTGTGTGTGTGTGTGTGTTTATGTGTGTGTCACTGTGTGTGTGTGTTACTGTAGTGGGTAAAGGTAAAGGTAAATATGTGCCCCCCCCCCCCCCCCCCCCCCCCCCTGTATTTCTCGCTTAATTGTATTTTTCCGTTTTTGCCTTTCTTACCATACATAAAGCTGTATTTTAGGAAGATTTTTAGCTAATAACCTTTTTGGAATACTAACCCTATCCCTATCCCTAAACCTAACCCTACCCCCCACTATGTACTGCAGTACACCGCGATTTGTCACAGTTGTGGTTCTTTGCGTTTTTCCGTCTTATAGGGTGGGGGGTAGGGTTAGGCTTAGGGCTAGGGTTAGGGATAGGGTTAGTATTCCAAAAAGGTTTTTAGCTAAAAATGTTCCTAAAATACAGCTTTATGTATGGTAAGAAAGGCAATAACGGAAAAATACAATTAACCGAGAAATGTAGGGGGGGTGGCACATCTTGACCTTTTCCCTGTAGTGTGTTATACATATAACTATTATAAGTGTATCTGGTGTAAACCTAGATACAGAGAAACATGTATACACTGTATCAGTGTATGTAATGCAAGTGAAGGCACTGCTTACAGAAGTCTAATATTACAGAAGTCTAATCAAAGAGTGTGTACCATTGGTAAGCTCCGTGGTATAATATTACAGGTCTGCTTTTGTAGGAAATGTTTTCAGCTTTTGTCACTTTTTTGACAGGCTGAGAAAGGAAAGGGATTTTGTTTGTCACTCTCCCATATGTGTGTGTGTGTGTGTGTGTGTGTGTGTGTGTGTGTGTGTGTGTGTGTGTGTGTGTGAGTGTGTGTGTGTTGTATGTGTGTGTGTGTGTGTATGTGAGTTTTGTGTGTCACTGTGTGTGTGTGTGTGTGTGTGGTGTGTGTGTGTGTATATGTGTGTGTGAGTGTGCGTGCATGCGTGTGTGCGCGTGTTGTGTGTGTGTGATTTTAAGAGCTCAAGATACAGGAACAAAGATCAGACCTCATGGGAGTACAATTGTATAATGTATGGCCTTCCATATCCTAGGCCAGTCTTCTTCTACGTTTGCTTTTGTTAGTTATTCCACCTGTGCTCCCCTGGCCAGTTGTGTTGACACAGGTGTTAAGTTACTTGAGCCTGGAAGTTGAGATCTCTTGTCCTTTTTGTATCAAAGTGGTCTTTCTTCCCTGAGCAGAACTTGACTTGGCTTATGTGTAGTTATATATAAAACTGGTGAGGATCGATTGATTCAATCAATCCCCTCTTGACTTTAGCTGAGAACAATTTGTGTGTGTGTGGGGTGTGTGTGGGGTGTGTGTGTGTGTGTGTGTGCGTGTGCGTGCGTGCGCACGCGCACATGAGTGTGTTTTTGGTATGTATGTGTGTGTTTTATATGTGTGACTGTGAGTGTGTGTGACTGTGTCAGTGTGTGTGTGTGTGCATGTGCGCACATGAGTGTGTTTTTGATGTGTGTGTGTGCGTGTGCACGTGTGTGCGTGCATTCACATGAGTGGTTTTTTTTGTGTGTGTGTGTGTTATATGTGTGAGTGTGTGTGTGTTGTGTGTGCGCGCATATATATATGCGCACGTATACATGTGTGTGTGTATGTGACTATTTGTTCGTATTTGTCCAGTTTGTTAATTACAATATTGCAGTGTTATTAGTTATTAGTGTATATTCTTTAATTGTTCTTGTTTTTCTTATGTGCACCTGGCTGCAATTTCTCTGTTATGAGATAATAAAGATGATTTGTTACCCGGCCAGAGGCCGAGGTATTGCGATCGGTTTGTGTGTCTGTGTGTGTGTCTGTCTGTGTATCGATTATCTTAAAAACTACTGTTTGGATTTTGATTAAAATTGGCAGAGGGGTAGACAGCTTGAAAAGGAAGCTTCCTTTCATTAATCAACACCGTGCTGACCTTGACCTTGAAGTTTGACCTTGAAAACCTTCTTTGGGCTATGTAATTTCCCCCCAGCTTTATTTCGTGAACTAATGAACAGAATCGCTTCAAATTTTGTGTCATGGTGTACCATGGTGCAAGGAAGTTTGTATAAAAGTTCAGCTGTATCTCGTGAACTACTGAACAGAATCGCTTCAAAGTTTGGGCTATGTATTTTATGCGTTCTGTAAGGGTGGAAAGTGGTGTGTTTATTGGGGGGGGGGGGGGAAGAGGACATCACTCGGTGCAAGGAAGGTTGTATAAAAGTTCAGCTGTAGCTTCAAATTTTGGGCTATGTATTTTATGCGTTCTGTATGGGTGGAAAGTAGTGTGTTTATTGGGGGGT
>CM065710.1:9047574-9050074 GCA_017654935.2 Phymorhynchus buccinoides
CCCTATTTTCTTAATTTTGGGAGATAAGGATAGGCCTAAAATAAAAATGTTATATATCGTCGCTGTCCAACGCTAACCGTGTATCTACAAAATTTGACAAAAATAGATTTTTTACTGAAACTCCTTCCAGTGACCTCACGCAGGTCTTCTATAAATATCTTGTGTCTGCGACCAATGAAAATGCTCAAATTTGTCACATGATACCACGGAAATAATCGTGTATGTGGCGGGTTGTTGCTGTCGTATCTCCCATTGTGAGAACAATGCACTAACTTTGTGACTAACCGTGTAACTGAATTATCACGAAAATTTGGGGTGTTAATGCAACTTTTATTGTGTCACATGTTTACTCATCGGTAAAGAAGAAGGGTCAAGCGTATATCTATAAATGGGGATTGACTTTGTAGCAGGCGACAATATGTTTTTTGATGCTCCTGTAAAATCACTGATTGTGTAAATACACGGTTAGTGTCAGACAGCGACGATATGTCACTGTGGAATTCACAATGTTGCAGATATTTTATTTTCTCTACCCAGTTAAGCTTAATGGTATTTTTTGGCTGAAAATGGTTGGCAGTGAAAGGGTTAAATCATTGTGGTGCAAAAATGCGACTGGCGGTGAAAGGGTTAAGAGTGGGCTTTCACTGTGATGAAATAGAAATATCTCGTGAATAATGTGAACATGTACACAGACCTTTAGAGCATAATAATTCATAAATTCTGTCTGTTATACTTAACCCTTTCACCACCAATGTGGCATTTATGCACCACAATGGTTTAACACCCATGTCTCTAAAAGGCATGAAATCAGGGCTTGTTATCCAAATACCCTATTTTCTTAATTTTGGGAGGTCAGGATTGGGCTAATGTTATTCATGTCACAGAGGAATTCCTAATATTGCAAAACAAATTCTCTACCCAGTTAAGTTTAGGGGTATATTTTGGCTGAAAAATGGCTGGCAGCGAAAGGGTTAAAGACGGACTGCATTGAGGAATATTTCTTGAAAGATTGCTGACATTAGCTTTGCTGTTGAACAGTGAAAATCTGAGAAGTTTTTGGGTTTTTTAAGTGTTTAAATTGTTTTTGAAGGTGAGTTAAATCATGCATAACAATTATAATGGTGAGGTTATTTGTTGGATTTCTGTTAGATTTATTCCAGATTCATTCTATTAGTATTACAGACAAACCTCTATTTTAAGACTTCCAAAATGTCCGGAAAAATCGGTCGTAAATTGGAGGGGTCGTATGACGGAGGTTTTCACTGGCAGCCGTAGAAAGAAAAAGTTCAGCACAGTTCATACTCTCTTCTTCATGCACACATACAATGACATATTAAAACTGGATTTGGGTCTTTCCAACTCCATAGGATTGTGCAATCGATATATTACAGTTTCACTTCGCCGACTTCTGTTAATCACCTCCACTCTCGTCCAAAGTCAGTAGTTTTCTTTTTCAAAGTCAGTGGTTTTCGTGCTTTTCCTACGCTTTCCGCCATCTTTTCTACAACAAGGGAAGCGACTCCGCTTTCAGGCCCTTGACCGTGGTTGTTTCCCTTTGCTCGAAGTCTATGCAGACGACGACAACGGTCGTAAAAACCAACAAATTGGCGGTCTTAAGTCGCGTTTTAGAGGAAGTCGTTTAAGAGAGGTCGTTTACATAGTAAAATGCATCCGTGCCAACAAATCCGGTCTCAAATGAGAGGTGGTCGCTTAACAGAGGGTCGTAAAATAGGGGTTTGTCTGTATCTTCATCTATCGCCTGTTGATTGCTTAGTTACTCCATTTTTGTGTCTTTTAAGTTTTAACTAATTCAAGTCGTTCCGGCCATATATGACTGAAATTAATAGATAGCTGTCAATTTGATGCATTTGCTTCAAGGGAAGTAACTATGTGCACACCATACCTTGGTCACTTCTAAACTCGCTTCGCTCCCTTAGACCACAATTTTGCCTCCGACTTTGCTTTTGTAGTTGTATAGGCTTTGAGTTTGAGTTTGAGAGATTGTGATTTTTGGACAGAAACCAATTTATCGTGGAAAGGAATTGATCATGAATGAAAAAGAAAACACGAAGGTGCTGATGGGACCCAGACTCTAGCCCCATGGCAACACAGTGTAGGTTGTAAATGTAAGTCATATTATGAGTGTAGTGTGAGCTCTCAGAAGAGCTACTGTTGCAATGTACAGCCTGTCTGCCTTTTGTTCCTTAGTGTGAGAATGCAGCCACATGTCTATTATTAGGATCTGAGGAAGGAGAGAGGAGGGGGTGGGTGGGAGTGGGACAGTGAAGGGGCATGCATGCGTGGGGGGGGGGGGGGGGGGGGGATAAGTTTTGGCACAAGGAGTAACACTCATCGTCAGAGAGGGATGGGTAGGAATGCTTTGAGGGCTGTCTGTCTGTCTGTCTCTGTCTCTGTCTTCTCTCTCTCTGTTTGTCTCTCTCTCAGTCTCTGTCTCCCCTCATCACCATGTATCCCACTTCTCCCAGTTGCCCTTGTCTTT
>CM065710.1:9052574-9060074 GCA_017654935.2 Phymorhynchus buccinoides
CCACCACCCCAGTTGATGAGTTTGCCAAACATGAGCACAAAGCCAACATTATCCTCCAAAGTCGGAGTGTGGCTGCCCACGTGGCAGGGTAATCAAAAACAGTCACACTCGTAATGTTCTGATCCCTAGATGGTGCATTTGTACCATAGTGTTCAAGTGCTTTAGCTGTTGGGATGATCCCTGGAGTCTTTAAGCCAGGGTAAGACAACAAACAAACAAACAAACAAAAACCAACATTATTGATCAGGATATTAAGTTTACAAAGCCTGATATAATATTTTTGGACTTACTGTACATATTAAATGAAAAATTTCCACTGATATGATCAAGCAAATGTCAATTTAAAAATGTAAGTGGCTCACCCCCAATGCATCCTCAACCCCCTCCCCCCTTCCAACCTCCCCTCCTTTCCCTTCCCCTTCACCCCCACTCCCCATCTCACACTTCTTCAATCCTAATCCTTTTTCTGAAGAAAACAAAGTGCGTATATATATATATATATATATATATATGACTCTGTGCCAAAAGGTGAGCACGGAGAGGGTCAGGTACTTACATTCTCAATAAATTGTCACATAACCTTCTGACTGTTGTGCTTATGTTATAAACATATAGACAAATGTCTGAAAAGACACTAGAGACAATATCAGCTTTATAAGATCAGTAGTTATTTAGTTATGTGACAATGAATGTCACATCAGCCCCAAAATCTGGTCTTCAAAAGTGGACATTGCAAATAGTCATGATTTCAACAAGTGCTAGAACACACAAACTCCAGTAAAATTACTTGAAATTTGGACAGGTTATGCAAAAGTACCTCATTAGTAAACGCTAAAGATTGTAACATTCAAAAATGAAAGTTCTGTTAGTTATTAGACTTAAACCAATGTTGATGACAAACATCATTTTTGATGTAATCATTCAACCAAAATCAAACTTCCCAACAATTTTCACTTATATAAATCCAAAATACATGAAAATGTCATGCTTTGTTGGAGCAGATATTACTTTATCATAGGAGTATAAAAGTATTTTTACAAAATATATTATTTTAAATAATATTGCACTTTCTCTTAAAGGTTCTGACTTAGATGTAACACTTGACATCCGTCATACCTAAGTTATAATGCTCAATAAAATCCTCAAGATATATATTTTTAACTTGCTCTCTTTTATTTTACAATTAAACTGTCATATAAAGTTGACCCCTACCCTTAACACCAGCATGTTCATTTCTTTCTTCTGCACTAATCCAAATGTTCAATGTAATCATTTTACTGGACTTGATGTTCGTTATCAAGAACATGTTAATTATCAAATTTAGCTGGTTTTATTGGTCTAACCATCTAATAAACAAATGGAGCTATGAGAAAATACTGTGACATAACACCATGGTTGTGATGTAATCATTGATGTTTGTCATCAGGTGGGGGACACCACATTATCACTATTTTCTCAGAAATCGGTTGAAAAATTGTCCTGCCACTTTGCACATGTTTTGCCTCATTTATATCCTTTCTAAATATGCATGTATTTAAATGGTATTAATAGTTTCATTTTTTACCCTCTATGTCCACTTTTCATGCCCACCTTTTGGCACAGAGTCATATATATATTATTGATTGAAGAATTAAAAAGAAGGCATCTGTTGTGAAGCTCATATATATATATATATGAGCTTCACAACAGATGCCTTCTTTTTAATTCTTCAATCAATAATATATATATATATATATATATATATATATATATATATATATATATATGAGCTTCACAACAGATGCCTTCTTTTTAATTCTTCAATCAATCAATTCAATCAATCAATCACTAATCAGTCAATCAATCAATCACTAATCAGTCAATCAATTCAATCAATCACTAATCAGTCAATCAATCAATCACTAATCAGTCAATCAATTCAATCAATCACTAATCAGTCAGTCAATCAATTCAATCAATCATTCACTAATCAGTCAATCAATCAATTCAATCAATTCAATCAATCAATCACTAATCAGTCAATCAATCAATCAATCACTAATCAGTCAATCAATCAATCAATGACATTTTTTTCATGCTTTTTCAAGCACCATGGGCAAATATATTCGCTCAAGACATTCACTTCACTCCCACCAAATGCAAAGACATTCACTGCTAAGCACCCTGCCATGCGTTTGTCTATTTTCAGAGCTTGTCACTCACTGTTTCTTCCGTTAAAGCAAAACGTGCTCAATTTAAAAAAAAAAGTTAATCTCCTTTTGTCGGTTGAGATGCAATGTTCAACCAAGAACGTCCAGGGCTCCCAATCGTCCTGCAAAACAAGGGGTCCCAGGGACTCCTTCACTTACAGCATAGAGGGTCCTACTCCTAGAGGAGGGATAGAGGGTCCCAATGACATTGCGAATGCTAAAAATATTTTTTATAGTGCATCCCTGGGACCCCCTGCACATACTTTTAGAGGATCCCTTAGAATTTTAGTACTGCATAGACCCCCAAATGGGGGTCCCTGGGAGCCCTGACGTCAAAAAAGTACATGGCGCTAAAAGAGTAAAGTTCTTTGTCAATGGCCAATGCTTAGCTAAAGGCTGATGCTTTACCCTGTTGACCTGAAATAAGGGGAGGGGGCTAGTATGCTAATCCATCACCAGCAGGATCTAATCAACCTGCTGATTAGGTCCCATTCATCAAATGAAGACATCACACAGGGAAAGGTCCAACTGGTCAGTGTAGCCTATACAGTATAGGCTTTGAGTTTGAGAGATTGTGATTTTTTGACAGAAACCAATTAATCATGGAAAGGAGTTTTAACACTTTCAACACAACCCCTCTCGCTGCTCCGTATTCCCTCAGGACACTGCAGTCAAGGAGTAGAAATTCCTTCAGGAGACACGATTTTTGTGCCCTTTTCAATAAATTCTCTTTAAAAATCTGGAGGTCACAGTGACCTTATTTTTGTATAGTGTGTAGATGTATCTTTAATCTTTTAAATTATATAGAATTTGAAAACAGATTCGCTATTGTGTGTTTAACTGAATGAGTCGAAAGCAGCCACACCACTGTCGGCCTCAGGAGCATTTTGCCTGTTGCTAAAATACTAGCGGCGTGTTGGCAACGGTAAACTCGGGCGCTGCTAGTATTCTAGCAGCGTGTTGCGAAAAAGTTAATCATGAATAAAATAAATAAATAACACGAAGGTGCTGATGAGACCCATACTCTAGCCCCACCTTCCCTACCAACTTCAGAGTAGCCCCACGCCAACCGTGAAAGCCCATGCTGTGTTAATAATTTACAGTGGAACCTCCCTATCAAGACCTTAACAAAAATCAGCCAGAAAAAGGTCTTAATAGAGAAGGGTCTTAACAGGGAGGTGGACACCTAGTAGTCTGGATATGAAGGGGCGGTGGTGGTGGGAATTCTTTGGTGACAATGTTTGGGGTCACGTCTTAGACAGCATGCCCGTATGTGTGTGTGTGTGTGTGTGTGTGTCTGTATGTGTGTGTGTGCGTGTGTCAAGTCAAGTCAAAATTTTATTTCCAGATCGGAACATTGTATAAGCAAAACATGCTTTTTTTCAACAAGCCATCCATAAAAAATGATAAAGAAAAAATAAAGAACTAAACATTCCAAAGTAGCGAACAAGAAAAGGAAAATATACAAGTAAACAATTAATTAAAGAAACAAGCAAATATTCCACACACAAAAACAGGAAAAAGGATGGGGACATATGCGAATAGCATATTATGTACAATATATACATCAACATCAATAACGAAACATTTAAAACATCACATTTACTTACCAAAATATGTTATGTAGGCTACGTTTCCATTCTTTTAAATAATTGGAATAAAGTTATCAATTATGTTCTGTTAGCAGCGTGTTGCATTTTTTTCTTGAAGTAGTTCTTGTTTTTCATGTTTTTTAAAATGGAGGGTAGTTTGTTCCATAAATCTCCACCCGAATAGAGGAGACTAGATTTGAATAGATTATTATTTGGTCGAGGGAATGAGAGTAAATGGGTGTGTCTGCTTGTGTTTGTCGTAAATGTATCTGTTATCTTTTTTGGAGCATTTCCGTTGACAATATTATGCATGCAGATTGCCTTTTTGAGTGTGTGTGTGTGTTGTGTGTGTGTGTGTGTGTGTTTCTGTAAATTGTGTACCTTTTTGAAGATGTGTTTTTGATCAATTGTATATTACTATATATGTACTTTTCTATATTCTACTCATGAAAAATGTATGTACGTTCGTCATGTTCTTATTGTATAAGATAATGTATATTCTATGTTGTATTTGTATTAAATATGTAAAGCGCTTAGAGCCCTAAATCAGAGAATAGGCGCTATATAAATATTCATTATTATTATTAATAGGGTTCAGTCTTTATACGGAGGTTCCACTGTATCTCGTTTTATTATTGGGATATCATTATCAACTGTACCTCCGGCAGTGATGTACCGAGGATCGAAAAATGATAGGACAAACTGTCCTGTGGCAAGAAAAATCAATAGGACAATGTCCTGGCTCTTGCAGAAATCATTAAGACAAAGCATGCCAGTGTTACAAATGTAATCAGACATTTGTCCTGACATGGGAGAACACAATAGGACATTTTCAATTTTAATAGGTCAATGGCCTATGACCGGGGCCTCGGGACATCACTGCTCCTGCACGCTATTTACACATTTTCTTCTTCTTTGAACTTCAGAGAAACGCCACCATGAGTACGCTACTAGGGAAGAAGGCGGACGACATCCCGGACATTGATCTGGACAACCTGGATGACCTCCTCCAGGCTTTGACCTCTGAGGAGATTGAAGAGCTCAATGGAGACTTTGACCCTGACGTGAGTGCAGTACATTAATTGTTATTAAACTCACTCGGGACGAATGAGCCGCATCCGGCTCATGGCTCGCACAACCGTTTAGGACGAATGAGCCGGATCCGGCTCATAAGAGTTTTCAAGAGGTTTTGATTTCTGGCGTGTAACCAGCTTTCCGGTAGGAAGTCATAACCTATTTTCAGTTTGCTTTGACCTTGCCTCTCTTGAAATCAACCAATCATTGCAGACTTTACATTCAGCTTTGGTTGTAGAGGGGGGTCAAAGATCGGAATGTGAGATTTTCCTTCTTTCTATACATGTGTTAGCTGTTTTCGTCAATAGGAGACAAATGACGAAGGTATGGAATCTGATATTTTACGATCGTTTAGTGCATGGTGTTAGTAATCGTATCTGAAAATATCAGTCCATAACTTTTCATAACTTTTTTGTGGTGATGGGTTTTCGAACCTAGTCGAATGGCCCGTCCTAAACGGTTGTAAGGGGAAGCAACCGGCCAGTGCCGAGTGAGTTAAACAAAAGTATTGATAATGTACTAATGACATCCCAGACATTGATCTGGACGATCTCCGCCAAGCCTTAACCCTTTCACCGCCAATGTCGCATTTTAGCACAACAATGGTTTAGCACCCACGTCACTAAAACTAGTAAAAGGCATCAAGTCAGGGCCTGTTATCTGAAGACCCTATTTTCTAAAGTTCTTCTTCTTCTTCTCTTGAGGGCCCACGGTCAATGAGCTGACCATTCTGGCACCTTTTGAACAAACAAAAAAAAGACTGAAAAAGAGGAGGGTTCCGGTGGTGTTCAAATTTCAGTTGGCAGTGGTGGTGTGACAACAAAAAATAGGGATTGGAGTGGGTAAGGGAGAAAGTTTGGGAGGTAAGGATAGGCATAATGTTATACAATACATGTTACAGAAGAATTCGCAATATTGCAGATGTTTTATTTTCTCTACCCAGTTAAGTTTAATGGTATTTGTTTGTTGAAAAATGGCTGGCAGCGAAAGGGTTAATGGTTAACCTCTTTGAGGAGATTGAAGAGCTCAATGGAGATTTTGACCCTGGCGTGATTAAAGTCATAATTATTTTATGACAATCATACTCATAATGTACCAATGTTATCATCTGGATAATCTAGATGACCTCCTCCAAGCCTTGACCACTGAGGAGATTGAGGATATCAGTGGAGACTTTCACCCTGATGTGAGGGCAGTACAGTTATTGTTATGTAATAATGATGATAATTTGTAATGTACTTGAGGGGGGGGGGGGGGGGGGGGGGGGGGGGGGAAGTAACAGCTTATACTTTATAGTTATACTTAAATAGTCTGCATTTTTACAGTAATTCTATAAGATTTTCTCATTCATGCTCACATCTTTAACCCTTTCAATGCCAGCCATTCCTCAGCCAATCTTTACCATTAAACTTAACCGGGTAAAGAAAAGATTTTGTCTGCAATATTGGGGATTCCTCTGTGACATGCATAAAATAGGGCCTGTCCAAGTTACCTCCCAAAATTAAGAACATAAGGTCACTGGTCAGCAGACCCTCATTTGATGCCTTTTAGTGACATGGGTGTTAAATCATTGTGGTGCCAAGAGGCGACAGTGGCGGTGAAAGCGGCCATAATGTATTGTATGTTTTGCCGTGTGTCCCAGAATTCCCTGCTGCCCCCGTCTCAGCGGTGTCGGAACCAGACGGAGAAGGATCCGACAGGGCCGTTCAACCGAAAAAAACTGTTGGACTTTCTGGAGAAAAAGGCCAAAAACGAAAAGGACTGGGAACAGAACAAAGCCTACGTCAAAGAGGAGAAAGGTAGCGAGTGTGATGAGAATGATGGCGATTATTAATTGTGACGGTGCATGGGAAAACCCTACATAAGTCGCTCAATGTTTTTAGCAAAAGCCAAAAAACAGTCAACAACCTCCAAAATATCAATTTTCAATTTAGATGAACAAACAAAAAACGAACTCCCACGTTGTTGCTGGTAATATATTCTATTTAGGGCATATTTATGTTTATTTGTACATGTGTTCTACCAGAATACACAACATGAAAGACAATTTTGAATAATTTCTTTGTTTATTTGATTGTTTTCTACATCAAGTCAATAGAAACAAAGAGGCAGAATGGTATCTTCTGTGCCCAATTTCTGCAAATGATCTTTTTCGAATGCCAAATTTGAAATAATTATAAAATAAAAACTAGACAAGATAACTCAATAGAGCATTTGCCACGCGCCTGTGACCTTGAATTTCACTTAGTTGAATTTAGAGAGTTGAATTAGAGAGGTCAGCGCACCTCGGGCAGAACGAGCTCGGGCAAATTAGTAGTCTAGTATAGTGAACGAACACTCGTGGCAAACGCCCTATTTGGGTTTCTGTGTATTAACAAGGAATCTTTGCTGCACCATGAAAAATTAAAATCTCAATTTATGCCGACATTCCATTATGTCTGTTTTTTCTATGCACTGTCACACTTGATGATTGTACGATGGTAGTGATGATACTATCAGTGCACAAAAACTGTTGGACTTTCCGGAAAAAAAAGGCCAAAAATGAAAGACTGGGAACAGACCCAACCCTAGGTCAAAGAGCAGAAAGGTAGCGAGTTTGATGAGAAAGACAGCGATTATTAATTGATGATTGTACGATGGTAGTG
>CM065710.1:9065074-9095074 GCA_017654935.2 Phymorhynchus buccinoides
ATTTATGATAATGATGGTGATGACGACAATGGTGATGATGATGATGACAGTAATGACAATGGCGATGGTGATGATGATTACAATGATGACGACGGTGTTGGTGTTGACAATAATGATGATAACGATGATGGTGAAGACAATAATGACAATGATGATAATGACAAAAGTGATGATGAAATTCTCTCGATGATGACAGTGGCGACTAAAATAATGGTATTTGCTCTGTTTCAGCGGTGTTGGGTTTCCATAGTATGCTGACCCAGACTCAGTTCTACGCTTCTCTCAGAGACGAGAAAATCCACGAAGGAGGTTTTACCGGTAAGCTTTAGCAATAAAATTAATAATAATAATGTCATTTCTATAGCACAATAATACACCGATAAAATATGGTCTATGCGGCTTTACAATGAGAGTGAAAATGTCACATCAAAGTTGTAAAAAGAACGTCTTTAAAGAAAACCATTACAACATTAAACAGAAGCATATCGTCTGTGAAATTCAAAAATCTCGTATCTCGATGTTTTTTTTTTTATAGTTAGATACATAGTCAGCTCTCTCATTTTTACCGCCACATTCCACCCAAAGCTCGTATCTCTAACGACTTTCTATCAGGGACAAATGAGGTTGTGAAAATAGAAGAAAAACTCGTAAGTCCCAAATTCAGATCTAGTTAAGGACTAAAACCTTGTATCTTCATTCTTTTCAAGTCTAAACTATTTTTTTTTAAAGTAATTTTAACGAAATGCAGGACTGAACTCACAATGTCTTGAACAACATATTCATCACAGTTAATCAGTCAATGCGGTTAATTTTTATAACAGCAAATTTCACCGACGACGTATCAGTAGATCTTTGAGCTAGAGCTTAATCACCTGCCATTTTTTTAATTTTAATTTTTAATTTGTTTTACAGGCAAACCTCTATTTTAAGACTTCCAAAATGTCCGGAAAAATCGGTCGTAAATTGGAGGTGTCGTATGACGGAGGTTTTCACTGGCAGCCGTAGAAAGAAAAAGTTCAGCACAGTTCATACTCTCTTCTTCATGCACACATACAATGACATATTAAAACTGGATTTGGGTCTTTCCAACTCCATAGGATTGTGCAATCGATATTACAGTTTCACTTCGCCGACTTCTGTTAATCACCTCCACTCTCGTCCAAAGTCAGTGGTTTTCTTTTTCAAAGTCAGTGATTTTTGTGATTTTCCTACGCTTTCCGCCATCTTTTCTACAACAAGGGAAGTGACTCCGCTTTCAGGTCCTTGACCGTGGTTGTTTCCCTTTGCTCGAAGTCTATGCAGACGACAACAACGGTCGTAAAAACCAACAAAAAGGTGGTCGTAAGTCACGTTTTAGAGGAAGTCGTTTAAGAGAGGTCGTTTACATAGTAAAATGCATCCGTGCCAACAAATCCGGTCTCAAATGAGAGGTGGTCGCTTAACAGAGGGTCGTAAAATAGGGGTTTGTCTGTATTTGGTTTTTCCCCCCAGAATCACCTGCATGTTTGAGCATGTTTTTTGCGTCTTTTTCTCAGGAGGGGGTGTGTGAGGGGGGTGGTGGTGGTCTTGTTATTCTTTTTCTTTTTTCCTTAGATTGCCGGCTTGCTTGTTTCTTGTTTGCTTTCTCCCCTTGTTGTTGGTTGACTTATCCTGGCTAAAAGACTCCAGGGATCATCCCAACAGCGGAAGCGCTTGAACACTATGGTACAAGTGCACCAGCAAGGGATGAGAACATTACGGTGTGTGGCCGTTTTTTTTATTACCCTACCACGTGGGCAGCCACACTCCGTCTTTGGGGGATTTAGGAGACTGATCACGTTAAGCTAGGAACTTGTCATGGCTATAAAGACAATCCCCGCATAACTGTGCATTGCATAACAACATTTTGATGTAGCCTTGGTGTTCTAGCCTATGTTGATTGGTCTGACACAGCCTTAAGGGCAAGGCGAGTTTCTCCCCTTAAGATACATTACAGGGGCGGACCAGATGATTCTTGGGGGGGGGGGGGGGTGTTCCGCTGTTGGTTAACTCATTCAAGTCGTTCCGGCCATATATGTCCGGAATTAATAGGTAGCTGTCAATTTGATGCATTTGCTTCAAGGGAAGTAAATCTGTGTGTACACCATACCTTGGTCACTTCTAAACTCACTTCGCTCCCTTGAGGTGGCGACAGACTATGTGGCTGCCTCATGTGACTCGATCAGGTCGTGACGTTTCACCTCATTTGCATACCATCTAACTCGATCAGTCTGACTCAGTCGGGCCCAGTCAGGTGACAGGGCCGAATAGGGCGGGTTCTAAATTTCACTGATCGAGTCTGATCGAGTCAGATGGCTTGTGACGTCTTCTGTGCGGGAAACAAAATTTGATCTAGGTCACAACGTGATTGCGTCATATGAGGCAGTCGCATAGTCTGTCGCCGGCTTTAGACCACAATTTTGCCGTTGTTGTTGTTCCCTGGCTTAACAACTCCAGGGATCATCCCAACAGCCAGAGCACTTGAACAATTCAGTACAAATGCACCAGCTAGGGATGAGAACATTACGTGTGTGACCGTTTTTGATTACCCCGCCATGTGGGCAGCCACACTCCGTCTTCGGGGGATTTTAGACTGATGATGTTATGCTGGGAGCTTGTCATGGCTTAAGACAATCCCCGCACAACCATTCAGAGCATAACAACATTTTGATGTAGCCTTGGCGTTCTAGCTTATGTCAACTGGTCTGACACAGCCTCATGCCAAGGCAACAATTTTGCCTTTGACTTTGCTTTCGTAGTGGTTCGTTGTGAGGGGAACCAATCGGTGTAGAGAGGTTTTCTATATAAAGTCTATTTATAAAAAAGTCTGATCTACCACTTCCCTATGTCTAAGCCTGAAGTAAAAACATGTAATCTTTTATTTCTCCTTTTGTTTATGTATGTTTTATTTGTGTGTATGGCTGGAGTGATTTGTGAGTTTTTTGAGTAATTCAAAATCGTTGCAATGCGAATGAGTTAATGAATCATAGTTTTGTTGTAAAATTTGTGGGTTGCGCCTTATAGTCCATCAAATACGGTAATCTTAACCCAATGACTCCCGACCATTCGAACCGAGAATCAATCCCAGTCCCCGAGACAAGGGCATTAACTCCGAACATCACACCAAATCTTTTCATTAAAAAACATCACACCAAATCTTTTCATTAAAAAAATCACCCAGAATAAAGTCTAACTCACATTTCATTTCTGAAAGATGCATATTGAATAGCAATAATGATATTATTATTCCAAAGCTAACACACTGTCACACAACAAACCATGAATTGGAATTTAAAAATCCGTAATGGCGCTCCGAACATCGCGCCGAGTCAATACTGCGCATGTCACGTGGAAAGAAGGAAAAAAATTTGGGGTCACTTCGAAAAATCCGTTCAAAAAGATTAGTGGGTGCTTTCCCTTGCTGTAAGAACCAAAAACGGACCACTGAGAGTCAGGAAAAGGAAGCACTAACTTAGTATATTGCATTGTGCGTACGGAGAAAGTGAAAGTGAAACTACTAGACCTGGCGTTCAGCGGACGCAATCGGCGTCATCGGGCACCACGGGCGGATTTTGGTTCTGCAGCCTTGAGAGGGTTAATCTATCGTCATCGCTGCTTCATGATGGTGTGTTGTCTCTCCAGGGGCGGCCAGGGCTCAGGACCTGAAGGTGGTCCCGGACGAGGCTCCCAACGCCACCGATGTGGAGGAGAGCATCAAGCTTCTCCAGGCCAACGACCCCAAGGTCAAGACCTTGAACATCAACAACATCAAGGTCAGTCAAAGGTCGAGACCTGGAACATCAAGGTCAGTTAAAGGTCAAGACCTGGAACATCAAGGTCAGTCAAAGGTCAAGATCTTGAACATCAACATCAAGGTCCAGGGTTCGTGGGGTCCTTTCAGGTGCTTTAAAGTGCTGTGAAATTGATCAGTCTTCAAAAGGCCTGTTAAGTCCTTTATATCAGCAAGGAGGTCCTTTCAAATCAGTCAAAGGTCCTTTTAAAATTGGTGCGGTCAGTTTAAATCCTTTAATCGGGCCAAAAAAACAAAACTAAGTACCTTGTCATAAGAAATGAACTCCAAAAAATATATTAAATGAAATAAAATTTGCCAAAAATCGATCGCCTTTGTATCTTTTGAGCAGACGATCTAATTTTAATAGTCACTGTAAATCCGGTCACGTGCGCGAGATTCGGCGAGATATCTTATGCGCCATGTTGAAATTCTTCGCACATGCGGCTGCTTCAGTGCTTGTTTTCAAGTAAAAAGTGTAAAAATGCCTGGAAAGTGTTCGTTTTCAGGATCGTTAGCTGAGAGAAGACATTTATAAGGACTGGGTCCGAAAAGTGATGGACAACAAACATGCAGTTCGTTGTGCATATTGTGAAAAAAACATCAACATCTTGTCAATGGGAGAGTCGGTGCTGAAACAACACGCAAAGACTGAAAATCACAAAGAAAGCTGAAAGAAGGCACAAGGCGGAATCGAGGTGCAATGCGACCGACTTTTTTTGCAAGCAGCAAATGAATCTAACAACAAATGAATCTGCTCAGCAAAACAAAACAAAATTAAAAAAATAAAAAATCTGCTCAGCTACAATCGTCGGCGACTGGCTCTGCGCCCACCACGTCTGCAAGTACAACTACAAACAAGGTTTAAATAGGTCCTTTAAAAAAATGTGCTGGTCCTTTAAAGGTCCTTTTTTTGCACTCTTCCAAGTCCCCACGAACCATGAGGTCAGTCAAAGGCAAGACATTGAACATCAACATCAAGGTCAGTCAAAGGTCAAGACCTGGAACATCAAGGTCATTCAAAGGTCAAGACCTGGAACATCAACAACATCAAGGTCAGTCAAAGGTCAAGACCTTGAACATCAACAACATCAAGGTCAGTCAAAGGTCAAGACCTGGAACATCAACAACATCAAGGTCAGTCAAAGCAGAAGTCTTCAGATGTGAAAACGGTCGCGATGATGTAGTCATGATGCAGTGCTTCGTTGCTAAAACGGCACAATCAGTGGAGAGGTAAGCATGCTGTTTTATTCGGCTTGTGTAAGACAATGTTTTCTTGTCAGGAGATGAAGACTTTGTTGCTTTATAGAAAAATAAATGCTTCTGATTCAGGGGGCTGTGCCTCCTCACCCCAGCTCTCTCAGGAGGGAGGACCTGGCCCCCCCCCCCCCCATATTTCCGGATTTTTATTCTGGAAATTTGGCAGCTATGCCCTCACCCACACAGTGTGCAGCAACCTTGGTGGGAAGAATTGTGTACAAACAAATCAACATTTATTCAAGAATGGCAATCGCCTTCTAGTCTTGATTTTATGTTACACATAAACAACACACAACACAGAACAAACTGGTAAGCCTCGATAGAAGTGGGTTAACCCTTTCACCGCCAATGTCTGCAATTTAGCACCACAATGATTTAATGCCCATGTCACGAAAAGGCCTCAAACCAGGGTCTGTTATCCAAAGAACCTATTTTCATAATTTTGGGAGGTAAGGATAGGCCTTACTTTATGCATGTCACAGAGGAATCCCCACTATTGCAGATGACTTTTTTTTCCTCTACCCAGTTAAGTTTAATGGAATTTTTTTGCAGAAAAATGGCTGGCTGTGAAAGGGTTAAACATAGATTGAAATAGTGAGGCTAGGATTATTATTATCAAAACAATAGCCTGATTGTTAACAATTGTATTGGAAATTTTGTGGGTTACATGGTGTTTTTTTAGTCAACCAATTACCTTATTTTTCTGATCATTAGGCGCTGCTGTGTATAAGGCGAATAGGGCAATCAAGAAAAATCTGACAAAATTAAAGTAAAAGGCGCCCTCGTTTATAAGGCGATACACATCTCACGTAAGAAAGTCAAACTTTGAAGCCTGTACACGTCCTGTAGACGCTTACAGACCGCCATTACTGCTGTCATAAACGAGAGTTGGATCCCTTCTCAAATAATCGAACTTCCGTTTTTGCGACTTCCGGTTGTTGTGTTTGGACTTTTCTTCATGAAAACTGGTAGAATTATTGCATTTTAAGTTCTACAACGATGCTTGTTACATCCTGTGAAGGGTTATGGCATCTGTTGGACGGTATCTCGGATGATAATAGGGATTTTGAAGCATTTTAGCGTGAGTATTCGTCGTATCGGCGACTCGTTACCACTTTCGATGTTGTGACTCACAGTAGACTACTGAGTATGGCAATATCTTCTCACGATTTTGTTCACTAATAGGGCGCCCTCGTTTATTAGGCGCATAGGTCAAAATTGGAAAACAAAATATCGCCTTATAGTCAGAAAATTACGGTATATTGTTGCATGTTTTTTTTGTTTTTTAGTCAACCAATGATATTGTTGTTATGTGGTGTTACAGAATCTCTCCGTTGAGCGCCTGATGGCAGTTTGTGAGGCGTTGAAGGAAAACACGAGTTGTGTTCATTTCCACATGGCTGGGGTGGCTGCTAATGATAGAGTGGGCAAGGTAATGTGTGTGTGTTTGTGTGTGTGTGTGTGTCTGTGTGTGCAGACCTGTTTGCCATTCCGGTTTAGCTGGAATTATTCCGGAAATTTGCTAAAATTCCGGGTAAAATAGTAAATTCCGGGTGAACGCTGAAAATTCCGGGATTTCGAAAAACCGTCTATTATTTGTTTCCGTTCATAGGAAAAGACGCAAGGGTTGACCGAAACGTGTACCTAACACGCTACGTCGTCAGAAAAGGGGTTGTGCTTGACGTCACATGCATTAAATGCTGCATTTTCATTGGTTAAAGGGGTGAAATAATGTTTTTATTTTGGTCAATCTATTTCGGGACTGAGCAAATGGCGGCCAGACTTTTACTGTCGATTCGAAGAGCTTTCCAGGCAGTTTTTTTTAATGGTAGAGATTGTAATTAGGGCTTGAAATGAGTCAATTTAGATTATATTATCACTGGAAAATACGATGATGTGAGAATTTTGAAGTTTTCAACGGAAAATGAAGTCAAAATTGATCGCGATGGCGCCGAGTTGCAACTTGGCCTCCGCCGATCCGCGGCCGAGTGATTTTTCTCTGTCCCATCGTGGACATTTCCAGGTATTTTGCTTTTTCCAGCTTGTTTTATACTAAAATTTACTAAGAATTAGTGACTGAATTTACTAATAAAACTTTTCTGGCAAAATTGAGCCAAGAAATCATCACAATATTGAAAATCGACGCCGATGTTCGCGGAAAGGAGAAGAACAAGAAACCGCTTTATCGCGAGTCGTGTACAGATCATGTGAATTCCGGTTTTTGTTCTCAAATTCCGTTTTTTTGTGTGGCAAATTCCGGGTTTTTCATTATAAGGGTAAGCAGGTCTGGTGCGTGTGTTGTGTGTGTGTTGTGTGTGTGCGCGTGCGCGTGTGTGTGTGCGTGTGCGAGAGAGAGTGTGTGTCTGTATGTGTGTATATCTCTGTGTGCATGTGTGTCTGTCTGTGTGTATGTGTGTGTGCGCGTGTGAGGGATTGTGTGTGTGTGAGGGATTTTGTGTGTGCGTGTGCGCGTGCATGTGTTGTGTGTGAGGCGTTAAGGACAACACGAGTTGTGTTCATTTCCACATGGATGGAATGGCTGCTAATGATAGAGTGGGCAAGGTAATGTGTGTGTGCGTTGTGTGTGTGTGCGTGTGTTGTGTGTGTGCATGTGTGTGTATGTGTGTGTGTTTGTTGTATGTGTGTGTGTGTGCATGTGTGAGGGATTGTGTGTGTGCGTGTGAGAGGCGTTGAAGGACAACACGAGTTGTGTAAATTTCCACATGGCTGGAGTGGCTGCTAATGATAGAGTGGGCAAGATAGTGTAGCATAGAATGAGAGAGAGAGAGAGAGAGATGGGCAGACAGGCGGATAGACAGACAGAAACAGAGAGAGACAGAGAGATAACATCATGCGTGCATGTGCTTGTATTATGTGTGTATGCATGCATGTAACTCTGCCACTGTTTATTAAAAAAACAAATACTACCACAGAGAGAGAGAGGGATAGGGAAGGAGGGAGGAAGGAAAAGAGAGAGAGAGAGCATGACTTGTTGGTGAAAGCCAGAAGGTACTTCTTCTTCTTCTTCTTCTTCTTCTTCTTCTTCTTCTTCTTCTTCTTCTTCTTCTTTTTCTTCTTCTTCTTCCTTTTCTTCTTCTTCTTCTTCTTCTTCTTCTTCTTCTTCTTCTTCTTCTTCTTCTTCTTCTTCTTCTTCTTCTTCTTCTTCTTCTTCTTCTTCTTCTTCTTCTTCTTCTTCTTCTTCTTCTTCTTCTTCTTCCTCTTCTTCTTCCTCTTCTTCTTCTTCTTCTTCTTCTTCTTCTTCTTCTTCTTCTTCTTCTTCTTCTTCTTCTTCTTCTTCTTCTTCTTCTTCATCCTCTTCTTCTTCTTCTTCTTCTTCTTCTTCTTCTTCTTCTTCTTCTTCTTCTTCTTCCTCTTCTTCTTCTTCTTCTTCTTCTTCTTTTTCTTCTTCTTCTTCTTCTTCTATCTCTCAGACAGTGTCAATTATGAGTGCAGATGCGCAACAATCCCCTGTACCCAGGTTCGATTTGGGGTTTATTGTATACGAGGCGACCGCGTTACCTCTGTGCCACTCTACACCTTGCATGAAATCATAGGCTTTCATCCTATGGAATTATGTATGTAAGCAGGCCGTGTTTCCCTCCTCTCTGACAACAGAAACTGGCGGAGGCTATCTCATCGAACCAGACGCTGAGGACGGTGAATGTGGAGTCCAACTTCCTGTCGGGAGAGGTTCTGGTGGACATCCTCAAGGCCATCAACGTCCACCAGAAGGTCCTGGAGCTGAGGGTGGCTAACCAGGTAAATTATTATCATCATCGTCATCATCGTCATCATCATCATCATCATCATTCTTATCGTCATCATCATCATCATCATTGTTATCATCATCATCATTGTTATCATCATCATCATTGTTATCGTCGTCGTCATCAACGTCCACCAGAAGGTCCTGGAGCTGAGGGTGGCTAACCAGGTAAATTATCATCATCATCGTTATCGTCGTCATCATTGTTATCGTCGTCATCATCAACGTCCCCCAGAAGGTTCTGGAGCTGAGGGCGGCTAACCAGGTAAATTATCATCGTTATCGTCGTCATCATTGTTATCGTCGTCATCATCAACGTCCACCAGAAGGTTCTGGAGTTGAGGGTGGCTAACCAGGTAAATTATCATCATCATCGTTATCGTCGTCATCATTGTTATCGTCGTCATCATCAACGTCCCCCAGAAGGTTCTGGAGCTGATGGTGGCTAACCAGGTAAATTATCATCATCATCGTTATCGTCGTCATCATTGTTATCGTCGTCATCATCAACGTCCCCCAGAAGGTTCTGGAGCTAAGGGTTGCCAACCATGTAAATTACTATCATCATTGTTATCGTCGTCATTGTTATTGTCATTGTTATTGTCATCGTCATCATGACCATCATCATCATCATTATTATCGTCATCACATCTTGCGCTCCTATGACAGGAAACAGTTGGAGCGATCGAAGAAGTGACTCAAACTGGTATATTGAGCGGTAAGCTACATTTTCTCCATGTTGTGGGAAATCGTGGTATACCGGTACATTCCAGATTTTTAAGGGTTTTGTTCCTGAAAGTCAAAAACTAAGGTAGACATCTCTGTGGTAATGATGATGGATGATGATGATGACAATGCTGACGATGATAACAAATTATGTAAATGATGCTGCTGCTTATAATGATGATGTGATGACAATTACAAAGATGATGATGATGACGATGATAAAAAAGATTATGTACGTGCTGCTGCTGCTGCTGCTGCTGCTCACAATGATGATGTGATGACAATTACAAAGATGATGATGATGATGATGATTGCAAAGATAATGATGATGACGATGATGAAAAAGATGATATAAATGCTGCTGCTGCTGCTGCTCACAATGATGATGTGATGACAATTACAAAGATGATGATGATGAGAAGGGCAGTGGTGATAACGACGACGGTGAACGATAACGGCGATGAAAATGAACAATGGTAATTTGCTTGTTTTCAGAAACCCGAAGTGTTGGGAAACAAAGTGGAGATGACGATCACCAAACTCGTACGGGAGAACAACACGCTACTGAGGCTGGGTATAACCTTCGAGTATGCTGACGCTCGCATACGGACCAACGAACGCTTGAAGCAAAACTTTGATGATTGTAAGTGAGAGAGAGAAAGACAGACAGACAGAGAGAGAGAGAGGAAGACAAAAACACTACTGAGGCTGGGTATAACCTTTGAGTATGCTGACGCTCGCATGCGAACCAACGAACGCTTGAAGCAAAACTTTGATGATTGTAAGTGAGAGAGAGAAAGACACAGAGAGAGGGAGAGAGAGAGAGAGAGAAAACTTTGAAAACTTGAACTTTATTTTTCAAGGATAAAGATTTTAGGCAACGCCTAGTCTTCCAGAGAGAGAGAGAGAGGAAAACAAAACGCTACTGAGGCTGGGTATAACCTTTGAGTATGCTAACGCTCGCATACGAACCAACGAACAATTGAAGCAAAACTTTGATGATTGTAAGTGAGAGAGAGAGAGAGGGGGGGAGAGAGAGAGAGGAAAACAAAATGCTACTGAGGTTGGGTATAATCTGCGAGTAGCCCGACGCTCGCATACGAACCAACGAACGCTTGAAGCAAAACTTTGATGATTGTAAGTGAGAGAGAGAAAGACAGACAGACAGAGAGAGAGGGGGGGAAAAAACAAAATGCTACTGAGGCTGGGTATGACCTTCGAGTAGCCCAACGCCCGCATATGAACCAACAAACGCTTGAAGCAAAACTTTGATTGTAAGTGTTAGAGAGAGGGAGAGAGAGAGAGAGAGTATATAATAATAATAATAATAATAATAAACAACGGTTATTGATATCGCGTTTTTTTTTTATCGAGCACAAAGTGCTTTACAATCAGCATTGAAACACTCACAGACACATACTCACATGCACACACACACACACACATACGCCCCTCCCCACACACACACACACACACACACTCACGAATGAAGTGACTCCTCTGGTGGTTGCCTCTTGAACAGCCAAACATAGATTCACTCCCCTTGGACTGCTGGTTTGGGATTCTGTGAGCTGACAAATCAGGGTGTGGCTGTGAACTGGGACTAGGAATAAGTGTATATATCTACAAATACTTAAATTGTTCCTGACTATCTCGGGCTCATCTTCCTTCTCCCAACATACTGTGTGTGTGTGCGTGCGCGCGTGTGTGTGTATGTGTGTGTGCGATCGGGCGTATGCACACGCAGAGGTGAGCCTGCATGAGTGGGTGCATTTATGTGTGTGAAGTGTGTGGAAGTTTCAATTTACACTGTTGTTTTGTTTGCATAAATAGTCGCTTCGACTTGTTTATTATAATTGAATGACTGGCGGGTGCAGTCAATATCATGATCCCTTTTGTTTGTTATATTCTTATAATTATACTTTTTTTTGCTTGCTTTGATTATTAGTTTATTTCAAATCACGTGTCCCCATGCCATGAAGATTGTATTGTCAATGGCAATTAAAATGTCAAGTGTCAAGTGTCAAGTGTCCCCACATACTATCTCATCATTTTACTTTCTACTCTATCTTTGCTGTTATATTTTCTCTTGAGAATACTATGAGACACATTGTATTACAATTCATACCCCCAAGATTTTACGCAAAGTTCTGATTTTATAAAAATAATTTCTCACTTTATTATAAGTCATAGCGCGCAAGCATCTCAGCCTTAAAAAAAAAGTTAACCCTTTATAGTCTGTAAAAGACAGTATTATTTTCATCTGAAAAACAGACATTATGGAATTTTGGCATAAATTGAGATTTTAATTTTTCATGGCGGAGCAAAGATTCCTTGTTAATACACAGAAAACCAAATTGAGTTATCTTGTCTAGCTTTTATTTTACAATTATTTGAAGTTTGGTATTGGAAATAGATCATTTGCAGAAATCGGGCAAAGAAGATACAATTTTACCTCTTTGTTTCTATTGACTTGATTTAGAAAACAGTCAAGTAAACAAATCATTCAAAATTGTCTTTCATGTTTTGGATACTGGTAGAACACATAAAAATAGACTTAAATATGCCCTAAATTAAAAATAATATATTTTGGGAGTTGTTGACTGTTTTTGGCTTTTACTAAAAACATTCTGAGCGACTTATGTATGTTTTTCCCATGCACCATTATATATGTAATGACCTGTGTGTGTTGCAGTGCGCAAACAGAGGGTTAACAAGGCTTGAAAGACCGAACCGAAAGTATCTGCAAGGGCAGCGCTTTCTTGACCTCCACCACCTTTTCACCTTCGACCTTTCGCCTTTGTCATATATCAGCCAACCAACCAACCAACCAGCCAGCCAGCTACGTCCTTCAGTTTCTGTGTGGCAATGTTTCGTTTAACTTTTTCAAATGCTGTTCTTAACCCTTTCACCGCCAGCCATATTTAACCCTTTCACCGCCAGCCATATTTAACCCTTTCAACGCTAGCCATTCTTCAGCCAATATTTACCATTAAACTTACCCGGGTAGAGAAAAGATTTTGTCTGCAATATTGGGGATTCCTTTGTGACGTGCATAAAATAGGGCCTGTCCTTACCCTCCCAAAATGAAGAAGATAAGGTAACTGGATACCAGACCCTCATGTGATGCCTTTCAGTGACATGGGTGTCAAATCATTGTGGTGCCAAGAGGCGACAGTGGTGATGAAAGGGTTAATTAAGCCAAATATATCCATTAAATTACCTGGGTAGAGAACGAAATCAATCTGCAGTATTGGGGATTCTTCTGTGACATATAAAACATGGTCTGTCCTTACTTCCCAAAACTAAGACAATAGGGTCTTTGGATAATAGACCCCAATTTGATGCCTTTTAGTGACATAGGTGTTAAATCACTGTGGTGCTAAAATGCGACATTGGTGGTGAAAGGGTTAAATGACTGGGGTAGTAATGAAGGATTTGAATTATATGAAACGATAAGAGAGAAAAAATCGCTGTTTCTGGACGCTTAAAAAAACACCATTTCATTATAATGAACACAGTTTTTTTGATTGATTGTTTTTTGATGCTGTGAAAATTGTGTTAAGAATGAAAAAGAAACACCCCAAGGCGCTTGTGTGAGCCTGACAGGCACTAACCCCACCTGCCCTACCAACACAAGAGCATCTTTCATTTCTGATCCTTTTTTTTATGCTGTGAAAAGTGCGTTGAGGTTTCAGTTTTATCTGTGGTGAATTGTTCACCATCTGTAAACTGGGTGCACGTGCGAATCTGTCAGAAATGCTTTTTCCATAGATGTGCAGTTTCTGTGTTCCTTTCCATTAAATGGTAGCTAAGCAGTAGAGAAGGGGCGAGGGTCAGTGAATGTAGAGATAGGAGTGTAACTAGGTTGCTTGAATTAGAGTTAATCTCTCAACTGCGCTGTAATATACTACCTTTTTTTTTTCCACTGAAAAATGTCATGACAATGTGTGATTATATCTTTGTGTTTTTTTGGAGAAGAATGTAGAGATTGAAGAAAAACACTGTGGCTTGAATGGTCGACTTATGGCGATTATTTGCCCGCCGGGGGGCAGTCAATCCACTAGGGGCTTATCACGCGATTTTCTTAGTTGGGCGTAGTGAGAGAGAGAGAGAGGGTGGGACTCCTCCCTCTCTCTCTCTCTTTCTTTATCCCCAACTAAGAATAGAGAGAGGATTAGCCCCACTCGAGCGTTTTGTCACCTGGTGGTCAAAAGAGCCCACTAAGTTGCTCATTAGTTCTGTTTTCAGGGCTTCTGATATTTTCCCATCTTAAGGGGTACGCTCACCCCCTGCTTAGAATTTTAATGGGTATTTTATTTCCCCCCCAGTTGCAGATTTTAAGGGTAAAGGCGAAAACATGGGAGAATCTCCATCCCCTGCAAATCCACACCCCACCCCACCCCATGCACAATGAGCTTTTAACGATTTGGGCTTTCTGCGCGATCCAGTAGAATTTTCGATCTAGCCTAGACAGCGTGTGGCCGAAAGGCCTAATAACAGACGATTGAAATACGTAGAACATCTTTAACTTACTGATAAGTAACGGTTGTGTTCACGCACGCGTCATCATTTTAATGCGTCATCTCACCCCATAAATGAGATTTTAAAGGGTAAATCTCACGCACAGTATCAGATTCTAGGGGGTGATTTGACAGGTCTAGTGCGTAAATGCGCACAATGTGTACATTTTCAGAAGCCCTGGTTTTCTCTCGGCCATAAAGCACTGTCATATTGTGATGACTTGCGATTATGTCTTATATCGGCATTGAAACACTCACAGACACATAGTCACACAGACACATAGTCACATACACGCACACGCACACACACACACACATACACCTGCATATCTGTGTGTATGTTTTAGGAGAAGAAGATTGGAAAGTGTGCTATTGTCAAAGCTTTCAGTCTGGCATTTATTTTTAATTTTTTTTAAAGCCTGGAAACGTTTGTGCAAGTTAACAGCCTTTTTATTGCTTGGTGTAATCATGAAACGGTTACGGCTGGTCTTTTGTATTAAAACTTCGCAACAACAACAACAAACAGAAAACGAATTTCATACTTAAAGACCCACCAGATCACGTGTCAAAATCACGGGTTTCACATGTTTTCGCTCTTATAACTGGAAAGAAATCTTGTTTTGACCAAGTCTGACTCCAAATTCAAGCCGAAACGTCAGTTTAAAGAGCAGCCTCAATTTGAAGTTGGGGAAATTGGTATGTGGGTCACAGCATCCCAGAAAAAACCAAGGGACTTAATCGTGGTGCGCCACTGGATCTTTAAGTTAATTTAGTTCATTTGCTGCATGCTTGCCTTGTGCTTTGGCTCTCTACCCCACCCCCCTCTTCCCTGCATTTTTCAGTTATTTATTGAGTCAATGTGAAGCGTTGTATCTTTTTTCTTTTATTTTTTATTTTTAGCCCTTTCAACGCCAGCCATGTTTCAGCCAAAACTTTCCATTAAACTTACCTGGGTAGAGAAAAGATTTCATCTGCGATATTTAGGATTCCTTTGTGACATGCATAAAATAGGGCCTATTCTTACCTCCCAATATAAAGAACATAAGGTCATTGGATACCAGACCCTCATTTGATGCATTTTTAGTGACATGGGTGTTCAGTCACTGTGGTGCCAAGAGGCGACAGTGGCGATGAAAGGGTTAAAAAAAAGATCATAATAGCAAGTAATCATACGTAATTGGACACAACCGGACAAACAAGAAAGTAATGTGTGGAAGGGTGAGTGCGTGTCGATACCTTTTCTCTCATAGATCATTCGAGTCTTCGTAGATAATCTTATCCGCTTCCATTTATTTTATTTTATTTTTGAAGGTGTACAAACATTTGTAACAAACCGACACTGAAGGTGCTATGATCCAGGGTTGTGTACAAAGCTGCTGTCGTGATGTATCGATGTTTTGTAAAGGGACATGTCATTTGAGGTGGTGTGTGTGTACACATTCATGACTCTGAAAGAAGCAGGCATGGTAGTGGGGGCAAAGTGGTTTTCAAGGAAAATGGCCAGGGGGCCAAGGAGAATTCAATAAATGAGTGAAATTTGCACTTTTTCATGCCATTTCAATGCATTTTTTAAATAATTTTGTTTCAAACTGTTTCGCGGATTTTCCGCGATTCGCGGAGGTCTGCCATGTCTGAAGAAGACAACCAATCCATCGATAAATATTTGCATGGTCCATTTTATGGGGAATTCTTTTTTTGGTGGCGATAAAACGAGTCGGCAAAGTAACACAACAACTGACAAATATATGTGTAGAAAAGCCTGAAGATAAAATATGCGACTATTTTAAACATCGCACGCATATGCAATCCCCGGTCACACGCACACACACGCACACACACACACGCACACACACACACACACAAGGAGGGCAGGATGAAAAAAAAATTGTCAGCTTATTCTTTAACCCTCAATAAAGATGATTTTGACTTGACTTGACTTGACAACTGTCTAATATAGCAAGAAGTGGATAGACGTTCAATGAAAGACACACACACGCACGCACACACACACACACACACACACATACACACTCACACAACACACATGCCATGCGCACGCATACAACCATTTGTTACAGTCCTGAGAAAACCATTGCTGTTGACGGGACTATAACAGTATAATTAATGTAAAAATAAAATAAAAATCTATCCATCCATCTATCCAAACTATTCAAACAACAAAGTAGCAACCAAATGATACTAGTAACGGAGGCATAGTTTTTGTTCTTTCTTACCTTTTGAGTTGTATCTTCTCTTTTTTTTTAATCGCTAAATGTGATAATTTTGTGTTAAGTACAGCTGTGCTGTATTGTCTGTTTCTCTATGTGTGTGAGAAGGGAGAAGAGAGCAGGGCTCGCAATCGCCCCGCAAAACAAGGGGTCCCAGGGACTCCTTCACTTACTGTACAGAGGGTCCTAGAGGAGGAATAGATGGTCCCAGTGGCATTGCGAATTCATGCTAAAAAGAATTTTTCTAGTGCATCCCTGGGACCCCCTGCACATTTTTGTAGAGGGTCCTTTAGAATGTTACTACTTCATAGACCCCCAAATGGGGGTCCCCTGGGAGCCCTGAGAGAGGAAGGATAATTGTACGTCAACGATTGGTTGGCCAGTTTGAGGCTTTAACTCGTTGGAGTCGTAATCAGACAGACCCCCAGGAATTGCGCGTTCCAGGTCACTTTCTGTAAAATTGCAACAAACGTTCTTCAAAATCAGCCAGTCTGGTAGCAAGATTGGATAGTCGTAATTACTTCTTCTTCGATCGCTCAGACAGTTTCCTGTCAATTATGAGCGCAGATGCGTCATGCTGCCGTTGTGCGCCTAACTAAGAAATAGTTAGGCCCAGCAAGTCCGACTTCGGCTGGAGGAAATGTTTTTGAAAGTGTTTCTTGAAAAAAGGCAGGAGAATGGACTGTGGTGAGGCAGAAAGATAGTAGATGACAGCAAGCAACGGGAAAAGGCAGAGTCAAAGAGAGTGACAGATTAGAGGAAGTTACAAGCACAGAACTTCCAGAAGGTGGGGGAACTATTTATGCAAAAGACCCCCCCCCCTCCCCGGTATCTCCACGGGGGAGTCGTAATTACGAGTTCGCTTTCTTAAGTGAACGTTTAAGTTTGCAGTAGCCGAAAGCCAAATGTGGGTAATCAAATTCGATGGGCAAATGTATTCACCCAGTACACCACACTTCACTCCCACCAAATGCAAAGACATTCACTGTCAAGCACCCTGCCATGTGTTTGTCTATTTTCAGAGCTTATGTCAGTGATTTTTTTTCCATTAAAGCAACGCATGCACACTCAAAAAAAAAATTAGTTAACTCCCCTCTTGTCGGTTGAGATACAATGGACAACCAAGAACGTCAAATGAATACATGGCGGTAGACGAGTTACTCAACTGGTGTCCTGAAATGAATTTGCCTGTACGTTTGGAGGTTGAGAGATGGATTTGTGACGCACTTGTTGTTTTTCCTTTTTAGTTGTGATGGGTAAAAGCTTTCTCGTTGTTGGTTTACCTGTGGTTTTATTTAGCGTGTTTTGTAAAGAACCATTTGTGTACAAAGTTATTTTCGAACTAACGCAGGGTTCATACAGTCTTTGAAGGTCTCTGAGAAATGGAGTGCCATTTCCAAGTCTTTGAAAGTCTTTGAGAAATGGAGTGCCATTTCCAAGTCTTTGAAAGTCTTTGAGAAATGGAGTGCCATTTCCAAGTCTTTGAAAGTCTTTGAGAAATGGAGTGCCATTTTCAAGTCTTTGAAAGTCTTTGAAAATTGGCTTTGGTCTGTGAAAATTGTGAAATGGTTTGTGAAAAAGTCATTGATGCCCTAAAAAGTCGATGACGCCGTAAAAAAGTTGGGTTTTTTTTCTTCCAGAATTAATAAAGAAGCAATTTAATTTTGCTTATCTTCCGATAGCCATGATCCGTCGATCTAGTTCCGTCTAGCAGACTTCCTCGATTTGTCATCTTCCGATAGCCATGATCCGTCGATCTAGTTCCGTCTAGCAGACTTCCTCGATTTGTCATCTTCCGATAGCCATGATCCGTCGATCTAGTTCCGTCTAGCAGACTTCCTCGATTTGTCATCTTCCGATAGCCATGATCCGTCGATCTAGTTCCGTCTAGCAGACTTCCTCGATTTGTCATCTTCCGATAGCCATGATCCGTCGATCTAGTTCCGTCTAGCAGACTTCCTCGATTTGTCAAGAGTTAGTTCCCTTCACTATATCTGGGTCTTTTGGCTACTGTGGTGCTACTTGGGTGATCGTGATCGAAGCAAAAGAAGTTTGGGGGAAGAAATGCCAGGCTAGCTGCCGTTTCAATGAGAAGTAGCTTGAAAAAGCCGAGTACAAGAATTGGCTGCGAAAGCTCGCTGCTGACAAACATGAGGCGTTCTACACTCGGCGCAAAAAAATCGTGAGAGGTCTTTGAAAATAGGATAAAGGGTCTTTGAAAGTTTGTGAATGTTGGTATGAAAAACCTGTACAAACCCTGTAACCTAGCAACGTTTGTAGCTAAATTGTACATAGTTGTTTATCTTCCTTACTTTGTGTGGACAAATCTCATCTTAAATAATTATGTGTACTTTTTTTTTTTTACTTTTTTTTACTTTTATGTCTCTTGGCTGTGTTTGTTGCTTAATTTGCATCAATCGAAGTTGCTTTTTACCGTAGTGAAAAAAACCACAGAACTAAAATGTGTTTGTCCATGTTGCTTAATTAACTCATTCAAGTCGTTCCAGCCATATATGTGCGGAATTAATAGATAGCTGTCAATTTGATGCATTTGCTTCAAGGGAAGTGAATCTGTGTGCACCTTGGTCACTTCCAAACTCGCTTTGCTCCCTTAGACCACAATTTTGCCTCTGACTTTGCTTTTGTAGTGGTTTGTTGTGGGGTAACCAATCGGTGTAGAGAGTTTTTCTCTATAAAGGCTATGCATAAAATAGTCCGATCTACCACTTCCCTATGTCTAAACCTGAAGTAAAAACCCGTAATCTTCTTTCATTTCTCCTTTTGTTTATGCACGTTTTGTTTGTGTGTATGGCTGGAGTGATTTGTGAGGTTTTTTTAATAATTCAGAATCGTTGCGATGCGAATGAGTTAATCTTGACGGCAATGTAGAATTTAACCTAGCTCTGTGTAATCAAATTAACGTCTTGCCTAGAATTTCCCCCCCCCCCCCCCCCCCCCCCCCCCCCCCCCCCCCCCCCCCCCCCCCCATTCATTAGCCTTTATTTTGTAAATATAGATGTTTTTATACCTGCTTCTATTGTTATTTATTTATTTTTGGGGGTAAGCTTGCTTTTTTTTTAAAGCGATGATTGGAGATGTTTTTTATATATGTAGCAATTTTGGTCTACCCTATTTTTTCAGACTGTAACTAAGGCGCACCAGATTCTGTCATTATATTTTCTTACTATTTTAGTAGTCATGTTATAAAGTGCAGGGGTCTCCAAGTTGGAGGGAAAAGTACAGTGGAATTTCCCTTATAAGACCTTGAAAAATCATCCAAAATGAGGCCTTATAAGGGAGGGGTCTTAAATGAAGGTAATTTTAACACTTACAAAGAAGGGAAATTTCTCAGAAAAGTAGGTCTTATATGGGAGGGAGTCTTATAATGGGAGGTCTTATAAGGGAGGTTCCACTGTACTTACAAAGAAGGGCAATGTGTCAGAGAAGTAGGTCTTATATGGGAGGGAGTCTTATAATGGGAGGTCTTATAAGGGAGGTTCCACTGTACTTACAAAGAAGGGCAATGTCTCAGAGAAGTAGGTCTTATATGGGAGGGAGTCTTATAATGGGAGGTCTTATAAGGGAGCTTCCACTGTAACGCCTTTTACAGTTTTAGTCCGAAAAATATGGTATTCTTTTTCGAGCACCAAAACTGTCAGAAAATGTGTGCACCATTATTTTAGTCTAGAAAGGCAGACTGTTCTGGAGGTATCATCATACACTGGAAGTTAAAACGATTGTCAAATGAAAGGTTTTTTCCCCCCTAGCACAAGTATGCTATAAATCTAAAATAAAATATGCGTTATAGGAAAAGAGAGAGAGAGAGAGAGAGAGAGAAAAAAAGCTTATTCAAATTTTCTTCTTCATGCGCATGTATTAATGTATTTTATTATTTTAACATAATTATTAAGGTGAAGCATGTACAAAAAATTAAGAGCTAGCGGGGAGGAGGAAGTATGCATGGTTTTTCGAATTAAACACTGTCGAGTATGAAGCAACAAAAAAAGAAAACCTTTATGTAAATTGATGAATAACTGTTCCCATTTTCATGCCTTGTTTTATTTTGTTAGCCAATTTTTATTTTGTGTGTGTTTTAATTTGTAATTTTGAGATTAAAAAAGTGATGTAAAAACCCTTACTTTGGATTTAATTGTTGCTTTGTTGTGAATGTGGTCAAGTCAAAGTCAACATTGTTATTTTCAGATGGAACATTGAATAAGCAATAATGGTTTGCTTTTTTACATCAAGCCATCTATAACACAACAGTTAAAGAAATAAATAAACATGAACCCCCCCACCACCACCCACACAGAGACACAAACCAAACCAAACCAAACAACAACAAAGACATTAATAAGTTCATGCACGCACACACCCGAGTACTCGTATACACACACTCTCTCTCTCTCTCTCTCTCTCTCTCTCTCTCTCTCTCTCTCTCTCTCTCTCTCTCTCATAATACACAACATCTATACGCTCAAATACATATATACATATATACAAATACATATATATATAACAAGATAACATGTGGTGTAAATTCTGTGTGTGTGTGTGTGTATGTGTGTTCTGTATGAGTGTGTGTCTTTTTATGAGTATGTGTGTATGTATGTGTGGTGTGTGCGCATGCATATGTCTAGTGTGTGGTTGTGTCTGCGTCTATGTTTCTGTCTTTTTATGTGTATGTATGTGTGGTGTGTGCGCATGTATATGTCTAGTGTGTGGTTGTGTCTGCGTCTATGTTTCTGTCTTTTTATGTGTATGTATGTGTGGTGTGTGCGCATGTATATGTCTAGTGTGTGGTTGTGTCTGCGTCTATGTTTCTGTCTGTATGTGTGTATCGCAAGGTGTCGGAGATCACCGAGGGAGATGTAGTGAATGTGACAACAGGGAGGGAACAAACCACGGTTGTTGAAGGTTACCTTAAAGACCTACAGAGCCGGCTGTCAAAATCACGTATTTCACGTGTTTTCCTTCTTATAGCTGGTAAAAAATCTTAGTTTGACCAAGTGTTGCTCCCATACACATTGAAAACGAGGCATCACTTTAAAGAGCAGCCTCGATCGTATACGAGGACAGTCACGAAAACGAGGCATCACTTTAAAGAGCAGCCTCGATCGTATACGAGGACAGTCACGTAAACGAGGCATCACTTTAACCCTTTCACCGCCAAAGTCGCATTTTAGCACCACAGTGCCTATGTCACAGAAAGGCATCAAATTGGGGTCTATTATCCAAAGACCCTATTGTCTTAGTTTTGGGAAGTAAGGATAGACCTTATTTTATATATGTCACAGAAGAATCCCCAATACTGCAGATGGATTTTGTTCTCTACCCAGGTATATTTAATGGACATTTTTGGCTGATGTATGGCTGGCGGTGAAAGGGTTAAAGAGCAGCCTCGATCGTATACGAGGTAAGTCTAAATGCGGACCACATCGACCCAGAAAAAACCAAGGGACTTAATTCAGCCGGCTCTGTGGGTCTTTAAAAACGGAGGAAAAGAAGGAGGAGATAGTAAGGAATGCACCCAAGGTTAGCCAAAAGGGAACAGAGGCAACCAAAAACAAGCGCGGATTCGCAATCGTTTGTGGCGTGCGACAATTGAAAACGAAACATCATTTTAAAGAGCAGCCTCACTTTGAAGTGCGACAATTTTGCAGCCTCACTTTGAAGTGCGACAATTTTGGACTGACAGACCGACCGACCGACAAAGTGAGTTATAGGTTTGTGGCGTGCCACAAACAAAAATCTTCATAAACCCCGATCTCACACCCAAAGAAAGGGAGCTTAATAAAGGGCTCCGGAAAGAGAACTAAAGGCGAACTTGGCACATTCTTTATTGAGAATGATGCTTTGTTTGTCTCACTTTGGCTCTGATCCACGCATTGCTAGATGATTGGCATCGTAATCAACTTTGGTGGAGGGGAGTTAATTAGAAAGAGAGTTTTCCCCCTTTGTTCAATTTCGTTATCTCCTCTCTTGGCCTCGCTATTTCATTCTCCGGAAAGAGTTGAAAGAAAGAAGGGATGCTGGCGAGGAAAACCTCGTCATCCGAGGGAACAAGATAGTCAAGAAAAGAGACCAGGGCCTGTATTCACGTTGAGATAGCATGAGACTTAGCATCATGTTAACTTAGAAGCTCTTCCAAAAGTCCTATTAAATCCTATAGGACATTGGAAGAGCTTCTAAGTTAGCATCATGCTAAGTCTCATGCTATCTCAACGTGAATACAGGCCATGGGGGACAGGGGACCAACCCCAAACAAAAACAACGACCGTTTGCGCAATCATTGTGAAACTTGATCAATTTAAAGAATCAAGAAAGGGCGTAAAAGGGCCAAAGGCCCACTTCTAACACTATTCCACTACTACTACTACATCTCCGCTTTCAGGCCCTTGACCGTGGTTGTTTCCCTTTGCTCGAAGTCTATGCAGACGACAACAACGGTCGTAAAAACCAACAAAATGGCGGTCGTAAGTCGCGTTTTAGAGGAAGTCGTTTAAGAGAGGTCGTTTACATAGTAAAATGCATCCGTGCCAACAAATCCGGTCTCAAATGAGAGGTGGTCGCTTAACAGAGGGTCGTAAAATAAGGGTTTGTCTGTATCTGGTATGTGTGGGTTGCTGTCTCTGTGTGCATGTGTATAACTCAAGTCAAGAAAGGAAGGGGGCAGAGTGGTTAAGACGTTCGCCAGCCTATTTCAATGCGTGACCGCGGTGTGAGTGACCCGGGTTTGAATCCCGGCCTCGCCCTTTCTTTCTAGTTCGACAGGAAAATCGAACTGAACATCGAGTCCTTCGGATGGGGACTTAAAGCTAGTCTGACCCGTAAAAAAATCCCACAGTAGTTAAAAGTCGGTAAGAGCAGGGAGAAATCCCGCTGCCTGGTATGACCAAATTGACAGCTAGGTTTCCCACGTCTACTCCTTTCCTTCTTTGAGCCAGACAGCGAGAGAGAGAGAGAGAGAGAGAGAGAGAGAGAGAGAGAGAGAGAGAGAGAGAGAGAGAGAGAGAGAGAGAGAGTGAGTTGATGCTTTATTGAACTTATTGTATTTTGTATTGTGTTCTTTGGTGGGGTGAGTGGTGGTGATGGTAATGGTGTGTGTGTGTGCGTGTGCGTGTGCGTGTGCGTGTGTGCGCGTGCGCGAGTGAGTGTGTGTGTGTATGTGCGTATGTGCGTACGTGCGTGCCTGCGTGGGTGGGGGTGGTGTGTGTATGTGTATGCCTATTAGCATGTGTGTGAGCGATTATTTGTTTTGTTGTTGAATTTCTTGCTTTTTAATTTTGTTGTTGTTAAGCGCATAGAGCTCCACATTTGGTGGAGGAGTGCGCTATATAAATGATTCACTATTATTATTATTATTATTATTATTTCATTTCGGAGCTGCATCTCATGAACCAGTGAACAGAATCGCTTCAAATTTTGTGGTGCAGGGAGGGTTCTGTAAAAAAAAAAATATATATAACTGTGCTGACCTTGACCTTGAAGTTGTTGTTTTTTATTCAAGCACTAACATTCAAATGTTGTCAAATGGTCAAAGAAAAGCAACTCCAGGCATTTGACAAGAACGTAATCAAAGGGAGTATTGTCCCTTTGACAAGACAAGGGAAGTTGAAGTAGTGTCCCCGTGGGGATACCGGGGGTCTTTCGTAAAAAATAGTTCCTCCACCTTCTGGAAGTTCTGTGCTTGTAACTTCCTCTAATCTGCCACTCTCTTTGACTCTGCCTTTTCCCTTTGCTTTCTATCATCTACTATCTTTCTGACTTATTATTGGCCCATTCTCCTGCCTTTTTTCAAAGAAATCTTCCAAATGTTTCTCTTGAGCTCCTCCGAAATCGGAATGTGTCGGCTGTGCGCAGCGGGGAGACCAGTGAAAACTGAAAACCGGACACATACGTACCTTACCCATTATGGCCATATGGCCTGGGAACGCAGAAGAAGAAGTAGTGTAAGCTCAGGGAAAGTGGAGGATGGGGGGGGGGGGGGGGGGGGGGGGGGGGGGGGGGGGGGGTAGAAGAGCTACACAGGGCAGGTACTGAGGTTTGCAAATGCATCGGTTAGTGTGTTCGTTATGCATTTTGTGGGAGTGTGACGTGGTGTGTGTGTGGTGGTGGTGGTGGGATATGGTGTGTGTGTGTGTGTGTATGGGGGGGGGGGGGGGTGATGGAGATGGAGGGGTGGGAGGTCATACCTCTGGCCGGGTTTCACATTGTCACAACGCATTTCTAGTTTCGTTTCGTTTAACTTACGTTCGTTTTCTTCTTTGCTGTAGAGCTATTAGGTACTATATAGTCACAGAGGCGTCTCTGTGAAATTCGGGTTGCTCCCACCTGGAGAGCGCGTCGCAACCAAAGGCGTGCCACCCAATTTTTTATATTTTTTGTGTGTGTGCATACGATTTTTGTGTGACTGATGAGGAAGGAAGTGGTGTGTGTGTGTGTGTGTGTGTGTGTGTGTGTGTGTGTGTGTGTGTGTGTGTGTGTGTGTGTGTGTGTGTGTGTGTGTGTGTAAATTTTGACCAAATGACAACTTTTTTGTTGCCGCCACTGGGTTTAGCGCATGCTAAGTGCATGGGCACACGGGGCCTCGGTTTATCGTCTCATCCTGGGACAGTAAGTAAGTTCACATGGCATTACCATCTTGTTTGTTGTTGTTGTTGTTGTTGTTGTTGTTGTTGTTGTTGTTGTTGTTGTTGTTGCACATTTCATCCATTCAACCCCCCTAAATTAATGCTAACCACGAGGAGATCCCTCAAGGCAAAAAGACAAAGGAGTTGCATGGGTAGGAGAGGGGAAAGGGGAAGACGTTAAGTGTCACAAAAGAGATACAAATCGGAAAGAGAGAGAGGGGGGGGGGGGGGGGGGGGGGTCGAAGAGGGAGGGGGATAGACGGGTGGTGGTGGTGGTGTATTTCTTCTTCTGCGTTCCCAGGCCATATGGCCATAATGGGTAAGGTACGTATGTGTTCGTTTTTTTGAGTTTTCACTGGTCTCCCCGCTGCGTACAGCCGACACATTCCGATTTCGGAGGAGCTCAAAGGAGAAAAAATTATTTGGAAGATTTTGTTGGAAACAAAGACAGGAGAATGTGGGCCATTAAGTCAGAAAAAATATAGTAGATGATAGAAAGCATTAAAGGGAAAAGGCAGAGTCAAAGAGAGTGGCAGATTTAGAGGAAGTTACAAGCACATAACTTCCAGAAGATGGGTGGACTATTTGTGCAAAAGACCTCCCCAGTAACACCACGGGGAGAGACTCGTGGAGGGGGCGGGGTCGTCCAGCTCCCCGTATGGAGGCACGAGGCATCCACCCAGCCCCAGGTGGTGGTGGATATGTTATCTCCTATCTTTGACAGTTTTATGGGTTACGTGCACTTATTTCTTCTTCTTCTTCTCCTCCTCCTCCTCCTTTTCTTCTTCTTCTTCCTCCTCCTCCTCCTTTTCTTCTTCTTCTCCTCCTGCTTTTCTTCTTCTCCTCCTCCTCCTCCTCCTCCTTTTCTTCTTCTTCTTCCTCCTACTCCTCCTCCTCCTCCTTTTCTTCTTCTTCTCCTCCTCCTCCTCCTTTTCTTCTTCTTCTCCTCCTCCTCCTCCTTTTCTTCTTCTTCTTCTTTCCTCCTCCTCCTCCTCCTCCTCCTCCTCCTCCTTTTCTTCTTCTTCTCCTCCTCCTCCTCCTCCTTTTCTTCCGCTTCTCCTCCTCCTCCTCCTCCTCCTTTTCTTCTTCTTCTTCTTCCTCCTCCTCTTCCTTTTCTTCTTCTTCTCCTCCTCCTCCTCCTCCTTTTCTTCTTCTTCCTCCTCCTCCTCCTCCTTTTCTTTTCCTTCTTCTTCCTCCTCCTCCTCCTCCTCCTTTTCTCCTTTTCTTCTTCTTCTTCTTCCTCCTCCTCCTCTCTCTTCCTCCTCCTTTCTTCTTCCTCCTCCTCCTTTTCTTCTTCTTCTCCTCCTCCTCCTCCTCCTCCTCTTCATCCTCCTCCTTTCTTCTTCTTCCTCCTCCTCCTCCGCCTCCTCCTCTTCATCCTCCTCCTTTTCTTCTTCCTCCTCCTCCTTTTCTTCTTCCTCCTCCTCCTCTTCATCCTTCTTCTCCTTTTCTTCTTCCTCCTCCTCCTCTTCATCCTCCTCCTTTTCTTCTTCCTCCTCTTCCTCTTCTCCTTCTTCTCCTTTTCTTCTTCCTCCTCCTCCTCTTCATCCTTCTTCTCCTTTTCCTCTTCTTCTTCTTCTTCCCCCCTCCTCTTCTTCATCCTCCTCCTTTTCTTCTTCTTCTTCTTCCTCCTCCTTTTCTTCTTCTTCTTCTTCCTCCTCCTCCTTTTTCTTCTTCTTCTTCATCTTCCTCCTCCTCCTTCTTCTTCTTCTTCTTCCTCCTCCTCCTCTTCCTCCTCCTCCTCCTTTTCTTCTTCCTCCTCCTCCTCTTCCTCCTCCTCCTTTTCTTCTTCCTCCTCCTCCTCCTCTTCATCCTTCTTCTCCTTTTCTTCTTCCTCCTCCTCCTCTTCTCCTTCTTCTCTCTTTTTCTTCTTCTTCTTCCTCCTCCTCCTCTTCCTCCTCCTCCTTCTTCTTCCTCCTCCTCCTCCTCTTCCTCCTCCTCCTTTTCTTTTTCCTCCTCCTCCTCTTCATCCTTCTCCTTTTCTTCTTTCTTCTCCTCCTCTTCATCCTTCTCCTTTTCTTCTTCCTCCTCCTCCTCTTCATCTTCTTCTCTCTTCTTCTTCTTCTTCTCCTCTCCTCCTCTTCATCCTTCTTCTCCTTTTCTTCTTCCTCCTCCTCCTCTTCATCCTTCTTCTCCTTTTCTTCTTCCTCCTCCTCCTCTTCATCCTCCTCCTTTTCTTCTTCTTCCTCCTCCTCCTCTTCATCCTCCTCCTTTTCTTCTTCTTCCTCCTCCTCCTCTTCATCCTTCTCCTTTTCTTCTTTCTTCTCCTCCTCTTCATCCTCCTCCTTTTCTTCTTCCTCCTCCTCCTCTTCATCCTCTTCTCCCTCCTCTTCATCCTCCTCCTTTTCTTCTTCCTCCTCCTCCTCTTCATCCTCCTCCTCCTCCTTCTTCTTCCTCCTCCTCCTCTTCATCCTTCTTCTCCTTTACTTCTTCCTCCTCCTCCTCTTCATCCTCCTCCTTTTCTTCTTCCTCCTCCTCCTCTTCATCCTCCTCCTTTTCTTCATCCTCCTCCTCCTCTTCATCCTTCTTCTCCTTTTCTTCTTCCTCCTCCTCCTCCTCTCATCCTTCTTCTCCTTTACTTCTTCTTCTCCTCCTCCTCTTCATTCCTCCTCCTTTTCTTCTTCCTCCTCCTCCTCTTCATCCTCCTCCTTTTCTTCTTCCTCCTCCTCCTCTTCATCCTCTTCTCTTCTTTTCTTCTTCCTCCTCCTCCTTTTCTTCTTCCTCCTTCTCCTCTTCATCCTCCTCCTTTTCTTCATCCTCCTCCTCCTCTTCATCCTTCTTCTCTCTTTCTTCTTCTTTCTTCTCCTCTTCTTCATCCTCCTCCTCTTCTTCTTCCTCCTTCTCCTCCTCTTCTTTCTTCTCCTCCTCTTCATCCTCCTCCTTTTCTTCTTCCTCCTCCTCCTCTTCTTCTTCTTCTTCTCCTTCTTTCTCCTCCTCCTCTTCTCCTCCTCCTCTTCTTCTCTCCTCCTCCTCTTCATCCTTCTCCTTTTCTTCTCTTCTCCTCTTCATCTCCTCCTCCTCTTCTCCTTCTCCTCTTCCTTCATTCTTCTCCTCCTCTTCATCCTCCTCCTTTTCTTCTTCCTCCTCCTCCTCTTCATCCTCCTCCTTTTCTTCTTCTTCCTCCTCCTCTTCATCCTCCTTCTCTCTTTTTCTTCTTCCTCCTCCTCCTCTTCATCCTCCTCCTTTTCTTCTTCCTCCTCCTCCTCTTCATCCTTCTTCTTTTTCTTCTTTCTTCTCCTCCTCTTCATCCTCCTCCTTTTTCTTCTCCTCCTCCTCCTCTTCCTCCTCCTCCTTTTCTTCTTCTCCTCCTCCTCTTCATCCTTCTTCTCCTTTTCTTCTTCCTCCTCCTCCTCCTCTTCATCCTTCTTCTCCTTTTCTTCTTCCTCCTCCTCTTCTCTTCATCCTCCTCCTTTTCTTCTTCCTCCTCCTCCTCTTCATCCTCCTCCTTTTCTTCTTCCTCCTCCTCCTCTTCTTCTCCTTCTCCTTTTCTTCTTCCTCCTCCTTCTCCTCCTTCTTCTTCTTCTCCTCCTCCTCTTCTTCCTCCTCCTCCTCCTCCCTCCTCCTCCTCCTTCCTCCTTCTTCTCTTCTTCTTCTTCCTCCTCCTCCTCTTCATCCTCCTCCTTCTTCTTCTTCCTCCTCCTCCTCTTCATCCTCCTCCTTTTCTTCTTCCTCCTCCTCCTCTTCATCCTCCTCCTCCTTTTCTTCTTCCTTCTCCTCCTCTTCCTCCTCCTCCTTTTCTTCTTCCTTCTCCTCCTCTTCCTCCTCCTCCTTTTCTTCTTCCTTCTCCTCCTCTTCCTCCTCCTCCTTTTCTTCTTCCTTCTCCTCCTCTTCATCCTCCTCCTTTTCTTCTTCCTTCTCCTCCTCTTCATCCTCCTCCTCTTCTTCTTCTTCCTCCTCCTCCTCCTCTTCATCCTCCTCCTCCTTTTCTTCTTCTTCTCCTCCTCTTCCTCCTCCTCCTTTTCTTCTTCCTTCTCCTCCTCTTCATCCTCCTCCTCCTTTTCTTCTTCCTTCTCCTCCTCTTCCTCCTCCTCCTTTTCTTCTTCCTTCTCCTCCTCTTCCTCCTCCTCCTTTTCTTCTTCCTTCTCCTCCTCTTGGTTTAAACTTCTTTATTTCTTCCTTATAACGTAACAAAATAGTAAATATGAGAATAAAGGGCAGCAACAAGCCTTCGGCTTATATCGTGCCCATACACATTATACAATTTAACATTGATGAGACCGAACATAAACAGCACATAAACATTTTCCAAACATTTCCAATCAGCATTTAGATACACCAATATATGATTTGAGCAAGTTAGGAGTTTCAAAAAGAAGAAAAAAAAGGGATGAACAACATTATCACATGAATAATAATAATAATAATAATAATAATAATAATAATAATAATAATAATAGTAATGAGAGACGAGAGGATCAACATTTTATAATAAATCGAATTAACATTTGCCAAGTTTTTACAGGCTTGCCTACCACACATTCATAAGTACTATATGTCTAGCAATAAAATAGGAACATTTTTAAGTGAGTCTGCGCATTTTTATACAATACAATTTTTTAAATTTTATTTTATTTTATAAACATTGCACAACATTTAAAATCGATTTGAACTGGCTATGAAGAGGTGCACAGATTTAAATATTGCTGTGTTGATATCAATAGGCAGGTCACGTCCACCATTTAAAAGAATGTCACTTACAAGATATTGAGGAGGAAGGTTTAGTAGTGTATTAGTACGACATACGTTGAATAGGGGACATAATAATAAATAATGATCAGCTGTTTCGTGAGCATAGCCACAAGTACAGGTAGGATCATTCTGCAAATGACGTAGGAAAAGATGATGGTTTAGGTCACTAATACTGAGGCGAAGACGACAATGTATTATTTGTTCTTTCCTATCACCAAAATAGAGATATGCAGGTACAACCGGGTCTTGTATAGATAAACAACGTTTAAAAGCACCAAGTGAGTCACATGTTTAAATTTCGTCTGGAAGAGTATTCCAGAGTTTTGTGGTGGCCGGAATAAAAGATTTATGGTACAGTTCAGTTTTA
>CM065710.1:9105074-9110074 GCA_017654935.2 Phymorhynchus buccinoides
CAAAAACGATAGAGGATGAAGTGCTCAATCTGCAATAAGAAAGGCAAGACTGAAAACCCCCCCCGAAAGAACCGAGAAATGGGGGAGAGGGGTGGGGTGGGAGTGGATCTGCACCTTTACCCAAATGTGATTGGCGGAGGGGCAGGGGGGGGGGGGGGCAGGATAATGGGCCAATAAGGAGAGGGGAGTGGGGAGGGGGGGAGGGGGGGGCAGGATAATGGGCCAATAAGGCAAAAAAATAGTAGATGACAGTAAGAGAAGGGAAAGACAGAGTCAAAGGCAGCGACAGATTAGTCGAAGTCAATAACACATAACTTGCAGATGATAAGATTAGCTTAATTTAACGTCTAATTCGGCGTAGCCTCTTATAGACAGTAACTTGCAGATGGTGGGGGAACTATTTATACTGACACCGCCCTCCCCTTCATCCCCAGGAAAGATGGGCGGAGAGGGGGTGGGTGGGGTGTAGGGGAAAGGGGGCAAATATGGAACACTTTTTTCAAAGTCCAGTAACACAAAAGCATAGGAGAGTTTCATAACGTTGTACATGGCTTTAAATATGTAATGTGTCCATGCATGTTCAAACAAAACAACAGTTTCCTGACATTACATAGAACTGAGTAATTGAACGTTTTGTGAAAACTTAAAATGCTGGTAATATGAAACACTGGTAGGCAATATGAAACAAGACTGGTGTTCAAAATGAAACACATTTATGACATTTACCTTCCATTTATTCAATAAAAGAAACAATCATCCTTCAGTTTAACATCAAACAAAAGCAAATTGATTTTACAATTCCCAAATGCACATTGACCATCAAACGCATGTTTCATACTACCTTTAAAGGTGTGTAATATGAAACATTGCAAAGCATTGTTCCTTCTAACTTTGAAAACCATGTCCATAATTAAAGTGTGTGTGTGTGTGTGTGTGTGTGTGTGTGTGTGTGTGTGTGTGTGTTTTCATATATACCTCTACAGGTGTTGCATATTAGCCTTTTCACCCTGTTTTGAACATGACAATTTGCTGCCATTCTGCTTGCTTTCGGTTAGATCAAACTCTGCAAGGTTTCAGATTATTCCTTTCACTTACAATAGGGATAATATGTTCTTCAATCTACGTGTTCTTTCCCCATTACCACAAGGATTTCTGGATGTGTGCCTTAGCCAGCCATGGTTAAAAAGAAACTTTCACTCACCTTTGGGCGGCATTTCCTTTTTTCGCCATTTTTACATGCGTCACGAGTTCAGGGGAAGTAAGTCTTGAAATACATAAGAAAATCTGCAATAATTCATTTTATTTTATTGTTATTTCCCTTTTTGAGATATGGGGGTGTTTCAAATTACGCTCCGTTTCATATTTGCCCCCTTTCCCCTAACATCATTCAAAAGTATTTCTTCCTTCACCCAGCTCAGAAACGTGAAAAGCTTCTTTTTTTTCTTTTTTCTTTTTTTCGTTAGTTCAATTTTTGCTGTTATTTCATTATTAGGGGAAGACGGGGTAAAAAGCGCATGGGCGGGTAAGAAGCCCACCCCAATTATCTCATGAAATGAGGCAAATTTCAGTCTCATTTTGCCCATGAGACAAGCGTTAATGTCTAGCATTCGTCTCATGGGCAAATTTGACTGACATTTTCTTTATTTCATGAGATAATTGGGGTGAGCTTCTTACCCGCCCATGCGCTTTTTACCCCGTCTTCCCCTATGTTCTGTTCCAGTGTCGTTATTACTTTTGGCAGCCAATATTGTGTAACATATCTGTGTTTGAGCGCCTTGTATAAGCTTTAAAGCTTGTTGTGCTCATTTGCATTTGTTTATGTTGCTGCTGTGCTGATAATCAATCAAATTCGTTTAAACCAAATGCTTTTTTTTTTCCACCATTGCCTCGGATTAGGAATCGAACGCATGTACTGCCTAGCTACCTCTCAATCTGGGTCAGTTTCTCTAGACGACGGTCGCCGCGCGCATAACCGTTACGCCAAAAGGGGTCTAAGAAACACTTTAGAAAACGTTTGCGGAAGAATATTACAAGCTCTTGTCTGATTGGTCCCAAAAAAAGTATTATTTTAACCAAACTTTAATGGACCAATCAACAACAAGAAATGTATTCACCCCATTCAAGTCACGTGATAGTTCGCCAAGATATACTTTGAGAGTTAGTAGCCACAAAACGTTTTCGGCAAACGTCGGCAAAGAGGTGTTTCTTAGTACCGTTTTTGTCGATTTGCGCTCACGCACGTAACGTTATCCCTTTTGAAACGACCCGCAGAAATCAGTGATAAAAACCACACAGCCATCCTTCAGAGCGAATGGCGTTGGTTGGTTTTTCACTACCCGTTCTGTGAAAACGGGAGCTTATTGCAATCTGAACTTTGTCTGTCTGTCTGCCTATCTGCCTGTCTAACCATACATGTACTCAGACCCACATACCCCTTACCATCATGCTCATACATCATAATCATATACATAGGGGAAGACGGGGTAAAAAGCGCATGGGCGGGTAAGAAGCCCACCCCAATTATCTCATGAAATAAAGCAAATTTCAGTCAAATTTGCCCATGAGACGAATGCTAATTTCAGTCTCATTTTGCCCATGAGACGAGCGTTAATGTCTAGCATTCGTCTCATGGGCAAATTTGACTGAAATTTGCTTTATTTCATGAGATAATTGGGGTGGGCTTCTTACCCGCCCATGCGCTTTTTACCCCGTCTTCCCCTATATGCTTTTTTGTTGTTGTTGTCTAAGATCACTGTAAGGTGGATAGACGTTAAATTAAAGAACGAACGAACACACAACAGACACACACGCACGCACGTGCATGCACGCGAGTGAACGCGTTCTTGCACACAAACATACACACACAGACCCACACGCATTTCATCAAACACACAGAAAACGCATTTTCACTGAAACGCACACACACTTACACAAACATACACTTGTACACAATCCCCCCTTACATTTCTCGGCTCTCCCCGCGTTTTCACACTTGCTTTTCTTACCAAGCATTAAGCTGTATTGTATTTTCAGATAATTATCTTTGTTGAATAATTAATCACAGTCATAATAAAGGCCATTATCTGATCGGACACCCCCCACCCCCCATGTAGTGCAGTACACATAACAGCCGCGGAGCATTTGTCACAGTCCTGGTTCATTGCGGTTTTTGTGGCTCAAGCCACAAACCACAAACCTATAACTCACTTTGTCGGTCGGTCGGTCGGTCTGTCTGTCGGTCCAAAATTGTCGCACATTTTGACAAAATTGTCGCACTTCAAATCGAGGCTACACTTCTGGCCGCTCTTTAAAATGATGTATTTTAAAAGCGTACAAAATAATAAACATATGTAATACAGACACTACAACAGACACGACGAGTATGCGGTGCTTCTTTTGATGAGTATAAGTAGGATACATAGTTTTAAATGTTTTCCAAAAGATATAAAAAGTTACGAAATGGTGCAGAGATAACATTCTGGTTTACAGATTAAAATTATTGAAAAGCCAGGGGATGTAACTCATGATTGGAGTGGTAAAAATAGACCGCGTGCCACAAACTATTGCGATTTCGCGCTTGTTTCCGTCTTGCCTTTATCTTCTACAAATATTGAATGCATGACGATTGTGTTTAATTATGCAAACGGATGAAAATTAGTGTGAAATATAGCCAACGATAGAGGATGAAGTACTCAATCTGCAGTAAGAAAGGCAAGACTGAAAAAATGGAAACAACCGAGAAATGGATGAGGGGGGGGGGGGGGGGGGGAGGAGCGCATCTTTACCTTTACCGTAATTTCTTCCAGGCTCTACTGAAGCGCCAAAACTGCTGGGACAAAAACAACAAAAGTTTGGCAGATTTGCCACTTTGATCTGGGACCACGTTTACCTGGCTTTGCTATCTTGTTTATGCTCCATTGTCACCTCAAAAGGTTTCATCCAATTGAAACTCATCTCTTATCTTCATAAAAAAAAAAACCCGGGGAGCGCCCCCTCCTGGGCCCTAAGGGGAGAGAATAAAACCAAAGGGTGAGCACTCAGCCAGCTCAGCCGGCACCTGAGCTTTCTTCCAGCCACCATCTTTTTTTTTGCAACCATGGGAGGCTACTGTGGTGAACTCGTGGCTCTCCTAGTTCTGGTTCTTGCCGTGGCTCCCGTTTTTCCGAAGGGTGCCCCTGGTAAATTTTCCGGATGACCCCCCAAAAAAAAAAAATATATATATTTTTTAGATCTACCCATTTTTCTTGGTGTTTTTATTTTTAAACGAAAGCAGATATTTCTAATTCTCCGTCATCTTCCATGCCTAGATTCTGCAGACGTGTAGCCTACACGTTTTCTTCTTGATGTTCTTGATCTGGATTAGACAGATACCCTGGCAGTATCCATTAATGGATGTTAACATCAACGGGGGGGGGGGGGGGGGGGGGGGGGAAATGAGAGCACCTAACCAAAATTGGAAATAAACATTTTTCAGGGGGGAGATGATCGGCATGAATGAAAATCTGTTTAATGTCTTCCGATCTGGAACAGACACATATGAGACATTAGTAGATATAAAGATGGTGGGAACGATCCTGGAAGCAATGCCCGGAGGCAGTGCATACCAGGAAAGTACCTAATTTTTTAATAATACAGATAAGTATTTATATTAAATATTAAGTATATGAGATGATCGGCAGGCTACATCATTCACGTTTCATCCAGCTGAAGAACAGCTGGACTAGCCGACCCCCAGCACCATCTAGTATGGTAACTGGGGCCCCCACCTAGAGTTCAGTGTGTTGCCCGGTTGTTGGCCGTGCCTGGGATCAGACACAGCCCTCCTGAACTGGCTGGCCGACGACATGGTGACGACATCGTTCCACTGAGTTGTTGTTGTCCGTGGAATGAAGGAGTTTCTAAAGATGGTGGTATTACTAACATGCGTAAAACACTTGCTGTTATTTCAGCCCCGTCTTCACTCTTAACCCTTTCACCGCCAAAGTCACATTTTAGCACCA
>CM065710.1:9115074-9145074 GCA_017654935.2 Phymorhynchus buccinoides
GCAAACAAGTCTGGCAGCACTGGTGTTCCCGTTTGGATGACTTGCAAACAAGTCTGGCGGCACAATTCTGGAGCTTCTGTGATTTCTCAAGAAGGTATTTTAGTGAGCCAGCCAGGAGACTGTTGCCAGAAGAAAAGCAGATAGATGCTAGTTTGCAGTCAATTCTGCCATGAATAGGAAGCCAATGAAGGGACTGCAACAAAGGAGTGATTCATGTGTTCCCGTTTGGATGAATTGCAAACAAGTCTGGCGGCACAATTCTGGAGCTTCTGTGATTTCTCAAGAAGGTATTTTGGTGAGCCAGCCAGGAGACTGTTGCCGTAGTCAAGCCTCGACAGAACCAATGAACAGACCTGGGGTCCGTTTTACAAGGGCTAACGTTACGTAGCGTGAGCGCAAATCGGCAAAAACGGTACTAAGAAACACCTCTATCGCCGACGTTTGCCGAAAACGTTTTGTGGCTACTCCCAAGGATCTCTTGGCGAACTATCACGTGAATACATTTTTTGTTGTTGATTGGCCCATTAAAGTTTGATTAAAATAATAAAAAGAATTGACCAATCAGACAAGAGTTTGTAAAATTCTTCCGCAAACGTTTTCTAAAGTGTTTCTTAGGCCCCGTTTGGCGTAAGCGTTATTCGTGCGGCGACCGTTATCTAGAGTTTTGGTGGTTTCAGTGGAAAGAAAATGCCTGATGGAACTGATTTAAATTATTTTTGTCTGCCAGCATGCGAAGAACATGTTTGCCCCGATCCATGGGATTGTCTCTTCGGCGTGGGTTTCAAGAACGTCACGGACGAATACGAATGCGAACAATGCGAATGCGGTGGTGAGTAGTAGACGGATGTGGAAAATGCGAATGTGGCGGTGATTTTTCTTAGAGTGCAGGATGTGATGTGAAATGCGTATGCGACAGTGAGTAGTAGACGAATGTTAAAAATGCGAATGCAGCGGTGAGTAGCAGACGGATGTGGTATGGAAAATGCGAATGTGGCGGTGAGTTTTTAGAATACAGAAAGTGTGAAATGCGTATGAGACAGTGAGTAGTAGACGAATGTTAAAAATGCGTATGCGGCGGTGAGTGCACGGTGGGCTGAAATAGACCATGAATGTGAAAAATGCGTATGTGGCGGTGAATATTTTACTGGATACGGGATGTGAGAAAAATACGAATGCGATGGTGTTGCAGTCAGCCGTGAAAAATGCGTCTCCGGCAGTATATCTTCTGCCATCCTTTAACTTTTATTTTTAGATTGTTTGTCTATTAATATTTTGTCCTTCTGTCTGTCTGTATTATATGCCTATCTCTCTCTCGCTCTCTCTATCTCTCTCTCTCTCTCTCTCTCTCTCTCTCTCTCTCTCTCTCTCTCTCTCTCTCTCTCTCTCTCTCTCTCTCTCTCTCTCTCTCTCTCTCTCTCTCTCTCTCTCTCTCTCTCTCTCTCGCTCTCTCTCTCTCTCTCTCTCTCTCTCTCTCTCTCTCTCTCTCTCTCTCTGTCTCTCTCTCTCTCTCTGTGTCTCTCTCTCTCTCTCTCTGTGTCTCTCTCTCTCTCTCTCTCTCTCTCTCTGTCTCTCTCTCTCGCCCTCTCTCTCTCTCTCTCTCGCCCTCTCTCTCTCTCTCGCCTCTCTCTCTCTCTCCCTCTTCCAATATCACTGTCTGTTTTATACCTCTCTCTCTCTCTCTCTCTCTCTCTCTCTCTCTCTCTCTCTCTCTCTCTCTCTCTCTCTCTCTCTCCCTCTTTCCAATATTACTGTCTGTTTTTACCCCTCTCTCTCTCTCTCTCTCTCTCTCTCTCTCTCTCTCTCTCTCTCTCTCTCTCTCTCTCTCTCTCTCTCTCTCTCTCTCTCTCTCTCTCTCTCTCTCTCTCTCCTCTCTCTCTCTCTCTCTCTCTCTCTCACTCTGTCTCTCTCCCTCCCTCCCTCTCCTCTCTCTCTCTCTCTCTCTCTCTCTCTCACTCTCTCTCTCACTCTTCCAATATCACTGTCTGTTTTTTTACTCTCTCTCTCTCTCTCTCTCTCTCTCTCTCTCTCTCTCTCTCTCTCTCTCTCTCTCTCTCTCTCTCTCTCTCTCTCTCTCTCTCTCTCTCTCTCTCTCTCCCTCTCTTCCAATATCACTGTCTGTTTTTTACCCCTCTCTCTCTCTCTCTCTCTCTCTCTCTCTCTCCTCTCATCTCTCTCTCTCTCCTCTCTCTCTCTCTCTCTCTCTCTCTCTCTCTCTCTCTCTCTCTCTCTCTCGCTCTCTCTCTCTCTCCCTCTCTCTCGCTCTCTGTCTCTCTCACCCTCCCTCTCCTCTCTCTCTCTCTCTCTCTCTCTCTCTCTCTCTCTCTCTCTCTCTCTCTCCCTCCCTCTTCCAATATAACTGTTCTGTTTTTTTTACCTCTCTCTCTCTCTCTCTCTCTCTCTCTCTCTCTCTCTCTCTCTCTCTCTCTCTCTCTCTCTCTCTCTCTACTCTCTCTCTCTCTCTCTCTCTCTCTCTCTCTCTCTCTCTCTCTCTCTCTCTCTCTCTCTCTCTCTCTCTCTCTCCCTCTTCCAATATCACTGTCTGTTTTTACCTCTCTCTCTCTCTCTCTCTCTCTCTCTCTCTCTCTCTCTCTCTCTCTCTCTCTCTCTCTCTCTCTCTCTCTCTCTCTCTCTCTCTCTCTCTCCTCTCTCTCTCTCTCTCTCTCTCTCTCTCTCTCTCTCTCTCTCTCTCTCTCTCTCTCTCTCTCTCTCTCTCTCCCCCCTCCCTCCCTCTTCCTATCTCACTCTATCTGTTTTTACCTCTATCTCTGTCTCTTTCCTCCTCACCTTACCTCGTATTTGCTGGTATATAATACATCGTCTATTGGTTCCACGCTATGCTTTGTCATTTTATCCACCTTTCTATCTCGCGTTTTATCTGTCTGTCTGCCTCTCTCTCTCTCCCCCCCCCCTCCCTCTCCCTCTCCCCTCCCTCTGCCTATCTATTATTCTCTCTCTCTCCGTCTCTCTCCCACTCTCTTCATTTCTTTCTCTTTCTTTTTAACTCTCTGTCTCTGCCCTATTTCTTCTTTCTCACTGTCTAACTGTCTGTCTGTCTCTCTCTCTCTCTCTCTCTCTCTCTCTCTCTCTCTCTCTCTCTCTCTCTCTCTCTCTCTCTCTCTCTCTCTCTCTCTCTCTCTCTCTCTCTCTCTCTCTCTCTCTCTGTTTTTCTCTCTCTGTCTGTCCCCTCATTCTGCCTCTTTTTCTATTGTGGTGTAAATCTTCATCAGCATTTCTGCATTGTTCCTGTGCGCGCGCGCACGTGTGTGTGTGTGTGTGTGTGAGTGTGTATGTGTGTGCGCGTGTGTGTGTGTGTGTGCGTGTGCGTGTGCGTGCGCGTGCGTGCGTGTGCATGCCTGTCTGCACGTATATATATATATATATGTATGTGTATGCGTGGTGTGTGTTCTTGTATACGCACTTGCCTGTATGTTGTGTGTGTGTGCGTGTGTGCGTGCGGTGCGCACACGCGTTTATGTGTGTGTGTGTGTGTGTGTGTGTGTGTGTCCACAGACTGCCCGGACGTGGTCTGTCCCACGGATTGCATCAAAGGATATGACGTCACTCAGGCCCCGGGATTCTGTCCCGAATGCAACTGCAACAGTAAGTACTTAAAGATCCACCAGATCACGTGTCAAAATCACGGGTCTCACGTATTTTCCCTCTTGTAAGCTGGTAAGAAATCTTGCTTTGACACCAGGTTTGACATCCTATACAAATGCCCCCAAATTTAAAAAAACACGAAATATCATTTTAAAGAGCAGCCTCAATTTGAAGTTGGAGACATTTGTATGTGGGTCACAGCTACCCAGAGAAAAAAACCAAGGGACTTAATCGTGGTGGGTCAGTGGGTCTTTAATACACATGCTCACACGGGTGAAGGTAGGCCAGGCCTGCTCCTGAAATCAGGTTGGGAAAAAGCTGATAGAAAGAGTCTTCAGGATTGTCAGGCCATCTTGTCATCCGATGTCATGAGAAATAAGTAGCTCCCATGAAATAAGTACCCTTCGCACGCGAACTATGACCATCTTAACCCTAACCCTAACCACGGAAAGAACCAAGAAATAGAGCAGGAGGGTGTAAATCTGCATCTTTGCCGAGAAATCGATGCACAAAGCCATGTCACTTAGTTTCGTAAAATTCACAATGGCGGACAAGCAAACAATTCGAGTGAGGAATGGGGTAATTATTTCATCACCAGAACCACGGTCTAATATTAAACTCGAATAGGGGAAGACGGGGTAAAAAGCACATGGGCGGGTAAGAAGCCCACCCCAATTATCTCATGAAATAAAGAAAATTTCAGTCAAATTTTCCCATGAGACGAATGCTAGACATTAACGCTCGTCTCATGGGCAAAATGAGACTGAAATTTGCTTCATTTCATGAGATAATTGGGGTGGGCTTCTTACCCGCCCATGCGCTTTTTACCCCGTCTTCCCCCTTTTTTTTACCAATATTGATGGCAGATTTTAAAACAAGATGATATAGACCTTCACCTGACTGTAGACCCCCCTTAACCCATAGGGGGGGGGGGATTTGTGACTATATTTTTCTGAAAGTTCATTCAATTTGCTGTCTAAAGACATATGTTGGCCTTAGTTTAAACAAAGACAACATGGTGTTTGGGTATGGTCAAAATATCCAACCCTTTTTAGTCGTCCGCGACAGGGGTGGGTTTAGGTAAAGGGCCATATGCCACACTAAAACCACTCTCATCAAAATTGTTACATGCCTGTAGGTAGGCAGTGCATCAGAGGATATCTGCAGCATAAAATATCTATTCAAAAACTCTAATGGTGCCATCAGCTCTGGCTAATGCACAAGGCATTCTGCAAAATGTGTGACGTTATTCGGCTAATAACAGTATCCTTAAAGTACATCTATCACAAACATAATTTCAGCTTAAAAATGGAACAAACTGTTAAAATCTGAAACAACATTGTTCACTACGCAAACTGGCATGTACTTTCCTCAGTATCTTCTAAGATAAGTTTACAATTTCTGATATATTTCATGATTTTCGCGAAATTGAACCAAAACCAAAAAGTTATCTACAGCATACTGCCAATCAACATGCAAAGGCACACACAAAAAAAGTTTCAGATGCTATCAGAAGTGATTACAAAATAGCCTATTTGCTCAATAACATATATTTCATAAGTTCCAACAAATCAAAGGGCATATTACCTATGTACCAGCATTTCAGTCATTATTCATACCCCATCCTAGTCCAGTGTGACATCATCAAAGTCATCATCTTCTAGTTCATCAACACAGATTGACCAACTCAACATCCTCATCACAGGAAACATCTTCTTCGTCACTGTTGTCAGACTGAGGTGTTGCACCCTGCCGGTCCTCAGACTGATGTGTTGCACCCTGCTGGTCCTCAGACTGAGGTGTTGCACCCTGCTGATCACACAAGATGTCCACCAGGTCTTGAGGGAGGATGTCCCCTGAGGCCATCATGAGGGTGGCACCAAGAAGGCTGGCACGGATGTTTCGGGTAACACACCACCATATGTATGCACTGACCTTGCGACTGAAGCCAATGATGCCACTCTTTCCTTTTGCTTCATGATTGACTGACTGTTCAAGGGCTTGGTCAACGCTGACACGAGAGGCTGGAACACTGGAGCGAGCAACACTGAACCCTCCATCACGCAGCAACTTCTCTGCCCCAGGATAGTTGTCTTCAAGATTGAGCATGGATAGAAAGTAGACATATGTATATCGTGCATAATTTTGGTGGTTTGCAACATGAAGTACGGGCAGCATCTCTCCAACACTTGCAAGGTGAAGCTCCAGGTCATTCTGCTTCGTAGCACGCAGTAACCTCAAGACAATCCAGATCCTCTCAGCATACATGAGCCAAAACTGTGCCGTTTTCCCCCTTTCCCTTCCAACACCAACTTTCTGTAGTTTGCAAACATGTCGAACAGTTGTGATACACATTCTTCTTGCAGGGTGATTTGGTGATTCTCATGGCTTGGGTAATCCAGGTACTCAGTCACTTTGTCCATGACATGCTTTGCCTCAGGCCTGTCTTGCAGACATTTCTCAAGCAACAGGCGTTCGAGCCCTTCCAGCATCGTCTTGTGTACCATCATGCACCGGTTATAGTGTTTGCCCTGCAAAACTCATTCGATTGATCCTGTTGCACAAACACCTGACTGGATCGCAACCTCCTCAAAGCCAGAACCTCGCATGAGCTTGCCTACTGCATCCATGTACGAACAGACCAAATGGAAGACGCCAAGGCGGACTCTGATCTTCTTGAATTTCTCCATCTGCCACACCAGCATGTAAGCCTTCTTGGCAACGGCCAGGTCAGACGTAACCAGTGTGTACTCCTGGTTTACCTCCTTTGTTGCTTCCATAGACACTTCCAATATGTGCTGCACAGTGGAGTTCTCTGTCACAGGGTGGAGCACTGGCTGCAAGTAGTCCAGAACTGACTTCTGTGGAAGATTCTCTCCCTCTGTACAATGGCCTGTCAGTGACACAAACCCCGACCATCCAGGTATTTGTTGCTCATCACAGAACTTTCGCCTGAACAGAATCCAAAGCAGATCCGACTTTGCTGCGTTACAAAGTGCATCTGGTTTGCTGATGCTTGTCTTGGTGACCTGAAGAAGTGGCTCTGCTTTCTGATTAGCATTGCATGGTGGCAGGTCCGTTGTAGCAGCAAGTAGCCTCTCGCCAACATCTTCAATCATAAGTTGATCATGTTTGGTTGCACTTGCATGTCCATCTTCTGACTGCTCCTGAATGGCAATCCCGTGGGTTGAATGTGTTGTGCCACTTCCACTTGGAGTTTCTTCACACAAGTCAAAATTGTCCCAAGCCAGATGTTAAACTTTGTTTTGTGTCTTGGAAAAGGTTGGTGGCAGGACGCTTCTGGTTTGAAGTATGCTGTGGAATATATTGATTTCCAATGCCAGTGCAGACCCATGGGAAATGCAGTGCCCAAAGTGGTTAAGAAGACTGATTAGCTCTGCTTTCCCAGTCCAATGCCGGACTGCATTGGCCAGTCCAATGTGCTTTGGTTGTTTCCAAGCCCCATTTGTAACAGAATAGCAGACACCCTGTGCAATTGAACCAGCCACTCGCTCTTTTCTCTCTCATGGGGTCCTTTTTCCAGACAGAATCACTCTAAGGAAAGTCATGAGAATGTCTGGGCCAACTGAAGCAGACTCTGAGAGGAGACTGTCAGCTGTTGGAGGCCAACGTCCTGGGCCATGGTCCCGAAAAGCTTCCAGGATCTTGCGGCGAACGATCATTGCTGCCTCTTCTACTCTGCGACTTTCTGATGCAACAGCAGCAAAAGCCAGTTCAACAGCTTGCCCAAGTGGAAGATTGCTGGAGTAGATCAGCTCACTCCTGAAGTTAGGAGCCCAGAATTTGATTTTCTCTCCGAAGTGGTCAATGAGTTTTCCATTGAGTTTTTGTGTTGGGTACTCAAGGTTGTAGTGCTCTGGTGCATTGTCTTGCATAAAAGCCAGATACCTTTCTCTCACCATTTGAACTCGCTCTACTTGAGCCTTTGAAATGACACTATCTTCAATATAGTTGCAGATATGTAGAAAAGCTTCATTTTGTGCTTTTTTCTTCTTAGTATGGGCGTTGCTTCTTCCACTGTGTCTTTCAGGGCATCGCAGCAGTTCCTTCCTGCATGATTCATGGTAGTAGGCTATGCTTCACGAGCTACAAGATCCACATCCTGCACTCTGCCTAGGACCCCAAAGTTCTGCTTCCTTGTTGATGCTTCTTTGATACTGTTCTCAGCACATTTTGTTTCGCATTTGACCAGCTTTGTGTCATATCTGGTGGTGTGTCCTAAGTATTTTCTTTCTGTCACAGATCACACATTTGTCAGTTGGATACAAAATCGTGGTTGCTGTAGGTCCAGATTGTCTTCTCCTCTTTGTTGGGGGAGTTTGGCAAGAACCATCCCCTTCTTCTGCTGGTTCAGACTTCACTTCCGTGTGGCATTTTCTTTTGAGGCGTGTAAAACGCTGATAGCAATTTCGATGGAAGGCATGGCAACTGTCATAAAAGTGTTCAGGAAATTGCTCTATAATTGTTTCAAAATTTGAGTCATCTGAGCGCTTTCGAATTTCATATCATGTCCTCAGTCGCTCTTTGCTGGCTGTGGAGAGTGCCACAAGTCTGGTCTCTTTATTCCTTGGATCATGCACAATGCACACACGACTGTCTGTCTTTTCACTTTTGTCTTTCTTTTCCGCAGAAACGACACAGGTTGTTCGTCACTCATTTTTTGTAATTACTGGACAGCATCTGTTCACAGATTGTACAAGTGTACATTCATGTGCATGCACACACACACACACACACACACACACACACACACACACACACACACACACACACACACACACACACACACACACACACACACACACACACACACACACACACACACAGAGAGAGAGAGAGAGAGAGAGAAAGAGAGAAAGAGAGAGAGAGAGAGAGAGAGAGAGAGAGAGAGAGAGAGAGAGAGAGAGAGAGAGAGAGAGAGAGAGCAAGCGAGCGTGTTAAAAAATAAATGTAATTGAAATTCATTCAGCACCTGAATATCTTGATGTGTCAATGAAATAAACACTTATAGGATGCATAGAAACAAGTCCGTCATTTGGGGGTATGAAAAACACCAGAAAACTACAATACAAATTGAAATTTATTTGTAAACAAAGAATCAAAATATTTATAGTTTTGACGCAATTCCATCACCATACATTTTATAAGGCCCAACACTGCTTCTTCCGTTATCCACTCTCGTGACGCGAAATAAGTAGCTAGCGTCATATATTTCCCATTATTATTATTTAATTCTAACCATGATTCTTACCTAATTCTTTATTCTAACATTAGCCCTACCCAAATCCCTTAAATTAACCTGAACCCCTATTCTTAACCCCAGCTCCATAAAAACATGGTACTATATATTTACTCGGCAGAATACCGGCAATAAAGTGTCTTCTGCGCGCGTGCAAAAATGAAAACATCACGGTGTGTACAGCGGTGCTCATAAACTGTTTTGGCTCCCCAATTCGCACGTGGATGAGGATGTGATTTGTTTTTTCCTACAAAAGGCTAAAAAATCGAATTTCAAAATGATTCACTATGTTGAAAATAAACAATAACTGTTCTGATTGGTAAATATGTAAAACATTACACAATTTCTTTGAAGAAAAGATGCAATGAGGTGAAAACCACAGGGCAAAAAAATCGGAAGATAGCGTTGGGGTGGTTCAGAGAATGATAAGCACCTAGAATGCGAGCGTGTAAACGTCACGATGACGTTATGGAGACGGAAGCTTACTAGCTACTAGTTACTGGAATACATTGGCGTCAAGAGTAATAAAGTCTGAAAACTCGCACTTAAATCGCTCTCTACTACCCTGAAGTCTTTGAAAAATTCAAGGCCAACACATAACTTCGTTCTCAGTAAGTAAAAACCTATCAGAAAATCGATACGAGAAATCCCCCCCCCCCTCTGGGTTAACCTTCCACTTTTGCCATGTGAAGGACTAATAGATAGATGCAGTGGATCCTTCCTTGTAAGACCTCTCATTATAAGACCCCCTCCCACATGAGACCTACTTCACTGAGATATTGCCCTTCTTAGTAAGTATTAAAATTATCTCCCTTGTAAAACCCCTCCCTTGTAAGACCTCATTTTGGATGATTTTTGAAGGTCTTATAAGGGTGGTTCCACAGTATAGAAAGAGTGAGTGAGAGAGCTCGAGAGAGAACACTTGAAGTTGAACACCTGTACCCTGGCCTGTTTTTAAAAAAATCATGATTTGTGTAAGCTCTTTCTATATCAATACATTAATTTGTCAAAGTCACTCTCTCTGTCTCTGTCTCTCTCTCTCTCTCTCTCTCTCTCTCTCTCTCTCTCTCTCTCTCTCTCTCTCTCTCTCTCTCTCTCTCTCTCTGTCTCTCTCTCTCTCTCTCCCTCTCTCTCTCTGGGTGGAAAAAGCCTGGTTAAATAAAGTTTCGTTTTCGTTTTCTGTTTCTCTGATCCAGAGGGCTGGATGTAAAAAAGCATGTTATTGCTTACTCTATTACCCTCTATAAATAAAATAAAATAAAATTCAATTCAATTCAATTCAACTAACTCTCTCTCTCTCTCTCTCTCTCTCTCTCTCTCTCTCTCTCTCTCTCTCTCTCTCTCTCTCTCTCTCTCTCTCTCTCTCTCTCTCTCTCTCTCTCTCTCTCTCTCTCTCTCTCTCTCTCTCTCTCTCTCTCTCTTCAGTTAATAACGATATGATTGCAAATTGACACTAATTTTGTAATGGGATGTGTTGTTCTGACACTTGTTGACACGTCTTCTGTCTTTCTTCCTTTCATGTTGTATGTTTGATTGTTTTATTGAAATCACATGAAATTTATTATCATTATCGATATCAACATACATAGTTGGTAAGAAAGTAATTTCTACAAAGCAACAAGTTTTTGTAGTCTTTCTTCCTATCATTTTATTATTTTTCTTCTTCTTTGCTTTTATTCATTCATACGTTCGTTCGTGCGTTCGTTCGTTCGTTCGTTCGTTCGTTCATCCATCCATCCGTCCATCCATTCATTCATTCATTCATTCATTCATTCATTCATTCTTTCTTACAGCTTGCCCTATCATCGACTGCCCTATTCACTCATTTATTCATCTATCCATCCATTCATTCATTCATCCATTCATTCATTCATTCATTCATTCATTCATTCATTCATTCATTCTTTCTTTCTTTCTTTCTTACAGCCTGCCCTACCATCGACTGCCCTATTCATCCATTCATTCATTCTTTCTTTCTTTCCTTCTGACAGTCTGCCCTGCCATCAGCTGCCCCATTCATTCATTCTTTCTTTCTTTGTTTTTTTTCTTCTGACAGCCTGCCCTGCCATCAGCTGCCCTATTCATCCATTCATTCATTCTTTCTTTCTTTCCTTCTTACAGCCTGCCCTGCCATCAGCTGCCCTATTCATTCATTCATTCTTTCTTTCCTTTCAGCCTGCCCTGCCATCAGCTTCATTCATTCTTTCTTTCTTTCCTTTCTTACAGCCTGCCCTGCCATCAGCTGCCCTATTCATTCATTCTTTCTTTCTTTCTTTCTTTCCTTCTGACAGCCTGCCCTGCCATCAGCTGCCCTTCATTTTCTTTCTTTCTTTCTTTCTTCTGACAGCCTGCCCTGCCATCAGCTGCCCTATTCATTCATTCTTTCTTTCTTACTTTCTTTCTTTCCTTCTTACAGCCTGCCCTGTCATCAGCTGCCCCATTCATTCATTCTTTCTTTCTTTCTTTCTTTCCTTCTTACAGCCTGCCCTGTCATCAGCTGCCCCATTCATTCATTCTTTCTTTCTTTCTTTCTTTCCTTCTTACAGCCTGCCCTGTCATCAGCTGCCCTGTCATCTTTCTTTCTGCAGCCTGCCATTCATCAGCTCCCCATTCATTTCTTTTTCTTTCTTTCTTTCTTTCTCCTTCTTACAGTCTGCCCTGTCATCAGCTGCCCCATTCATTCATTCATTCTTTCTTTCTTTCTTTCTTTCTTACTTACAGTCTGCCCTGCCATCAGCTGCCCTATTCATCCATCCATTCATCCATTCATTCATTCTTTCTTTCTTTCTTTCTTACAGCCTGCCCTGCCATCAGCTGCCCTATTCATCCATCCATTCATCCATTTATTCATTATTTATTTATTTATTTATTACAGCCTGCCCTGCCATCAGCTGCCCTATTCATCCATTCATTCATCCATTCTTTCTTTCTTTCTTACAGCCTGCCCTGCCATCAGCTGCCCTATTCATCCATCCATTCATTCATTCATTCTTTCTTTCTTTCTTTCTTTCTTTCTACAGCCTGCCCTGCCATCAGCTGCCCTATTCATCCATCCATTCATCCATTCTTTCTTTATTTATTTCTTACAGCCTGCCCTGCCATCAGCTGCCCTATTCATCCATCCATTCATTCATTCATTCTTTCTTTCTTTCTTTCTTTCTTACAGCCTGCCCTGCCATCAGCTGCCCCACGGACTGTGCCAACGGGACCACCATCGTGACAGACGAGCACGGCTGTGAAGAATGCGTCTGCGAACGTCAGTGGAATGACGTCATCGTCACCATGATGATGATGATGATGACATCATTGTATTTATAGATATAATGTGGCTGTGTGTAGGCATGACCATCCTATTTAAGGGTTTGTGGCCTTGGACCGACGTCATCGTCATGATGATGATGATGATGATGAAGTCATTGTATTTATAGTTATACTATGGCTGTGTGTAGGCGTGATGACCGTCATTGTTAGGGTTTTGTGGCCTTGGACTGACGTCATCGTCATGACCGTCATAGTTAGGGGTTTGTGACCTTGGACTGACGTCATCGTCATGACCGTCATAGTTTGGGGTTTGTCGCCTTGGACTGACGTCATCGCCATGACCGTCATAGTTAGGGGTTTGTGGCCTTGGACTGACGTCATCGTCATGACCGTCATAGTTAGGGGGTTGTGGCCTTGGACTGACGTCATCATTATGACCGTCATAGTTAGGGGTTTGTGGCCTTTGGACTGACGTCATCGTCATGACCGTCATAGTTAGGGGTTTGTGGCTTTGGACTGACGTCATGATGATGATGATGATGACGTCATTGTATTTATAGTTATGTAATGTGGCTGTGTGTAGGCGTAATGACCATCATAGTTAGGGGGTTGTGGCTTTGGACTGACGTCATGATGATGATGATAATGACGTCATTGTATTTATAGTTATATAATGTGGCTGTGTGTAGGCGTAATGACCGTCATGGTTAGGTGTTTTTTTGTAGCGTCTGGCAGCGGAGTGTCATCACACACACGAAAAGGGTCCTTCTTTTAAGTTTTGAAGAACGTGTGACGTCGTGAGTGTGACGTCATAATAAGTCTTAGGGATAGTGACTCTTCATTCATAATTATTATGATTTCGTGATCGTATTGTTTTAGAAGATTCTATGACGTCTTAGCCGTGACGTCATGTTCGGAGTTTTAAATGCCAATGGAGTGACGTCAGCATCCCTATGATGACGTCATTGTATAAGTTATAATCTGACCATTTGACGTCATAAGGCGGGGGGGGAGGGTTATTTTAATTAGGAATAGTGATGGCTCAATACCACGAACGTCACAGAGGCGCCTCTGTGAAATTCGGGTTGCTCCCACCTCGAGAACGCGTTACAGCCAGAGGCCCATTTTTAAAAAAATGGGCATGCGATTTTTTTGTGACTGATGATGGTGATGATGAATATGATGATGATGATGGTGATGGTGATGAAAAAGAAGATGATAATGATAATGGTGATGATATTTAAAAAAATCATGTTTTAGAGCTAATATCTTAAGAAAGCAGCGAGAAAGAAAAGAAAAAAGAGGAACATGTGCGCACGCACACACGCGTGTGTGTGTGTGTGTGTGTGTGTGTGTGTGTGTGTGTGTGTGTGTGTGTGTGTGTGTGTGTGTGTGATGGGGAAGGCGTAATAAAATGTGTGTGTGCGTGTGTGTGTGTGTGTGTGTGTGTTGTGCGTGCGTGTGCGCGCGTGCGCGCGTGTGCGTGTGTGTGTGCGTGTGTGTGTGTGTGTGTGTGTGTGTGTGTGTGTGTGCGTGCGTGTGTGTGTGTGTGTGCGCGTGCGTGCGCGTGTGTGTGTGTGTGTTCTTACATCCGCAATTGCCTGTATGTTGTGTGCGCATGTGTGTGTGTGTGTGTAGGTTAGGTTAGGGTTAGGTAGACCTACTTTATATAGTCACAGAGGCATCTCTGTGAAACTCGGGTTGCTCCCACCTGGAGAGCGCGTCGCAGCCAGAGGCGCGCCACCCATTAAAAAAAAAATTTGCATGCGATTTTTGTGTGTGACTGATGAGGAAGGAAGGGGGGTAAAGTTTGACCAAATGACAACTTTTTCGTTGCTACTGGGTTTTACGTGTGCTAAGTGCATGGGCACGCGGGACCTCGGTTTATCGTCTCATCCGAAAGACTCCACGTTCAGACCGTAAGGCCTAGTGCAAAGTGAGAGGAAAAGTCCCCTGTACCCAGGTTCGAACTCGGGTTTACTTGACACGAGGCGAACGCGCTACCACTGTGCCACTCTGCACTGTGTGTTTGATTTTTTTTTTTTGTTTTTGTATTTATTTTAAAAAAAAATTAATGTCAGTACAGCTGTTATAGTTAATCTGACAATACATTGGTTCCAGTCCAGTCCATGTAGATAGGCCTATGTGTGAGTTTAATCTCTGTGTGCGCACTGGCGTGCATTCGCATGCATACATGCTATAGACAGACTAGTTGTGTGCATGTTGCAGCATGCCCGCCCACCCCTGATTGCCCGTGCCCATGCCCGTTGGGCATACAGTTCGTATTGAATAACATCAGCTGTACCGTTTGCGAGTGTGTCCGTAAGTATGACGATTGTAATTTGATAAGAAGATCGATTATTGTCCTCCGAAGTCGGAGTGTGGCTGCCCACGTGGCGGGGTAATCTAAACCGGTCACGCACGTTTATGTTCTCATCCCTAGCTGGTGCATTTGTACCTTAGTGTTCAAGCGCTTCAGCTGTTGGGATGATCCCTGGAGTCTTTAAGCCAGGGTACGGCAACAACATCAAGAACATCCCTAGCTGGTGCATTTGTACCTTAGTGTTCATGCAAGTGCTTCGGCTGTTGGGATGATCCCTGGAGTCTTTAAGCCAGGGTACGGCAACAGCATCAAGAACATCCCTAGTACATTTGTACCTTAGTGTTCAAGTGCTTCGGCTGTTGGGATGATCCCTGGAGTCTTTAAGCCAGGGTACGGCAACGGCAATAAGAACATCCCTAGCTGTACATTTGTACCTTAGTGTTCAAGTGCTTCGGCTGTTGGGATGATCCCTGGAGTCTTTAAGCCAGGGTACGGCAACGGCAATAAGAACATCCCTAGTACATTTGTACCTTAGTGTTCAAGTGCTTCGGCTGTTGGGATGATCCCTGGAGTCTTTAAGCCAGGGTACGGCAACGGCAATAAGAACATCCCTAGTACATTTGCACACCTTAGTGTTCAAGTGCTTCGGCTGTTGGGATGATCCCTGGAGTCTTTAAGCCAGGGTACGGCAACGGCAATAAGAACATCCCTAATACATTTGTACCTTAGTGTTCAAGTGCTTCGGCTGTTGGGATGATCCCTGGAGTCTTTAAGCCAGGGTACGGCAACGGCAATAAGAACATCCCTAGTACATTTGTACCTTAGTGTTCAAGTGCTTCGGCTGTTGGGATGATCCCTGGAGTCTTTAAGCCAGGGTACGGCAACGGCAATAAGAACATCCCTAGTACATTTCCACCTTAGTGTTCAAGTGCTTCGGCTGTTGGGATGATCCCTGGAGTCTTTAAGCCAGGGTACGGCAACGGCAATAAGAACATCCCTAGTACATTTGTACCTTAGTGTTCAAGTGCTACGGCTGTTGGGATGATCCCTGGAGTCTTTAAGCCAGGGTACGGCAACGGCAATAAGAACATCCCTAGCTGGTGCATTTGTACCTTAGTGTTCAAGTGCTTCGGCTGTTGGGATGATCCCTGGAGTCTTTAAGCCAGGGTATGACAAGAACAACAGAAGATCGATTCAACCTACAGTAATTCTCTCAAGCAGGAGAAAATGAAGCTTACTCGATGATGCTTTAGATATGTCTTTTAATTCACTTATGTATTTATTTAATTTTGCTATTTACTTCTCCATTTATTTATTTACGCACAATAATGAAATGCAGGCACGTGCGCGCGTACACACATACACATACAGGTATGTGCGCGCGTACACACACACAGACACACGCACGCACACGCATACAAGCACACACGTATTATATACGCTCACGCGCGCGCACTTGAAACGAACGGATACTCGCACATGTATACAGACTCATGCGCGCGCACACGATCACATGCACGTATCATACAGTTGTACACTATGTTGCACACTTACGCGCGCACACACACACATACGCATGCACACACGTACGCACCATTGCTCATTATTATTCATGTTTGCTTTTAATTCCCATTTTGATTCTTTCAATGAATTCACATGCCAATTTTTGTCATTATTGTTTCATTTTTTTGAATTGATTGTTTTTATGTCAATGTTTGTTTATTGATGCATGAGTGAGAGGGCAAAGTGCAAAGAAGCTATTGTAGTTTATCCTTTTTACCCTCAATAAAACATTCGTATCCGTATTCGTATTCTCTCTATTCTCTCTCTCTCTCTCTCTCTCTCTCTCTCTCTCTCTCTCTCTCTCTCTCTCTCTCTCTCTCTCTCTCTCTCTCTCTCTCTCTCTCTCTCTCACACACACACACACACCTACCTAGACCCCCCCCCCCCCAACACGCGCATGCACGAACACACACACACACACACACACACACACACACACACACACACACCTCTACACACACACCTACACACCTATATGCACACACACACATACACACATAAACACACACACAGACACAAAACAAAAAACACAGACACAGACACACACACACACACAGACAGACAGACACACACACACACACACACACACACACACACACACACACACACACACACACACACACACACACACACGCACGCACGCACGCACACACACGCACACACACACACACCAGTTTTCCAAGCAAATTAAAGCCGATGACAATCAACTAGATATTGTACTAACAAATGACAACGTCAACTCGACGACGACGCGAAAGACAACGACGACGACGACGATGATAATGAATGACGATGATAGTTGATGATCAATGATAGTTTCGAACGTGCGTTTTCAGCCTGCCAGCTCCCCCCCCCCCCTCCTCATTCCCATTCTCTAACACACACCCGTGCTTTCCGCTAAAACTGATGACAATGACAATGTTGATGACGAATAATGACATATAACGATGTTGACCGATGACGACCAAGAAGAAGAAGAAGAAGAAGAACGATGTTGATAATGAAGATGACCAAGAAGAAGAAGAAGAAGATGATGATGATGATGATGGCGACGATGACGATGATGATATTGTTTTTGCTTAACGTGTGGAACGACAGTTTCTGTTTAACGTCCTCTTCGTCTTAGGACATGTGGGACATTGCTATGAATACAGATGGAGATCAACTTGGATGAAATTCTGCTTAACGTCCTCCGGTCTGGAGCAGACACATATATGGGACATTAGTATATATAAAGATGGTGGGAACGATCCTGGAGGCAATGCCCGGAGGCAGTGCAACACCAGGAAAGTCCCAATTTTTTAACAAAACAGATGTGAACAAAAATAAGAGATAAAAACGTGTGGGTTTTTAAAAATAATAAAATATTATTCAGCTTGCCCGGATCCTGTCTGCCCCCCTAATTGTTTCAACCGGGGTACCGAGACGTTTGTCAACGCTCTCACCGGATGTACCGAGTGCCAGTGTGTCCGTGAGTCTCTCTGTCTGTCTGTCTGTCTGTCTATGCCTTTTTGTCTGTCTCTTGTTTCTGTCTCACTCATGCGGATGTGTGTTCCGTGCACGAGCCTGCTTATAGCCTAAGGCCGGGTTCACATTAGACGCTGTAAGTTATGTACGGAACCCCCTAAATAAGTGGAAGAAAGAAGGATACAAGTTTACGCATCTAGGGGACATTCGGACACGTGCGCAAATCTTTTCTCCTTCTTCGTTTCACTTATTTATGGATTGCGCACGGGTTTCCGCATGGAATATCCGCTTATGTGTGTACTAAGGCAGTGTACACACATATGTACTAAGGCAGTGTACACACATATGCGGAGATTCCGTGCGGAAATCCCATGCGCAATCCGTATATAAGTGGCAAAAAGAAGGGTAAAAATTTACGGATTAGGGGAAATTCAAACACGTGCGCAAATCTTTCCCTTTGTTTCTTTTACTTATTTGCGGATTGCGCACGGGTTTCCGCACGGCCTTACAAGAAGATTTTTAAGTCTACGGTAACTCATCTCTGCTTTGCGGTAAACATTTGCGTTTACGTTTACAATGTTGCTAATTGTAGTTAAAGCATTTGGCGGGGCTCCATCCAAAAAAGATGCTTTAACCCTTTCACCGCCAAAGTAGCATTTTAGCACCACAGTGATTCGACACCTATGTCATTAAAAGGCATCAAATTGGGGTCTATTACCCAAAGACCCTATTGTGTTAGTTTTGGGAAGTAAGGTTAGACCTTATTTTAGATATGCCACAGAAGAATCCCCAATACTGCAGATGGATTTTGTTCTCTACCCATGTAATTTTAATGGACATTTTGGGCTGAAATATGGCTGGCGGTGAAAGGGTTAATAAATATTTATTCGAAAGGTTATAACAGTTCATTTCTCCCCTTTTCTAAACTTATCTATTGTGCATGTTATAATTCTAGTAAATGCGCATGTCTGTAGCTTATGCCCCTATTATCTGATATTGTAAACTTACTTGTCTAACTATGATTTATGTGTGTGAAAGGAATTGTGAGAATGTTGATTTATATTTCATGTGGATTTGTTACATTTGATTGTTGCATTGTTTACTTTTGAACCATTTGAGTTTGTGTTGTAATTTATTTATTTATTTATTCACTTCATATGTCATTATTTTAGAGGACCTGATGAAAAGAAGCAGTTATTTATGCTTACTCAGTTTATCCTCATTAAAAATTTCGAGTTCGAGTTCCCCTATCGAAAGAGGGGGTTCGGGTAGGGGGGGTGCTTCTTGTATTCACGCATTCACTTCATAGTTGTTGGTGTTAATTCGATCTCATTTGGCGTAGCTACCTATTTCTCTAAATTGTTTTATATTTATAGATTGCATCACTACTAGGAAATTTCATCCTAGGTTGGTTAGGTGGTTTTTTTTACTTCCCCAAAACATAATTAGCTGTAAGCGTCGCTGAGTTAACCCTAACAGGGCCCCTTCACCCACTGACCCACATTTCGCCTTATAAGTTGTCGATCAGTTTCTTGTCGTCTGCTGCAATTTATTGTCCTAAGTTGCTCCCAATTTGTATGACTCTAAGCGCTGAAAATTATCTTCTCAAGTTGGAATGGTTTACAGTCAGGTCAGTTTGAGTTTTAGTTTTTTAGGTTAATTTGTTACTGAATTAAGTTTAACTGTTTTTATTTTATCTGTAGGGGAAGACGGGGTAAAAAGCGCATGGGCGGGTAAGAAGCCCACCCCCCAATTATCTCATGAAATGAAGCAAATTTCAGTCTCATTTTGCCCATGAGACGAGCGTTAATGTCTAGCATTCGTCTCATGGGCAAATTTGACTGACATTTTCATTATTTCATGAGATAATTGGGGTGGGCTTCTTACCCGCCCATGCGCTTTTTACCCCGTCTTCCCCTAGTAAAAATTATAAAGCTTATCTTTTTTGGGACTAGCCCCCCCCCCCCCCCCCCCCCCCCCCCCCCCCCCCCCCCCCCCCCCCCCCCCACGTCACGTGTTACATTCCCTCTTATGCTTGGAAGATGTCTTAAGATTTCGTACCAGCTATAAGAGGGAAAACAACGTGAAAACCATTATTTGGACACATGACGTGGTGGGTCTTTAAGGGCCCGTAGGCCTAAATGTGTATGTCGTGTGTCTAGTTCTACTGAAATGGTCTATGACAGCTCAAGCGAGCACTGTTTGGTGATCAATTATTGACTACTGAAAAACACAAAGTGCATAGAAATTGTCGTTTGCATTACTTGAGCACCTTGAAATAAAGGCTGGGTTCAATAAACATCTTCAGGGGCCAGTTTAATGGATTGTTTTGACCCGAATCGAAAGCTCAAAACCAAATCTCGTTCTGAAAATTTTTCTGAGTTTAGATAGGTAACCGTCAGCCAAAGGTGACAGCCAAACAGGGTGCCTCACAAAAGATGGCAATTTTCAGAGAAATGATGCAGGTTTCCGAAACAAGATGCAATCTGAACGAAAGAAGAAGACTAGCATTAAATTGTTAAATGGGTGTTTGCATGTTGCGTTTCTTTAATGAATTGAAATGCGTTGAGATGCGGAATCGATCACGCATGAAGTACGTCTCCAGCGTCATGACGTACGTATCTTCCACCGTTTGCGTGCTTTTATTTTTACACAGAAATGACGATACGTAACGCATCTCATTGCTTGACCGTGGACTTAAAAAAACCTAATATGGGTGCAACTTTTCCTGGTATACCAGGATTTCCTGTTTTTGAATTTTACCAGAAAAGGAATGTCCTTTTCTTTTTTATTTGTCAAACAAGATCTTTGTGTGTGTACTGTATTTTTCAAACATTTTAACCGTTTCACCGCCAAAGTCGCATTTTAGCACCACAGTCATTTAACACCTATGTCAATAAAATGAATCAAATTGGGGTCTATTATCCAAAGACCCTATTGTCTTAGTTCTGGGAAGTAAGGATAGACCTTATTTTATATCTGTCACAGAAGAATCCCTAAATACTGCAGATGGATTTTGTTCTCTACCCAGGTAAATTTATTGGACACTTTTGGCTGAAATATGGCTGGCGGTGAAAGGGTTAAAAGTAGCATAAAATTAACATAAATTGTGGAAAAAGCAAACTAAAATACCTTCATAAATCTTTTTTTTTTCTTCAGCTGCAGGGGGACATTACCCCTAGATTCTGGCCTTTCACTTTTTGTTCATTTTGTGTAGTTGCACCCATGCTAATGTGAGTATGATGTTTGCGCGTGCATCATATCGCATTTTATGCGCGCGCGCTGCTAATGTGCATGTGTATTTATATTATATATGCGTTTGTCTGCGTGTCTGCTGCAGCTTGCCCGACGGTCACTTGCCCCAACGGATGTCTATTGGGCACGCAAACCTCCAATAATATAACTAGCAATTGCAAAGAGTGCTCCTGCATCGGTGAGTCTAATGTCTGTCTCTCCGTCTATCTATATATCAATCAATCAATATTTATTTATCCCTATTAACATGAACAAGGAAAATGTTCTTTGCCGTCACATTGAAACATACAATAAAACGCAATGCACACGAGAAGTAACATATCACAGATATAAAGATTATGAGTAAAGCTTATACATGCACGACACACACACACTCTCTCTCTCTCTCTCTCTCTCTCTCTCTCTCTCTCTCTCTCTCTCTCTCTCTCTCTCTCTCTCTCTCTCTCTCTCTCTCTCTCTCTCTCTCTCTCTCTCTCTCTCTCTCTCTCTCTCTCTCTCTCTCTCTCTCTCTCTCTCTCTCTCTCTCTCTCTCTCTCTCTCTCTCTCTCTCTCTCTCTCTCTCTCTCTCTCTCTCTCTCTCTCTCTCTCTCTCTCTCTCTCTCTCTCTCTCTCTCTCTCTCTCTCTCTCTCTCTCTCTCTCACTCTCTCTCTCTCTCTCTCTCTCTCTCTCTCTCACTCTCTCTCTCTCTCTCTCTCTCTCTCTCACTCTCTCTCTCTCTCTCTCTCTCTCTCTCTCTCTCTCTCTCTCACTCTCTCACTCTCTCTCTCTCTCTCTCTCTCACTCTCTCTCTCTCTCTCTCTCTCTCTCTCTCTCTCTCTCTCTCTCTCTCTCTCTCTCTCTCTCTCTCTCTCTCTCTCTCTCTCTCTCTCTCTCTCTCTCTCTCTCTCTCTCTCTCTCTCTCTCTCTCTCTCTCTCTCTCTCTCTCTCTCTCTCTCTCTCTCTCTCTCTCATACTTTTCAAATTGTCCGTAACTCTTCTCCTTCGTACATTGCTATTTTGTATATATTGTTATTCTTGATGATGGTTTGAAGGATTGCTTTAATGCTTATGTTACTTTATAATGTTTTTGCATTACTTATTTGTTGGTCTGTTAGTTTTTTTGTTTGGCCACAGGGCCGAGTGTAAAAAAGCAATGCTTATCTCATTACCCTGTATAAATAAAAATTCGTTTCGTCTCTCTCTCTCTCTCTCTCTCTCTCTCTCTCTCTCTCTCTCTCTCTCTCTCTCTCTCTCTCTCTCTCTCTCTCTCTCTCTCTCTCTCTCTCACTCTCGTATGCACTACACACACCCTCTAACACCCACGTACAGCTGCATCCATATGCACGCGCACGCTTCCGCATCGTTTGTGAGCACCACTTGATTACTTATGACGCGCGAAAATGGTGTTTTACGTCCTCTTGGTCTGAATCAGACACATATGGGACATTTGTAAATACAAATATGGTGGGAACAATACTGGAGGCAATGCCCGGAGGCAGTACGAAACCAGTAAAGTCCCGATTTAAAAAAAAATTAATACAGGTAGGTGTAGCGGTAACCACGCCTCGGTTAAACCTCATCGGCTATGGCACCGCTACAATATAGTGTAATATTGATTACTTATGAACTGTACATAATAGGCCTAAATACCCACACACCTCCCCAACACACACACACACACTCACCCAATTCCATCCACCTCCACCCATCACCACAAATGTATCCAAATCATCATCGACACAAGGCATAGAAAAATCAATCAATCAATCAATAATCAAGGGGAAGGCATCAATAAATAAATAAACAAGAGACAATAGAATAAAAGAATAACAGACAAATTGCACAGAAATTTAATCATTAAAAACATTTATAGAAATAGTAAAATTATATGCAGGCTAACCTGCACGCATGCCTCCCCCCCCCCTCCACACACACACACGTACAATCACACACAAACACACACACACATACATGCAAGCGCGCATGCAGGCACAAACATGTACACGCATACACGCACGAAAGAACACACACATTAACACGCATACACATTTGTCTGTCTGTTTGTCTGTCCGTTTGTTTGCTTTTTTTTTAGGAGTTGGTTTTGTTACGTTACACGACTGACTTTCATCATGGGTTCACATTCGGGATTGTTTGGTGTGGTTTTTTCCTCTCCCCGAAGTCGGAGTGTGGCTGTTCTCGTGGCGCGGGGGTAGTCAAAAAACCGGTCACACACGTAATGCTGTTTTTATTCCTACTTGATGCATTTATACAATGATAGTGTTCGAGCGCTTCGGCTGTTGGGACGGATTCTTCTTCTTCTTCTTCTTCTTCTTCTTCTGCGTTCCCAGGCCATATGGCCATAATGGGTAAGGTATATAATTATGTGTCTGGTTTTCAGTTTTCACTGATCTCCCTGCTGCGTACAGCCGACACATTCCGATTTCGGAGGAGCTCAAAGGAGAACAATTATTTGGAAGATGTTTTTGAAAAAAGGCAGGAGAATGGACCGGCCAATAAGTCAGAAAGGTAGTAGATGATAGAAAGCAAAGGGAAAAGGCAGAGTCAAAGAGAGTGGCAGATTATAGGAAGTTACACCCACAGAACTTCAAGAAGGGAGAACTATTTTACGAAAGACCCCCCGGTATCCCCACGGGGAGAAAGGGGATGATGATCCCTGGAGTCTTTTAGCCAGGGTAACGACAACCACAACATTCGTTTTCATCGAAGTTTAGGGTTACTAGTGAAACGAGAGCCTGCGAGCGGGCTTAGGCTATAATAATAATAATAATAATAATTTTATTTCATATAGCGCTAAAATCCATACAGTAGTATGCTCGATGCGCTTTACAAAGGCAACATTAAAAACATGTATTACAATCAACAAGATGGTCATACTACCAACATTCCAGTGCAAAGAAATAAAGTGATACAAATAGCATGATTCTCACTCACAAAGACATCCACCCTCATTCACCAGCACTGTTACTCTCTGATAACGCCTCACCCTCGCAGAAACTAATGAAAATGTCAACAAGCAGCAGGAAGGAATGCACCAATACATGCGTACACACGGCCCACTCTCTCTCTCTCTCTCTCTCTCTCTCTCTCTCTCTCTCTCTCTCTCTCTCTCTCTCTCTCTCTCTCTCTCTCTCTCTCTCTCTCTCTCTCTCTCTCTTTTGTGCCGCCTCCCTCTCCCCCTCTTCTAGATTTTTTGTAATGTTTTTGCCTGACCAGTTACATGACTGATGAAATGCTCATGGCTTATGCATAATTATATACCACAGTGGAACCCCCGGCTCCCTTATGAGACCCTCCCTATAAAGAACCCCTCCCTCTTGAGATCCACTTCTCTGAGACATTGCCCTTCTTTGTAAGTATTGGCATTACCTTCCTATTCCAACTCCCTTCCATTTTAGACCTTATTTTGGATGATTTTTAAAGGTCTTAAACGGGATGTTCCACTCTATGTTATATAGAATAAATGCTGTATATTTTGTATGGGAAAAGCTTGACAAACTTGACAAAGACGTGCTTTTTGTTTTCTTTTTGTTTTTGCCTTATTCTTTGTGGACATGTGTATTTCAAACAAACATTAATTCAAGAATGGCATGGCCTTCTAATATTGAATAATATTAGATATATTCTGTATTTTAAGCAAACAAACATTAATTCCAGAATAGCAAAGCCTTCTAGTCTTGAATAATGTTACTACGCATATATTCTGTATGGGAAAAGTTTGACAAACAGCCGTGCTTTTTGTGTGTTTTGTTTGTGCCTTATTCTTTGTGGACATATTCTGTATTTCAAACAAACAAACATTAATTCAAGAATGGCTCGGACTTCTAATCTTGAATTAGTAATACTAGTAATACTACAGTAATACTAGTAATACTACCGATATTTTGTATTTCAAACAAACAAACATGATTTCAACTTAAGAATGGCATAGTCTTCTAATCTTCAATAATCTTATCACACTTATTCAGTATTTCGTATTCCTTTTGTTTCGGGCAGCCTCGGCCACAAACAAGCAATCAAACACGTCGTTCCGGCCATATATGTCCGGAATTAATAGATAGCTGTCAATTTGATGCATTTGCTTCAAAGGGAAGTACATCTGTGTGCACACAATACCTTGGTCAGTTCTAAACTCGCTTCGCTCCCTTAGACCACAATTTTGCCTCTGACTTTGCTGTTGTAGTGGTTTGCTGTTTGGGAACCAATGGGTGTAGAGAGTTTTTATATATTAAATCTATATATAAAAAAAAGTCTGATAGACCACTTCCCTATGTTTAAACCTGAAGTAAAAACCCGTAATCTTCTTTCATCCCCCAGGCGGGCTTCCACCTATCATGGTGGAGGGGGGGGGGGGGGGGGGGGGGGGGGGGGGGGGGGGGAGAGTAGCCCAGCAGCCTCCTAAAGTCCAACCGCACGTCCTCGTCGTAGGAGGCGGGCAATGGCTTAAGCTGGCTTACGCGGATAGGGCCCTCCCGTGGGGATACCGGGGTGTCTTTCAGCAGAAATAGTTCCCCCATCTTCTGGAAGTTCTATGCTAGTAGCTTCCCCATCTCTATCACTCTCTTTGACTCTGCCTTTTCTCTTCTTTTTGCTTTCTGACGTCTACTTCTTTCTGCCTTATTGGTCCATTCTCCCGCATTTTTTCTATAAAACCCTTCCACGTTTTCCCTTTTTACAATTTATGACATGCCAGGTTGTTTTTTGGGTTTTTTTAATTTTATTGCACACTGGCTTCCAGACGTGATATCTTACGCACTTGAGTGGGCACCTGTTGTCCATTCTGCAGTGAATATTTGCCTATATAGCCGTTTTTTTATGTATCTTAGCTTACTAGTATGTATTTGTTATCCTTTTTTACTGTTTTTTTTCTTCAAACCTGGACTCGATAAATAGAGCGGAATGGCTTACGTTTCCAGCACTGTCTGGAATTATGTGCCATAGGGTACTATGAGGGAAGTGTCATGTTATGAATTGTACTACATTTTTTATGTTTACAGGTTTTGCACGTTGTTATGATTCATGGATTTGTGTTCTGCTATACGTAGTCGAACTTAACGCGGTGACAGTTCTGAGATAACCATAGTTGTTGACGGGACTATAATAGACTAACTAACTAACTAATCTTCTTTCATTTCTCCTTTTGTTTATATATGCTTTGTTTGTGTGTATGGCTGGAGTGATTTGTGAGTTTTTTAAAAATAATTCAAAATCGTTGCGATGCGAATGAGTTAAATTAATCCAAGAAAGGCATGGCCTTCTAGTCTTGGATATTGTTATTAGGGGAAGACGGGGTAAAAAAAAACACCCATGGGCGGGTAAGAAGCCCATGCCAATTATCTCATGAAATAAAGCAAATTTCAGTCAAATTTGCCCATGATATGAATGCTAAACATTAACACTCGTCTCATGGGCAAAACGCGACTGAAATTAGCTTCATTTCATGAGATAATTGGCATGGGCTTCTTACCCGCCCATGGGCTTTTTACCCCGTCTTCCCCTACACGTATTCTGTATTGTTTTCGTCTTCTGTTTGTTTGGGCAGACTGCCCTGACCCTGTCTGCCCGCCAGTGTCGTCTTGTGGTTCTGGCTCCACGACATCCAGCACGGATGTGTTCGGCTGTCCAAACTGCGTATGCGGACGTAAGATCAATTATTATGCCTTGGCTTTTCATTTCGCAAGCGTGTAAAGGTTACATGCCGCGTGCCCCCCTGTCGTCTCTGTGGTGTGGTCATGTCTCTATACTGAGCGACTTAGCTGGCTCTTTTGTCCGCCAGGTGGCATAACGCTTGAGTGGGGCTAATCCTCTCTATATTCTTAGTTGGGGATAAAGAGAGAGAGAGAGAGAGAGAGAGAGGGAGGAGTCCCACCCTCTCTCTATCCCTCACTACGCCCAGCTAAGAATAGCGCGTGATAAGCCCCTAACGGTTGGACTGCCCTCTGGCGGTCAATTTATCGTCCTAGGTTGTCCATTATGTGGTCCCCTTCTGTATATTGATATGTCCCCGTGTCTGTGTGTTCCTATCTCTAGATGTCCCTGCCCCAATGTGTCCCCATCTCTATGTATCCCTATATTATTATTATTATTATTATTATTATTGTTGTTGTGTCTATGTGTTCCTATCTTATCAGGGCCGGACCTAAGTTTTGAAGGGGTGGGGGCTAATTCATCGAAGGTGCGAAGCACCAAGACCCCTAGGAGGGTCCGGGGGGCATGTTCCCCCGGAATATTTTTAAATCCGAGAAGCAAAATAGCGCAATCTGGGCATGAAATAAAGGACTAATGCCATTACTGTTCATACCCCTATTGAAACATGTTCTGAACCATTAAGTACCTATCACCTGGTGGTGCTGATGAGTGCTAGGCATAGCCCGCGAGGAACATTAGCTGCCGCTCGGCGACATGATTTTTTTTTTTTTTTTGGGGGGGGGGGGAAGGGTGGGGGCTGCAGCCCCCTAAGCCCCCCCCCCCCCCCCCCCTGTAGGTCCGGCCCTGTCTATATTATGTCTATGTGTCCCTGTCTGTATATGTTCCCGTCTCTATGTGGTCCCCATCTATATATTATGTTCATGTGTCCCCATCTCTATATGTCCCCGTGTCTATGTGTCCCCTGTCTCTTTGTTGTCCCCATCTCTATATTATGTCCCTATGTCTATATGTTCCCGTCTCTATGTTGTCCCCATCTCTATAATATGTCCCTATGTCCATATGTTCCGGTCTCTATGTTGTCCCCATCCCTATATTATGTCCCTATGTCTATATGTTCCCGTCTCTATGTTGTCCCCATCTCTATATTATGTCCCTATGTCTATATGTTCCCGTCTCTATGTTGTCCCCATCTCTATATTATGTCCCTATGTCTATATGTTCCCGTCTCTATGTTGTCCCCATCCCTATATTATGTCCCTATGTCTATATGTTCCCGTCTCTATGTTGTCCCCATCTCTATATTATGTCCCTATGTCTATATGTTCCCGTCTCTATGTTGTCCCCATCTCTATATTATGTCCCTATGTCTATATGTTCCCGTCTCTATGTTGTCCCCATCTCTATATTATGTCCCTATGTCTATATGTTCCCGTCTCTATGTTGTCCCCATCTCTATATTATGTCCCTATGTCTATATGTTCCCGTCTCTATGTTGTCCCCATCTCTATATTATGTCCCTATGTCTATATGTTCCCGTCTCTATGTTGTCCCCATCTCTATATTATGTCCCTATGTCTATGTGTCCCTGTCTGTATGTGTCCCCATCTCTATATTATGTCCCTGTGTCTATGTGTTCCCGTCTCTATGTTGTCCCCATCTCTATATTATGTCCCTGTGTCTATATGTTCCCGTCTCTATGTTGTCCCCATCTCTATATTATGTCCCTGTGTCTATGTGTCCCTGTCTGTATATGTCCCCATCTCTATATTATGTCCCTGTGTCTATATGTTCCCGTCTCTATGTTGTCCCCATTTCTATATTATGTCCCTATGTCTATATGTTCCCGTCTCTATGTTGTCCCCATCTCTATAGTATGTCCCTGTGTCTATGTGCTCCTGTCAATTTATGTTCCCGTCTCTATGCGTCACCACTTTTTCCTTTTCCCATCTCTGTGTGTCCCTGTCTCTATATGTTGTCCCTATCTCTATATGTCCCTGTGTCTATATGTCCCCATCTCTATGTGTCTCCGTCTCTATGCGTCACCACTTTTGCCTCCTTATATTCCCGTCTCTATGTGTCTCTGTCTCTATATGTTGTGTCCCCATCTCTATGTGTCCCCGTCTCTATGCGTCACCACTTTTGCCTCTATATATTCCCGTCTCTATGTATCTCTGTCTCTATATGTTGTGTCCCCATCTCTATATGACCCCGTGTCTATATGTCCCCATCTCTATGTGTCCCCGTCTCTATGCATCACCACTTTTGCCTCTATATACTCCCGTCTCTATGTATCTCTGTCTCTATATGTTGTGTCCCCATCTCTATATGACCCCGTGTCTATATGTCCCCATCTCTATGTGTCCCCGTCTCTATGCGTCACCACTTTTGCCTCTATATATTCCTGTCTCTATGTGTCTGTCTCTGTATGTTGTGTCCCCATCTCTATGTGTCCCCATCTCTATGTGTCCCTGTGTCTGTCGCCATCTCTATGTGTCCCCATCTCTGTATGTTCCCTTTGTCTATATGTCCCCATCTCTATGTGCCCCCATCTCTATATGTTCCCTTTGTCTATATGTCCCCATCTCTATGTGCCCCCATCTCTGTATGTTCCCTTTGTCTATATGTCACCATCTCTATGTGTCCCCATCTCTATATCTATATGTTCCCTTTGTCTATATGTCCCCATCTCTATATGCCCCCATCTCTATATGTTCCCTTTGTCTGTATGTCCCCATCTCTATGTGCCCCCATCTCTGTATGTTCCCTTTGTCTATATGTCCCCATCTCTATGTGCCCCCATCTCTGTATGTTCCCTTTGTCTATATGTCCCCATCTCTATGTGCCCCCATCTCTGTATGTTCCCTTTGTCTATATGTTCCCATCTCTATGTGTCACCATCTCTGTATGTTCCCTTTGTCTATATGTCCCCATCTCTATGTGCCCCCATCTCTATATGTTCCCTTTCTCTATATGTCCCCCATCTCTATGTGTCCCCATCTCTGTATGTCCCTTTCTCTATATGTCCCCATCTCTATGTGCCCCCATCTCTGTATGTTCCCTTTGTCTATATGTTCCCATCTCTATGTGTCCCCATGTCTGTATGTTCCATTTGTCTATATGTCCCCATCTCTATGTGTCCCCGTTTCAATGCGTTACCTATTTTGGTTCTATATAATGTTCTCGGCTCTATGTGTCCCTGTCTCTATGTGTCCCCATCTCTATGTGTCCCCATCTCTATGTGTCCCCATCTCTGTATGATCCCTTTGTCTATGTGTCCCCATCTCTATGTGTCCCTGTCTCTATGTGTCCCCATCTCTATATGCTCCCTTTGTCTATGTGTCCCCATCTCTATGTGTCCCTGTCTCTATGTGTCCCCATCTCTATATGCTCCCTTTGTCTATGTGTCCCCATCTCTATGTGTCCTTGTCTCTATGTGTCCCCATCTCTATATGCTCCCTTTGTCTATGTGTCCCCATCTCGATGTGTCCTTGTCTCTATGTGTCCCCATCTCTATATGCTCCCTTTGTCTATGTGTCCCCATCTCTATGTGTCCCCATCTCTTTATTATCATTGTCCCTGAGCCTTTGTGTCCCTGCGTATGAAAGAAAGATAGAAGGAAGGAAT
>CM065710.1:9152574-9155074 GCA_017654935.2 Phymorhynchus buccinoides
TGTGTGTGTTTTCCAGCATGCCCGGACCCAGTATGCCCCTGTGGCTGTGAGTTTAATACCACCATCAGTGACGTTGAAGGTCCATGCCCAACGTGCATTTGTGTGGGTAGGTACTTGTTTGCTGTATTTCTTTATCCCCCCCCCCCCCCTTCATAATGACTGATATTGTGTGTTGGGGGGGGGGGGGGGGAGGACGTTTGTGTGTATGTGTGGGTAAGAAAGAGAGAGAATGTGTGTGTGTTGGAGTATGTGTGTGTGTGTGTGTGTGTGCGGGCGCATGCGTGTGTGGGCGGACGCGCGTCTGTGTGTTAGAGAGAGAGAGAGAGAGAGAGAGAGAGAGTGTGTGTGTGTGTGTGTGTGTGTGAACAATATGACACAATACAATACAACACAATACAACACAATACAATGCAACACAATACAACACAATACAAAACAATACAACACAACACAATACAATACAACACAATACAATACAACACAATACAACAATACAACACAATACAACACAACACAACACAATACAACACAATACAATGCAATACAATGCAATACAATGCAACACAATACAAAACAATACAACACAATACAATACAACACAACACAACACAATACAATACCACACAATACCACGCAACACAACACAACACAATACAATACAACACAATACAACACAATACAATGCAACACAATACAACAAAATACAATACAACACAACACAACACAATACAATACCACACAATACCACGCAACACAATGCAACGCAATACAATACAACACAATACAACACAACACAACACAATACAATACCACAATATAACGGAACACAATACAACACAACACAACACAACACAATGCATTGCAATACAACACAACACAGCACAATTCAATACAATACAACACAACACAACACAATTCAATACAACACAACACAGCACAATTCAATACAATGTTTGTCTACCTGTTTAAATAGATGCAGGGTTTCTGAAAACGTAGATATTGTGCGTACAAATTTACGCTCTACAACTCTCTAATCACCCTCTGTACTAGAATATGAAACCACGCGTGCGATTTACCATTGAAAATATGAAGTAGGGGGGCGTGAAATGACCCATTAAAATGGTGATTCGTGCGTTAACACAGTCATTACTTTAACGCTCTACATATCTCAAATCACCCTCTGTACTAGAATATGAAACCACGCGTGCGATTTACCATTGAAAATATGAAGTAGGGGGGCGTGAAATGACCCATTAAAATGGTGATTCGTGCGTTAACACAGTCATTACTTTAACGCTCTACATATCTCAAATCACCCTCTGTACTAGAATATGAAACCACGCGTGCGATTTACCATTGAAAATATGAAGTAGGGAGCGTGAAATGACGCATTAACCCTTTCACCGCCAAAGTCACATTTTAGCACCACAGAGATGGGTATTGGGTATTAGGTATTAGGTACTTTATAGTCACAGAGGCGTCTCTGTGAAATTCGGGTTGCTCCCACCTGGAGATCGCGTCGCAGCCAGAGGCGCGCCACCCAATTTTTTTTTTTTTGCGATTTTTTGTCACTGATGAGGGGGGGGGGGGGGGGGGGGGGGAAGGGGTTTACCAAATGACCACTTTTTCGTTGCCACTGGGTTTAACGTATGCTAAGTGCATGGGCACACGGGACCTCGGTTTATCGTCTCATCCGAAAGACTCCACGTTCAGACCCGTAAGGCCTAGTGCAAAGTGAGAGGAAAAAATCCCCTGTACCCAGGTTCGAACTCGGGTTTATTTGACACGAAGCGAACGCGCTACCACTGTGCCACTCTACACCTATGTCACTAAAAGGCATCAAATTGGGGTCTAATATCCAAAGACCCTATTGTCTTAGCTTTGGGAAGTAAGGATAGACCTTATTTTATATATATGCCACAGAAGAATCCCCAATACTGCAGATGGATTTTGTTCTCCAACCAGGTTAATTTGATGGAAATGTTTGGCTGAAATATGGCTGGCGGTGAAAGGGTTAAAATGGTGATTTATGCGTTAGCTCAAATAATAACCTTTCAGTGCGCTAACCACGTTGCTCCTATTTGAATCCTCTGCTAGGGCTATCTAGGCTGATGGTGGTGAGATTAGCGTCCAATCGGTCAGAGACCCTTATGGACGGTCATCTAGGCTGGAGTCGCTATAGTATAGCCAAGATCTAAGATTCTACAAGATCACGCAGAAAGCCCTAATCATTGAAAGCTCACTCTCCCCGTGGGGATACCGGGGGGTCTTTCGTAAAAAAAAAGTTGCCCCACCTTCTGGAAGTTCTGGAACTTCCTCTAATCTGCCACTCTCTTTGACTCTGCCTTTTTCCTTTGCTTTCTGTCATCTACTATCTTTCTGACTTATTGGTCCATTCTCCTGCCTTTTTTCAACAAAATCTTCCAAATAATGTTTCTCCTTTGAGCTCCTCCGAAATCGGAATATGTGTCGGCTGTACGCCGTGAAAACTGAAAAGCGG
>CM065710.1:9167574-9172574 GCA_017654935.2 Phymorhynchus buccinoides
GGGGGGGGGGGGGGGGGGGGGGGGGGGGGGGTGCAAGGTACCCCCCAGCTCCTCACCGAGTATTGGGACCCGGGAATGAACGGCGTGGGAGTAACGCTGCACTGTACGACCCAGAAGATAGGACAGCAAATATATTTTTTTTAAATGGTGATGATGAGATTTACGTCCGATTAATAATAATAATAATCATAATAATAATAATCATAATAATAATTAACATTTATAGAGCGCCCTTTCTCTCATGAGCTCACGGCACTTCACAATTATTTAAATAAATACATAGATCATAAGCTACTACAATATTAACTATCAAAAACATGCACATAGCCACAACACGCACGCACACACACTCACACACGTCCGCACACACCCACACACCCACGCGCGCGCACACACCCACACACAATGTGGGGAACATAGTTTTAAGGCATGAAACAGGACAAGGAAGAAATCAGAGGTATTGCCGGAAGAGGTGAGTTTTAAGAGCGGTTTTGAAAGATTGGAAAGATTTAGCAGAACGAAGTTCATATGGTAGGGAGTTCCAGACATATATGCTATATATTTACAGATTGTCCCCACCCGGAGTGTCCCGAATATTGTCCCTACGGTCTCCGCCTCGAGTACACTCTGGACTACTTTGGGTGCTTCCAGTGCGAATGCAAAAGTAAGTACAGTGGATCCTCCCTTATAAGACCTCCCATTATAAGACCTCCTATTATAAGACTCCCTCACACATAAGACCTACTTCTCTGAGACATTGCCCTTCTTTGTAAGTACAGTGGAACCTCCCTTGTAAGACCTCCCATTATAAGACTCCCTCACACATAAGACCTACTTCTCTGAGACATTGCCCTTCTTTGTAAGTACAGTGGAACCTCCCTTGTAAGACCTCCCATTATAAGACTCCCTCCCACATAAAGACCTACTTCTCTGAGACATTGTCCTTCTTTGTAAGTACAGTGGAACCTCCCTTATAAGACCTCCCATTACAAGACTCCCTCACACATAAGACCTACTTCTCTGAGACATTGTCCTTCTTTGTTGTAAGTACAGTGAAATTGTAACCTCCCTTGTAAGACCTCCCATTATAAGACTCCCTCACACATAAGACCTACTTCTCTGAGACATTGCCCTTCTTTGTAAGTACAGTGGAACCTCCCTTGTAAGACCTCCCATTATAAGACTCCCTCACACATAAGACCTACTTCTCTGAGACATTGTCCTTCTTTGTAAGTATTAAATTACCTCCCTTATAAGACCCCTGCCTTATAAGACCCCTCCATAGAAGACCCCTCCCTAATAAGACCCCTCCCTTGTGAGACCCCTCCCTTATGAGACCTCTCCCTTATAAGACCTCTCCCTTATAAGACCCTTATAAGACCCCTCCCTTATAAGACCCCTCCATTATAAGACCCCTCCATTATAAGACCCCTCCATTATAAGACCTCATTTTGGATGATTTTTGAAGGTTTTAATAGGGAGGTTCCACTGTATTGGAATATCATGGTACAGCTTAAGTCTTTTGTGGAAGACTATGGCTCTCTAACTAGGGGGGCATTTGCACCGGCTTTGGTGCTGCAGCCACAGGGATTGGTTGGCCTTTGGGGACCTTCCCCAACGCAAACTCTCGTCCTCAAATTCCTTTGGCTGAGAGAGTGGGGATGTACCCTGGGCTGGGGCAGTGGGTGGATGTCTCGTGCCTCCATTCGGGGAGCTGGACCACCCCGCCGCCTCCACGAGTCTCTCCTCCGTGGGGATACCAGGGGGGTCTTTCGTAAAAAATAGTTCACACCTCTGGAAATTCTGTGCTTGTAACTTCCTCTAATCTGCCACTCTCTTTGACTCTGCCTTTCCCTTTTGCTTTCTATCTTTCTGACTTATTGGCCCATATTCTCCTGCCCTTTTTCCATAAAAAAACAATCTTCCAAATAACGTTTCTCCTTTGAGCTCCTCCGAAATCGGAATGCGTCGGCTGTACGCCAGCGATGAGACCGGTGAAAACTGATAACCGGACACATACGTACCTTATCCATTATGGCCATAATGGCCTGGGAACTCAGAAGAAGAAGAAGAAGTGCTGCCGCCATATGGATTAGGCCTATTGCCTGACCTTTGGGGACCTTCCTCCAACCTGATATCTGAAAGTATGACTTGAACATTGACGTTAACCCCTTGACTGCCACCAACGTATTACATACTGACCCGATGACATCACTGGTGATGTCATCAGATGAAGAGGAACAACCCTGATATGGCTGGCTTTTGCTCTAACACAGTCAAGAGAGTAATATCCCCAGACCATTTTGCCAGATTGGCTCTATCAGTTGTCTTTTTCGTGGCATGATTTGCCCAATGGGTTTTTTCTTTAATTTTCTCTGGCAGTCAAGGGGTTAACTACGGAAAACCGTAGTAGTACGTTGAAGTGCTCAGTCTGCAGTAAGAAAGGAAGATTGAAAAAGGTTGAAGTGCTCAGTCTGCAGTAAGAAAGGAAGATTGAAATAGACAAGAAGTGCTCAGTCTGCAGTAAGAAAGGCAAGACTGAAAAAGGTTGAAGTGCTCAGTCTGCAGTAAGAAAGGCAAGACTGAAAAAGGTTGAAGTGCTCAGTCTGCAGTAAGAAAGGCAAGACTGAAAAAGGTTGAAGTGCTCAGTCTGCAGTAAGAAAGGCAAGACTGAAAAAAGGTTGAAGTGCTCAGTCTGCAGTAAGAAAGGCAAGACTGAAAAAGGTTGAAGTGCTCAGTCTGCGGTAAGAAAGGCAAGACTGAAAAAGGTTTGAAGTGCTCAGTCTGCAGTAAGAAAGGCAAGACTGAAAGAGGTTGAAGTGCCCAGTCTGCAGTAAGGAAGGCAAGATTGAAATAAACAATGAAGTGCCCAGTCTGCAATAAGAAAGGCAAGACTGAAATAGACAAGAAGTGCATTAATCAAGGCAAGACTGAAATATGTTGAAGTGATCAGTCTGCAGTAAGAAAGGCAAGACTGAAAAAGGTTGAAGTGCCCAGTCTGCAGTAAGAAAGGTAAGACTGAAAAAGGTTGAAGTGATCAATCTGCAGTAAGAAAGGCAAGACTGAAAAATGGCAAGAAGTGCTCTGTCTGCAGTAAGGAAGGTAAAGACTGAAAAAGGTTGAAGTGGCCCAGTCTTCAGTAAGAAAGGCAAGACTGAAAAAGGTTGAAGTGCCCAGTCTGCAGTAAGAAAGGCAAGACTGAAAAAGGTTGAAGTGATCAGTCTGCAGTAAGAAAGGTAAGACTGAAAAAGGTTGAAGTGATCAATCTGCAGTAAGAAAGGCAAGACTGAAAAAGGCAAGAAGTGCTCTGTCTGCAGTAAGGAAGGCAAGACTGAAAAACAAAAAACAAAGAACCGAGAAATGGAGGAGGGTGTTAATCGTCTGCTTCTGTGCCCCCCCTCACCTACTCAGGTTACGGCAATGGTTACCCCTACCAACACCAGGGACCCAGCTACGGTTACGGCGGCGGTTACGGCTACGGCTACGACTCGGGTTACGGAGGTAGCCATGGGGGTCACTCGGGCTACGGAGCTGACCATGGGAGCACTCCACGGAAGTTATCATTCCGGGAGCCACTATCGCAGCAGAAGAGTGCGGAGCTACAGCGGGCGACGACGTGCGTACATGGTTACGGTAGCAGTGTGCACCCCGTCTCTATGTGTCCCCAATTTCGTCTCTATGTGCCCCCCCGTCTCGACGTGTCCCCAATTTCGTCTCTATGTGTCCCCGTCTCTACGTGTCCCCATTTTGTCTCTATGTGTCCCCGTCTCTACGTGTCCCCAATTTCGTCTCTATGTGTCCCCAATTTCGTCTCTATGTGTCCCCGTCGTCTCTATATGTGTCCCCATTTCGTCTCTATGTGTCCCCGTCTCTATGTGTCCCCATTTTGTCTCTATGTGTCCCCTCTGTCTCTATCTGTGTCCCCAATTTCGTCTCTATGTGTCCCCGTCTCTACGTGTCCCCAATTTCGTCTCTATGTGTCCCCAGTTTCGTCTCTATATGTCCCCCTTCTGTATGTGTCCCCAGTCTCTATTTGTCCCCAATTCCGTCTCTATGTGTCCCCGTCTGTAGGTGTCCCCCGTCTCTATTTGTCCCCAATTTCCCGTCTGTCTATGTCCCCCCCCCCCCCTCCACCCCCCCCCCCGTCCTCTATGTGTCCCCAATTTCGTCTCTATGTGTCCCCCAATTTTTTCGTCTCTATGTGTCCCCGTCTCTGTATGGTGTGTCCCCATTTATTCTCTATGTGTCCCCGTCTCTGTGTCCCCCAATTTCGTCTCTATGTGTCCCCGTCTCTAGGTGTGTCTGTCTATGTCATGTCTATGTTAAAAACGTCCCCGTCTCTCTAATGTGATATTCTATTTATGTCGTCTGTTTCTATACTCCCCAGTTCCGTCTCTATATGGTCCCCGTCTCTATGTGTCCCCATTTCAATCTCTATTTGTCTCCAATTTCGTTTCTCGATATGTCCCCACTGTATGTCCCCCGTCTCTATGGGGGGGGCTGATAAGCTTTTTTGTGTCCACAAGTTGTGTCTCTTTGCAAGTTTCAGCTTTTTTCTCTGTGTGTCCCCAATTATCGATCTCTATTGTCCCCGTCTCTATGTGTCCCCAATTTCGTTATCTATGTGTCCCCGTCTCTATGTATGTCCCCAATTTCGTCTTTATGTGTCCCAGAATTTCGTCATCTGTTGTGTCCCCGTCTGTATATGTCCCTCGAATGTGTTACCAATTTCGTCTGTATGTGTCCCCGATCTCTATATTTTTTCCGTCTCTATGTGTCCCCAATTCCGTCTCTAGGTTGTCCCCGTCTCTACTATTGTGTCCCCGTCTCTATTGTCCCCGTCTCTAGGTGTCCCCGTCTCTAGGTGTCCCCTCCCGTCTCTATTGTGTCCCCGTCTCTATTGTCCACGTCTCTAGGTGTCCCCGTAAGTCTATGTGCACTGTACAATTCATTCATTTAACATCTATCCACTAATCGTGATATTCTATTTATGTCCCCGT
>CM065710.1:9185074-9192574 GCA_017654935.2 Phymorhynchus buccinoides
AAACTCCTGTTTCGTGCAAAAGGCACTTTGTCATGAAGTGAAGACAGGTACCTTGTTTTCTTTACCCACCATTTGTACGTTGATCTCCAAAAGGTAGGGTAAGACGGGGTAATATCCCCATGGGCGGGTAAGAAGCCCATGCCAATTATCTCATGAAAGGAAGCAAATTTCAGTCACATTTTGCCCATGAGATGTTAGTGTTTAGCGTTCATCTAATGTGCGAATTTGACTGAAATTTGCTTCCTTTCATGAGATAATTGGCATGGGCTTCTTACCCGCCCATGGGCTTTTTACCCCGTCTTACCCTACTGCAGTCAATTTTTCATCTTCTAGGTATTATGTACTTAATAGTTGCAGAGGCGTCTCTGTGAAATTCGGGTTGCTCCCACCTGGAGAGCGCGCCGCAGCCAGAGGCGCGCACCAGTACGCCACCCAATTTTTTTTGGCATGCGATTTTTGTGTGACTGATGAGGAAGGAAAGGGAGAGAGAGAGTAAATTTTGACCAAATGACAACTTTTTCGTTGCCAATGGGATTAACGTGTGCTAAGTGCATGGGCACACCCGGGATCTCGGTTTATCGTCTCATCCGAAAGACTCCACGTTCAGACCGCAAGGCCTAGTGCAAAGTGAGATGAAAAAATCCCCTGTACCCAGGTTCGAACTCGGGTTTACTTGACACGAGGCGAACGCGCTACCCCTGTGCCCCTCTACACCGTGGGAGCCACAGTAGCTTTTCTCAGCTCCTTTCAGTTCATGCCTTTTGCTAACACTCGTCACCAGCATAAACCAATTTAAAATGTTTTATGCATTAGGCTTACAATTATTGTTTTATGGTGGCATACCAATTGTAAAGTCTTTTCCTATCCCTAACAAATCATTGATCAATGTAATAATTATTTTTCCCTCGTTAAAAAATAAAAAACTTGAAACAAATAACTCTCTGTGGAAAACTGAAAGGAGCCAGAATGAGGGGAATCTGTGTAGGGGAAGACGGGGTAAAAAGCGCATGGGCGGGTAAGAAGCCCACCCCAATTATCTCATGAAAATAAAGAAAATTTCAGTCAATGATTGCCCATGAGACGAATGCTAGAACATTAACGCTCGTCTCATGGGCAAAAATGAGACTGACATTTGCTTCATTTCATGAGATAATTGGGGTGGGCTTCTTACCTCCGCCCATGCGCTTTTTACCCCGTCTTCCCCTTCTGTGGAGAAAAGGGAGACTACTAAAGAGTGAGGATACATGGGTGAAAAAGGGTTTTAAAGAAGAAACCTGTTTATTGTTCCCCGACCTGGAACAGGGACATATGGGACAGTTGATACATGCACAGATAGTGGGACCTATCCTGGATTTACTTGCAATACCAGAAGAGACCTTTAATAATTGTGACCCAGCACCATTGAGAGGGACATTAAGATCGCTGGGACTCTACACCGTGGGAGCCACCAGTAGCTTTTCTCAGCTCCTTTCAGTTCATGCCTTTTGTGTAACACTCGTCACCAGCATAAACCAATTTAAAGTGGTTTAAATCCATAAGGCTTACATTGAGTAGGCCAATGCATTTCTCATGCCAGCTTTGTAAGGTCTTTTCCTATCCCTAACCGACAATCAATGATAAGAACGTAAAATTATTTACCTCTGTTAAAAGAAATAACTTGAAAGAAAAATAATTCTCTGTGGAAAATGTGAAAGGAGCTCAGAATGAGGGGAATCTGTGTTTCATGGAAGACGGGGTAACAAAGCGCATGTGCGGGTAAGAAGCCCACCCCAATTATCTCATGAAATAAAGAAAATTTCAGTCAAATTTATGGGACGAAATGCTAGACAATAATAATAATAGTGGTCGCTTAGGCCAAATAGCGCACGCAACACCTCTCAGTTAACTGGAATCTCTTTGCGCTTGACAGAATCTACATTTAACGTATAAAATAAGCACAGAACAGATTAACGCGCACTATGTACATGAGAAATAAGAAACATTAGCACATGGTAAAATCTGCATGCATTAGACAGATAACATAAATCGTCAAACAGCTTCTTTCTCCACTCGCTTTTCACACGAACACACTCGCGCGCGCGCGCGCACGCATGCACGCACACGCACGCACGCACACGCACACACACACACACACACACACACACACACACACACACACACACACACACACACACACACGCGCGCGCACACACACACACACACACACACACACACACACACACACACACACTGTAACACACACACACACACACACACACACACACACACACACACACACACACACACACACGCACACACACATGCACGCACACACACACACACACACACACACACACACACACACACACACACACACACACACACACACACACACACACACACACACACACACCACTTTCTACAATTGTGGCACACGATGTATTTGGTAGGAAGATACTATGGAATCTCTGAACACTCAAAATATGTCATAGCAGTCATTAGTAAGCAATAAATAATAACCTTAAGCAAAAAACAAGCCAAAGGCAAACAAATATATATGACAAGAATAACAAAAGCAAATAGCAGACCATACAAATGGACTCTTTTTTAGTGTCATCTTTGATTTATTCGAAATTGCAAACTATGCCTCAAATACAATCATGTATAACTTTTTTTTCCCCCAATGATGCATATTTGTAGATGTTACAAAATGTGCAATAAAGTAATTGATATGTATGTTCGATGTTTAGCTGCAACATTTAGCCCATGAGGTTTTACCCATGTAGTTTGAGAGGAAAGTACACTTAAGTTTTGAAAAAAAAACCTTTAAAAAAAAAAAATGGCAAATACATTTGCTTCCTAATTCTATGTAAGGGTCCATCTTTTCGGCAAAACTATTGAGTGATACGTGGATACGTTGAAACAGTAAGATCCTTTCGTCGTCTTATGAAGGAGGAGTAGAAATCTCTCTCTCTCTCTCTCTCTCTCTCTCTCTCTCTCTCTCTCTCAAGGGAGGGAAGTGGATGTCGTTAACAGCTATAAATATCTTGGTTTTACGCTCAGCACTAGAATGGCTTTTGACACTGCATTAGATGAATTTGCTAGACGAGCAAAAAACAAAGTTACGGACATCTTTAGAACAATGTGGGCTTTAGGAAATATGGATATGTCAATATTTTTTAAACTGTTCGATTGTCAGGTCAAGCCAATGTTATTGTATGCTGCTGAGCTTTGGGGGTTAACGAAATTTCAGTCTATAGAAGCAGTTCAGTTGTTTGCATGCAAACGTTTATTAGGTGTGAGTCCCAAAAGTCCCAACACAATGATTTATGGTGAAACCGGTCGATACCCTTTGTGTATTGACAGTACCCTCAAGTCTATTAAATATTGGTTTAAACTTCAAAATATGTCTATTGAGAGATTCCCAAAACAGGCTCACCTCATGATTTTGAACAAGATTCCCGAGTTCTCACGTGGTCATTTTAATTTTCATAACTGGTCATATTCCATAAAAAAAATGTTTTGATATTTTTGGTTTTTCAGAGGTTTGGATAAATGGAGGGGTTGGAAATGAATTTATGTTTTTGAAAGAACTAAAGCAACGAATGTTGGATTGCTTTATGCAAGATTGGAATGCTAAATTGTATGAAAGTGATCGATTTAATACGTATAGATCTTTTAAATCTGTATTTCAACCAGAAAAAAAAAAAACCCCATACCTTTCAGTTATAACAATTAGTAAATTTCGTTATGCTCTTTCAAGGTTTCGCTTAGGACTATGTGATTTAAATGTTAATAACAGATACAACGAAAAACCAAACAAATGTCCATTTTGTAGCAAAATAGAAAACGAATTTCATTTTTTTTTGTTTGAATGCCAAAAGTACTCAAGTTTACGTGGAAAATATATACAAAAATACTATTTATATTTAGATAAGGAATGTTTGGTTCATATGTTGCAGTCTGAAAACGTCTTGATCCTAAGAAATTTGGCCATGTATATTTTTTATGCACTCAAAACTAGATATGAACTTTTAAATGATAATTAAATGTATATTTTGTCATGGATTTCACTTACGAAATTAGTCGGTTTTATAGCGTGTTGCTGTCCTTTTGAAGTTATTTGTTCCTGAATTCAAATTTTCTCCCTTGCAAGTGCTTGCTTTGTGTCTTTAGAAGCAAATTACTTCCCCTTTTGTTTCATGAACGTGTAGCCATTGTATACAGGCCGGTGGCCTTACAATTAAATTTTCAGAGTTTCAGAGTTTCAGAGTTATCTCTCTCTCTCTCTCTCTCTCTCTCTCTCTCTCTCTCTCTCTCTCTCTTCTCTCTCTCTCTCTCTCTCTCTCTCTCTCTCCCCCAAGTTTTGAAGCTTTGTAGCTTATCTATTTTCCCTCAATAAAAAAATCGTGTTCTCTCTCTCTCTCTCTCTCTCTCTCTCTCTCTCTCTCTCTCTCTCTCTCTCTCTCATCTCTCTCACACACACACACACACACACACACACACACACACACACACACACACACACACACACACACACACACACACACACACACACACACACACACACACACACACACACACACACACACACAACGCATATATACACAGAGACTCAGTTGTGCAAATTGGTTGTTACCGAATTGTATTTTAATTTACGTCACAGTAATCAGTAAATGAGAGAGAGAGAGAGAGAGAGAGAGAGAGAGAGAGAGAGAGAGAGAGAGAGAGAGAGAGAGAGAGAGAGAGAGAGGGGGGGGGCGGGAGTTTCAAAACTAACCAAACCCTAAAACTATGCAGCCTGTCATCATCAACGTCACCATAAAAGTATCTACAGTTTCACAAATACAACCCAAACACGTGACCCAGCAAAACAAAACAAAAGAAGAAAACCTCGCAGACATTATAAAAAAAAGACATTCTCGCGCGTGAAACTAAAGCGTCATAACGTCAACTTTAGATGTTGCTTGTCTTGAAATAAGGTGTGTGTGTTTTAAGACCAAAAAAACCCAAAACAGTTCGAGTGAAAAAAGAAAGAAAGCCAAACGAAAGTTGCCAAAACGCAGGCACAGCTTTCTTTTTGTGTCTTGAACACTTTTCTTCCAAGTAATTTGTTGCTTCGGTAACCCACCCATAAAAAAACATAACTGCGTTTTAATGTATGCAAATGTATGCAAATGCATGCAGGATCTTGGCGGTGAGTGACAGTTAATGGCGAACGGTACATGCCACAATTCATCAAAATGGCGGGCCGCCGCCATGTTGCCTTGTCATGGGAGGTCACTCTCCAGAATCAAAAGGGGAGGGGTGGGGGGTAAATGTTGTAGTTTTAACAAGTAAAAGTCCAATGTAGGTTGCGTTAAGAAAGTTATGGTTCGGAGGGCGAGAGGTTGTGGTGTGTGTGTGTGTGTGTGTGTGAGTGTGTGTGTGTGTGTGTGTGTGTGTGTGTGTGTGTGTGCGTCACTGTGTGTGTGTGCAGGGGCGAATCTGGGGGGGGGGGGGGGTTACATGGTTCTCGGACCCCCACCCCCACCCCGACCAAAAGAAAAGAAGAAGAAAAAAAGGAGGAACCCCTCTGCCGCCCCAAAAGTACGTGAAAGAAGGGTGACAAATACGAAACTGAGTCGAATCATTATATTAAAAGGCAACTGTCCGTCCGTCCGTCCGTCCGTCCGTCCGTCCGTCCGTGTGAAACACAGAACGGGCCTTATAACTCCGCCGTTTTTCGACCGAATCGCTTCAAATTTGCTATCAGCCCTAACGGGGCGATGGCAACGGCAACCAAGGCGGCCGTGTCATTTGCGAGGTTTGGCAAATGCGCGAAACGCGTATCCGCCGGCCTCTCGGTGCCCGTATCTCCGGTATTTCTGGACGGATTGCCTTCAAATTTGGAAGGTAGATGACCAGGGACCGGACCCGGCGAAACGGGTACTCAGCGTTACGGGTACTTGGTGTTACGGGTACTAGGCGTTACGGGTACTAGGCGTTGCGCTAGTAAACAATAACATGCCAATGTAGTGCCCAATTGAGTGTTAGAAGGCAAGGTAGGTGAACAATATTTCCATCTATACGCCAGCTCGCACTTTACGTTCAGTTTCTGACCCGCTTTCTCTCCAGATCCCTAGGTATAAACTTTCAACTGTTGGTCGGCGCTCTTTTGCTGTCTCAGGACCGACATCTTGGAACAAACTTCCTCTTTCCCTCCGTCAGCGACCGACCCTCTCAGCCTTCAAATCTAACCTCAAAACCCACCTGTTCCCCCGCGATTGAGGCTCCACTCTCTTTCTCTTCTCTCTCTCTTGCCTTTAGGTCTATTTCTGCTGTATACCATTTATGTCAAACGTGTGTGCTCGCTTTGTATTGCATTTTTGTTTGAATGCGTTATGAATGCTAACGTGTGTGTGCGCTTTGATTTGATTTATATCAAGATTCAGCGCCGTATAAATAATGTATGTTGTTGTGAAAGGAGTTTTCAGGACACCCCCCCCCCCACCCCCCCACCCCCGCCCCCCTGTTCCTTAGGATGTACCTTAAAGAAGATACAGCGGAGTTTACAGGTGTGTTTCACGTGCAGGATAGGCTGTGAAATGCTGTGAATTTCGTGGTGAATAGACGCCAGATGCCCCCCCCCCCCCCCCCCCCCCCCCCCCCCCCCCCCCCCCCCTCCCCCCCCCCTCAAACAAACTTCCGACGGCGGGGTACCGACAGTTGCTCCCTGATAATTGCTCCTCGACATTTTCTCCCAAACAATAATTGCCCCTTGACATTTGCCACGGGTGTTCGTTCTCTATGCTAGGCTACTAATTTGCCCGCACTCGTTTCTGCCCGAGTTACGCTGACCTTTCTAATTCGATTTCTCTAAATTCAACTCAGTGAATTTCAAGGTCGTCCTCACGTGGCAAATGCCCCAGTTGCTCCTAGGTGTAATTCCTTCCCGAAGCATCTGCCTCCTCGAACAATGCTCCTAGACTATGCGATAAATTACTGGATCCCACATAGAATCAGAGAAAAAAGCCCCTCCACCGACGTGGGAAACCCCTCTTCCCCCCACATGGACCCCCAAAAACCCCCCGCCCCGCCCCCCAACAAAAACCTCCCAACCCACCCCCCCAACACAAAAACAAAAATATAGTAGTTAAACAATGAAAAATGAAAAAGTAAAAAAGAACAAACAATAAACGGACAAACAAACCTTTGACAACAACAACAACATACAAAAACAAACAAAACGAAAAATAACAGAAAATATAGATCAATATCCAGTCACATTGAAGGGTTGCGGCAAGAACAGCTGTGAGTTTCTCTACGTACATCAATCAATGAAACAAAGGCACAACATAAAATAATTACTGCAACAATACAACATCGTCCTTTCCAAACATATTAATTAAACTTACTGTTATGGTGCGGTTCACATAATGTATGCACCCCATCCAACTAAACCAACGAGTCATATCGGAGTAGTCACAAAACGTTTTTGGCAAACGTCGGCGAAAGAGGTGTTTCTTAGTACCGTTTTTG
>CM065710.1:9197574-9205074 GCA_017654935.2 Phymorhynchus buccinoides
TCTCTCTCTCTCTCTCTCTCTCTCTCTCTCTCTCTCATATTGTTGCCTTTCATTTTTGGTGGTTTTTTCTATAGCCCTATATATATTTTCATTTCGACGACTTAATTTGGCTATGTTCATTGCTTAACAGTTTGCTCATACCTCCAAAGAAGAGAAGGATAAGAATGTTGTGGGTTACCCCCCCCCCCCCCCCCCCCCCCCCCCCTTGTCCCCCCCCCCCCCCCCCCCCCCCCCCCCCCCCCCCCCACCCCCCCAATAAAAATGTCGAGTCCTCTCTCTCCCCCCCCCCCCCCCCCCCCCCCCCCCCCCCCCCCCCCCCCCCCCCCCCCCCCTTGTCTATCTCTCTCCTCTCTCTCCCTGTCTCTCTCTCTCCCTCTCTCTCTCTCTCTCTCTCTCTCTTCTCTCTCTCTCTCTCTCTCTCTCTCTCTCTCTCTCTCCTCTTCACCTCTAATGTAATAATAATTATGTTAGTTAGAACTAGTATGATTTCACCAGCTTTTTCTACCCTCGTAAAAAACACAAAATCTACTCATGTGCCTTATCTGAACTTCTTTCGTTCTTCTTCGATCAGTCCCTGTCATGTGAGCGGGGGGTATCTGAACAAAGAAACAACCAACATTACCGTAGCGTGGCCCTTTAACTACGAACACCTTGGTTGAGTTTCTCTAAATAACGGTCGCCGCGCGAATAACGCTCACGGCAAACGGGGCCTAAGAAACACTTTAGAAAGCGTTTGCGGAAGAATATATTACAAGCTCTTGTCTGATTGGTCAAATTTTTAAAATTATTTTAACCAAACTTTAATGGACCAATCAAAAACAAGAAATGTATTCACCCCATGCTAATCACATGATATTTCCCATGATCCTTCTTCAAATAGTTCGTGGCTTGCAACCTAGATGACAGCCACAAAACGTTTTGGGCGAACGTCGGCGAAAGAGGTACCGTTTTTGCCGATTTATGCTCACGCTACGTAACGTTAGCCCTTGTGAAACGGCCCCCGGATATTGCACACACTATCTCTAGTATCTCCCTCTCCTTTATTTCTGGCCTTAGGCGGGACTTCCAAGACTGTCGTCCGACAGTTCAAATGTACGGCGCAAATTCTCTTGTTTTTCAACTTCAAACGAGCTATACCTACGTACTCTTTTTTTTCCCCTCCCCACACCCCTGACGTGTTCGTGTGCATCATTGGGACATCTTTACAGTTTCTTTGTAGAAGACTGGCGTCATAAATAAATTAAAAAGGGGGGGCGTGTCTACAACGGAATTATGCCCACGTGGTCTTGACATTTGTTTTGCATATTATTATTGGGCCTAATACGTAAGAGAAATAACTTCGTGAACGGTGTTATAGGAGACAGATACGTAAATATCCTGGTTTAAATACTGCCTTTAAAAAATGCGAATGAGGATTGAAAACATTTTCTGATTTGAAAAACAATGTGGTGAGAAGTTTGAATTTCCTAAAACTGATTTCTTCGATTTTTCTTTCTTCTCAGTTTCAACAACTGTGTGTTTGTTGTGATTTATTTTGAATAAAACAAAGTGTTGAGTTTTCGTTTTTCTTGCTTTCAAAGGAACATTGGTCGTGAAACTTAAACAATTGTGAAGGCAATGTTTCATTGAAATCCGTGTGTGAATTCGACCTGGAAATCCTTTGCTGTGAAGTTATATTGTCGCTAAAACGAAACAAACAAAGGCTCAATGTCGTTATGAACTTGTTCAAAACGTAAAAACAAAACAACAACATAACATTGGCGTTTTTTTCATTGTACAACAACAAATAGCATTATATTATTTTCAAAGGAGAAGGAGGAGGCGGAAAAAAACAAATCAGAGAGAGACAGATCTCTACGGAAATTTGCAGAGAAACAAAATATTAATTGATACAATTTCCAGTGTTTGTGAGTGAATGACACAAAGGTGCTTATAGTGTGAATTCATCTCCCCCCCCCCCCCCTCTCTCTCTCTCTTTCCCTTTTCTTTCGGATTTTTACCCCCACCCCACCCCCCGCGCTAACACCCACCCCACCCCTCTGTCTGACGCACCGTCATCGGAATGCTGAGGAATATTCAAAAAAAAGGTTTTGATAAACAAAACCGAAAAGAAAAGATCAAGAAATCATCATGTTTTGGGTAAAGAATGTTTTTTGGGTTTTTTTCTTGTTTTATGTAAATAAAAATTGTTTATGGTTCGTCTTTTGTACAGATAAATGTACTTTACTATAAGAGCTACCCCGTGGAGATACCGGGTTTTTGTGTGGTACAAATAGTCCCCCACCTTCTGGAAACTGTGTTTGTAACTTCCTCTAATCTATCAATCTCTTTGACTCTGCCTTTTCCCTTTGCTTTCTGTCATCTACTATCTTTCTGACTTATTGACCCATTCTCCTGCTTTAAAAAACACAACAGTATGAAATAATGTTCTCCTTTGAGCTCCTCCGAAATTGGAATGTGTCGGCTGAATGCAGGTGGGAGACCGATGAAAACTGAAAACCGGACACTTAACGTACTTCGCCCTTTATGGCCATGTGGCCCGGGAACGCAGAAAATGAAGAAGATGAAGAAGAAGACGAAAACGAAAACGAAAAAGAAGAAATCCCATTTTTTCTTAGAGTGTGCGAAAGTTCATCGAATGGTATGATCAGATAAGTATTATTATAGTCCAACTGATCATTTAAGAACATCATGCCATTTTCTTGAATTTAAAAAAATATCGTTAACAAAATAGGCCCTGTTTTATCGAAAATGTCAACAAATACGTCACATACTCAAAAAAGTGTCTTCTAATGAATAGAATTTAAGTCAAGTCAAGTAAGATAAGTCTCTGTGACTAGAATATACCAACTAATTTTTTATTTTTTTAAAACAAATTTCGAGTATGTTATACATCTGTATCGTTAAAAAATTCGTGACTTTCCTGGAGTTGCACTGCCTCCGGGCATTGCCTCCAGGATCGTTCCCACCATCTTTATATCTACTAATGTCCTACATGTGTCTGTTTCAGACCGGAGGACGTTAAACGGATGTTCATTCATTCACCAAATTTCAAGTGTTTGGAATAATCTGCTACTCATACTATGCTACTGATACGTGAACTCGAAAGTACATTGATAAAATTAATAATACTGACCATTTATAAACATCATGCCATCTTTTTAAAAAAAAACCGCTTTTAACCAAATACGCCCTGTTATATCGAAAATGGCAAATAAACTACTCACACGCGAACATTAATACAATTCCAAGTGTATGGAAGAATCTGGTTGACCCATGAAAACAATTATTCGAACAGTAAAACTGGGTTTTTTATATGTTCTTTGTGCTATATACTCGACCAATCATCTGACAAAATTTTTATCATCGTCTTTTGTTTTTGATGATCATGAAAATGATGTTTTACGTCCTCTCGGTGATATGGGACATTTGTAAATACAAAGATGGTGGGAACAATACTGGAGGCAATACCCGGAGGCAGTGCAACACCAGTAAAGTCCCGAGTTTTTAACAATATAGATAGGTGTAGCGGTAACCACGCCTCGGTTAAGCCTCATCGGCTATGGTACCGCCACATTGTCTGTTGTCACATTGTCTTTTCTTTTTAATTGAAATTTGTTGAATAGTTTTCGTAATAAATATGTTTTGCAATTAACAGGCAAACTAACAGAACAATAAACAAAAAGTACTTTTATGCTGTCCTAATAATATACATAGGACTACTGCAGGACTTTTCACAAGATTCATAATAAATAGATTTCATTGTCCTATTTTTTTCATATATATATAGGGGAAGACGGGGTAAAAAGCTATGGGCGGGTAAGAAGCCCACCCCAATTATCTCATGATCGCGGGATGAAGCAAATTTCAGTCTGGTCTTTTCGCCATGGGACGAGCGTTAATGCGCCGGCATTCTTGGTCTTGGTCAGGGATAATTTGACTGAAATTTTCTTAATTTCATGAGAGGAGATTGGGGTGGGTAGTTCTTACCTTAGATTGCGCTTTTCACCCAGGGAATTAGTCTTCCCAAAATATTCTAATGTTGATTGTAATCCTGATGTGGAATTTTTCTTGACAAATTATTCAAACAAAAACAAACCGTTCGTTTCTTCGTTCGTTCTTGAACGCAATTGTGTTGCGTAGCTTCTTCTTCTTCATCATCGATCGCTCAGACCGTTTCCTGTCATTATGAATGCAGATGCGTCATGCTGCCGTTAAGCGCCTAACTAAGAAATAGTTAGGCCCAGCGCAGTCCGATTTCGGTTGGAGAAAAAAAATGTCTAAGAGTTTCTAGAACAAAGGCAGGAGAATCAGGACCAGTAAGGCAGAATAGATGATGACAGTAAGCAAAGGGACAAGGCAGAGTCAAAGAGAGAGTGACTTATTTAGAGGAAGATACAAGCACAGAACGGGAAACCTTCCAGAACTTCCAGAACTATTTGTGCGAAAGACCCCCAGTATCCCCAAGGGGATGGGGGTGGGGTTGCGTTGTTTAAAACACTAGCTTGTAGGCCTAGTTCCTTCATCGTGCACATCTGTATTGTTAAAAATTCGGGACTTTCCTGGTGTTGCACTGCTATTGGGCATTACAGTCCAGGATCGTCACAACCATCTTTATATCTACTAATGTCCAATATGTGTCTGTTACGGACCGGAGGACGTTAAGCAGAATTTCGATTCGCCTAGTTGTGACGAGGTAATGGGTTTAAAAGGCTAAGTCTCTAGGGAAGACTTTCTTGTGATTTGCCTTTAGCCCACTTCTCTAGGGTGAAGGGAGATGAGCAACTTAGATGGTACGTTTTCATCTAATAAATTTATATTTGTGCCCGGGTTCTGGCTCGTCAGATGGTTGTAAGAAATACAAGTGGTTGAATTGCTCTAAATGGCAGACAGAGAGATGTAAAGGCGAGGGGGGGGTGGGGGGAGAAAGGGGGGGGGGGGGTGTAGATAAGAAATAAAGAAAGCGGGTCGCGCGGGACACTTACGTCACAGAGGCCCCCCGAAGAAAAGATTCTGGTACCGGAATCTTCCTGTGGGACGCCGACTCCACTTTCGACTTGGGCGACAGGGACAAATTAGTGGGGAGACTGGGTCGGCTGGAATGGTGGAACATCTGGTCGCAACACAGAGTTCAAAGGAGCAGGTGGGTTAGAGATCAGTGGAATGGATTCCGACTGAGGTTGGTGCGGCAATCCTGTGTTGAGTTGTCCCAAGGTTGATTGCAGAATAGCAAACACCTCTTGCCTGAGTTTCCCCTTTAGCCTGGATTCATCATTGCTGATGATGTGGTTTGGTAGGCCGATTCGGGCGAAAATGGCTTTGAGTGCCGCAGCTATCTGACTAGCATCAAGTGAGGAGATTGGGGCGGCATCGCACTGCATGGTACATATGTCGACCACGGTGACTATATACCGGAATTTCTTCTTCCGTTGAGGTAGAGGCCCGACCAAGTCGACTGCCACTCGCTGAAAGGGAGGGGTAGGTGACGGCTGTACGTGCGGCGGCCTGTCCCGATAGTACCTTCGGTGGGTGTTTGCGGGTACAGTGCTGCCTTTCACCTGAGGTACCTGTGGCGAGTGGTCTTGGGTCGTTAGGCGGACATTCCTTGGGAAGGATTTTCCAAGTTGTGGCGGACTTGGGGACTTGGGACAATCTGGATTGGCTCGCGCGGCAATTTGGTTTGCCGCGTTGAGAGGTTTCTTCCCTGCTGAGGGAGATTTGCTCTTTGGGAAGGAGGGAGGGAGTTGGTTTGTGGATTGGGGAGAAGGGAATCCTGCTGAAACAATAGCAGGTTGAGAGGGGTGCCCTAAAAACACATACTGTGATCCCAGTATGAGGTCATAGACAGGACTGTCCATGAGCACTGCCTTGATGGGTCCCTTAACATATCTGGTGTCGACATTGATTATGGCGACTGGCAAAGTGGATGGGGGGATTGCAGCATCAGGGCCCTGCAGAGAGATGAAGTCTCCCGTGTATGCTGACGCGGGGACTAAGGATCCGCAGACGATTGCGTCGCATGACAGTCCAGTGTCATAGAGACACTGAACAGGGATGTTGTTGACAGTCGCCTGTCCAACGACTGACGGTGTGCCTGGACACTGTACTGGGGAGGGGTTTGTGCAATTCTGCGAAGTCGAGACGACTTGCATAGTTGCAACATTTTGCCGCTTGTAAGCAAGTTTCCTGCAGTCATCCCGATTGTGGGTGTTCGACTTGCAGTATGAGCAGAATAAGGGTTGCCCCAGTGGTTGTCGTTCATGGGTAGAACCGTGGGACCCACTGTTGGAGTTGGGGTTAAACCTGCCCTGCTGTGAAGCAGTGGACCCAACTACTTGCTGTAGTTTTGGCCTTTTAGGGGCGCTAGGTTCATCATGGGCTAGAGTGTACCTATCACTTAGCTGGATGAGGTCAGCCAGAGTTGTGGCACCTTGTTCGGCAGTAAAGGTGCGTAACTCTGGGGACATGGTTTCGCGCAGTTGCTCGCCAACCATCAGTTCCCGGTAAATCCTCATAGGACTCAGTTTTGGCAGAAAGGGACACCCATTTAGTCAGATAGTTCCCCAGTCTATCTGAGAATTGGGCATAGGACTCTCCCCTACCTTTTCTGGTTGACCGGAACTTTTTCCGGTAGGCGTCAGCTGTCAACTCGTATCTGTTGAGCAGGGCTTCTTTCAAAGCTGGGTAGTCGGTAATTTGGCTTGACGGAAGTTTACTGTATACCTCATAAGCCACACCCCTGAGACTTTGGGCAAGCTTGAGGTTGAACTTTTCCGGAGCAAGCTCAAATTCCTGGGCCAGTCTTTCAAATCTATCGAGGAATGCATCGATAGACTCTGTTGCCTCATTGAATGCCTCCAATGTGAAGGTCATGGCTGAGGTATGAATGGGAGGGGGAAAATTTTGAGGGGCAGCAGTCTCAGAGTCTGCTGAGTTTTCAAGCTGCTTCATAGCTAGTTCATGGTCTCGCGCTTTTTCCCGCTCAGTGGCCTCAAGTTCGAGTTCTTTATTTTTGGCATCCTGCACTAGTTGTCTCTGCCTTAACTCATGAGTACGGATTTGCTCTTGCTCGGCAGCATCATGAGCTCTCTGCTTTATCTTTCTCAGCCTCGCGAGCTTTATCAGCCTCTTGAGCCTCATGAGCTCTCTGTTTGTCTTTCTCAGCCTCCTGAGCCTCCCGAGCTTTATCAGCCTCTTGAGCCTCATGAGCTCTCTGTTTGTCTTTCTCGGCCTCCTGAGCCTCCCGAGCTTTGTCTTTCTCAGCCACCTCGCGAGCTTTCTCTTTGTCATATTCAGATATGACAAAATTGGCTAACTCTTGGCCTGACAATCCTAGAGATTCTCCCCATTCTTTAAGTTCCCTCCTAAGTTTAACAATCTCAGCCATGGTTGTAAATACAACTATTCAAAATAAAAACAAAGCTGCTGAGTTGAATGTATCAAACAACACTTAACTATTTCAGCATAAACAGAAATAGCATGCACATCAAAATAAAGTCA
>CM065710.1:9217574-9252574 GCA_017654935.2 Phymorhynchus buccinoides
AAGACCTACTTCTCTGATACATTCCCCTTCTTTGTAAGTATTCAGATTATCTCCCTTATAAGACCCCTCCCTTATACTATAAGACCTAATTTTGGATGCTTTTTGAAGGTCTTGTAAGGGAGGTTCCACTATTAATTAATAAAATCATGTTTTTCAGCATTCAAGATACAAAGTGAATGATGTTTTGTGGGGACAGCGAGCGTTGTATTCCCGTGGTTATGGCGGTGTGTGATTGATTGATTCATTCATTCATTGACTGATTAGTGGCTGATTGATTGATTGACTGGTTGATTGATTGATTGACTGGTTGATTGATTGATTGATTATCATTGATTGATTGATTGATTTATCAGCGGAACCTAGCTGGCTGGGCCAGGCTTTCCGTCTTCTTCTTCTGTCAACTTTCTTCTTTATCTCAGTAGTACCTCAGTGCGCATTTCTGCAGATTTCCTTATTCGCCACTGCAACTAGGGTTATTAACGCCCTTGACGACAAGAGTTAAGCCCTTGGTGATCAGTATCCCAAAGGGCATTAACTCTTGCAAAAGGCAGCCATTAAGTGGCCTCAAGTAGGGTTATTGGTGAGAGTTAATCCCTTGTTTGGTCAGTACTCGACCATCTTCCCCCACCCACCAAGGGCATTCACTCTAGCAAAAGGTGTTCTTTGCAGTGGCCAATAGTATCAGCGACAGAATAGTGAAAAGTAACTGGTCACTCTATGGATGGAAGGAAGGAAGGAAGACTGATTTAATTAATTGTGATGATTGGTCAATTGATAGATTGTGTGTGTGTGTGCGTGCGTGCGCGGGTTTGCTCAAGTGTATGTTTTGTGTAAGTGTGTGTGCGTTTCAGTGAACATGTGTGTTATGATTAAATGTGTGTGGGTCTGTATGTGTATGTCTGTGTGCAAGAACACGTGCGTGTGTGTCTGTTGTGCATGTGTGTGAGTGTGTGAGTGTTTCAATGCTGATTGTAAAGCGCTTTGTGCTCGATAAAAAGCGCTATATAGCTGTCTGTTTATTATTATTATTATTGTATTTCTCACAGCCTTCAAGATCGGGGATGTTTGCGGGGACAACGAGCGTTGCATGCCGGTGGTGATGGCGGCGTGTGAGAAAGAGCAGAAGACCAACGCCACCTCCATCAAGCGGTGTGTCTGCGACATCAACTGGAGGACTGTTATGCCCCAGAAAACCTGCACCAAACTGGGCAAAAAGATCATCGGTACGTCTGTCTGTCTGTCTGTCTGTCTGTCAATCCATCCGTCTGTCTGTCAATCTGTCTGTCTGTCTGTCCATCCGTCCGTCTGTTGGTCTGTCTGTCTGCGACATCAACCGGAGGACCGTTGTGCCCCAGAAAACCTGCACCAAACTGGACAAAAAGATCATAGGTACATCTGTCTGTCTGTCTGTCTGTCGATCTGTCTGTCTGTCTGTCCATCCGTCTGTCAGTCCATCTGTTTGTCTGTCTGTCTGCGACATCAACCGGAGGACCGTTGCCCCAGAAAACCTGCACCAAACTGGGCAAAAAGAATATAGGTATCAGTATGTCTGTCTGTCCATCCGTGCGTCTGTCTGTTTGTCTGTCTGTCTGCGACATCAACCGGAGGACCGTTGTGCCCCAGAAAACCTGCACCAAACTGGGCAAAAAGATCATAGGTATGTCTGTCTGTCTGTCCGTCTGTCTGTCTGTCTGTGACATCAACTGGAGGACCGTTATGCCTCAGAAAACCTGCACCAAACTGGGCAAAAAGATCATCAGTATGACTGTCTTGTCTGTCTATCTGTCTGTCTGTCTGTCCATCCGTTTGTATTTCTGTCTGTCTGTTTGTATGCAATGTTAACTATCTGCGTCAAACTTCAACAAAATGATCGATAAGAAGTACTGTGGAGAACTGATAACTCAAAAACACTGGATAACTCACAATAATTTGTGGGTCCCAGTACAGACAAACCCCTATTTTACGACCCTCTGTTAAGCGACCACCTCTCATTTGAGACCGGATTTGTTGGCACAGATGCATTTTACTATGTAAACGACCTCTCTTAAACGACTTCCTCTAAAACGCGACTTACGACCGCCATTTTGTTTTTACGACTGTTGCTGTCGTCTGCCTAGACTTTGAGCAAAGGGAAACAACCACGGTCAAGGGCCTGAAAGCGGAGTCACTTCCCTTGTTGTAGAAAAGATGGCGGAGAGCGTAGGAAAAGCACGAAAACCACTGACTTGGAAAAAGAAAACCACTGACTTTGGACGAGAGTGGAGGTGATTAAAAGAAGTCGGCAAAGTGAAACTGTAATACATCGATTGCACAATCCTATGGAGTTGGAAAGACCCAAATCCAGTTTTAATATGTCATTGTATGTGTGCATGAAGAAGAGAGTATGAACTGTGCTGAACTTTTTCTTTCTACGGCTGCCAGTGAAAACCTCTGTCATACGGTCCCTCCAATTTACGACCAATTTTTCCAGACATTTTGGAAGTCTTAAAATAGAGGTTTGTCTGTATAGTAATCTCCAAGTTGAAATGTCTTTTTAAGTCAAAATTTTGGCTATCTCAAAACAGTCCCTTCAATTTTGACTGAGGCGATTTGTACTGTACTCTTAAGTTATGTGCCTTTGCATATTGTTTATGCGCCTTTAAACATGGTTTTTCTTTTTTGTTATCTTCAACAGATGAAGAGTGTCAAGTCAATGACGACTGTGCCGACCCCAATGCCGACTGCATCAGCGGCAGATGCCAGTGCATGGACGGCATGAGGTCCAAGACTGATGCCGAATTCTGGGCCCACTCTGATGACATCACCTTGTGTGTGCCAAGAGACTATAAACTAGGTAGGAGAGAGAAAGAGAGAGACTCACACAGAGAGAAAGACATATGCGGAGAGAGACGAAGAAAAATGATGCCGAATTTTGGGCCCACTCTGACGATATCACCTTGTGTGTGCCAAAAGACTATAAACTTGATGAGAGAGAGAGAGAGAGAGAGAGAGAGAGAGAGAGAGAGAGAGAGAGAGAGAGAGAGAGAGAGAGAGAGAGAAGGGAGAGAGAGAGGGGGATGGAGAGAGAGAAAGAAAACTGATGCCAAATTCTGGGCCCACTCTGACGATATTATGTTGTGTGTGCCAACAGATTATAAACTATGTGAGAGAGAGAGAATCACACAGAGAGACAGATGCGGAGAGAGACGAGGAAAAATGATGCTGAATTTTGGGCCCAGTCTGTCGACATTATTGTGTTGTATGTGCCAAGAGATTATAAACTAGGTATGAGAGAGAGAGACAGAGAGTGAAACAGAGAGAGAGGACAAAAGACTGATGCCACATTTTGGGCCCATTCTGATGACATCACTGTGTGTGCCAAGAGACTATAAACTTTGTGAGAGAGGGAGAGAGACAGAAAGGAGAGAGAGGGGGATGGAGAGAGAGAAAGAAAACTGATGCCAAATTCTGGGCCCACTCTGACAATATTATGTTGCGTGTGCCAAGACATTATAAACTAAGAGAGAGAGAGAGTGTGTGTGTGTGTGTGTTTTTACCTCCCAGTCTTTGAGCGATGTGGATCGTTTGCTTCTTATCTGGATGTTGATAGATCATGCTCCTCCGAAATCGGTATGTGTTGGCTGAATGCGGCAGGGAGACCAGTGAAAAATGAAAACCGGACACATAAACTGATAAAGGAGAAGATGGATCATGCAAAATGATGGTGGTGATGGTGATGATCATGATGGTGATGATGATGATGAAAAAGATGACGATGGTGGTGTCAGATGAGGATGTTCATGATGATAATGATGATTATAATCATGAGGATGAAAAAGATGATGGTGATGATGATGGTACGGTCATGATGATGATGGTGATAAATTGATGATGATGATGATGTATGTGATGACAGATAGATGCAATGGACAAACGGTCTTACCTCCCACACCTCCAACACGTGAGTTGAAAATGAAAAAAACCCAAGTGAATAAATGAATGGATTGATTGATGCAGGGCTCCCCATTTTGCTTGACCATAGAGGGTATTTTCACCCCCAGGAAGCAGCTATAGAGGGTCTCTTCACCCCCAGGGTGAACTTATAGAGGTTGAAAAATCAACCAGTCTAGAATGATCAAGTACTATCATGACCTGACCTTCACCTTTGTGAGCTGATAAAAGTGGCAAGTTGGACCGCGCTATCAGCATGCACATCATGGCTTCATTTTGCAGACCTTGCTTCGACTCTTCTTTCTTCTCAATGAAGTTCTGAAGGAAGTTACTGCTTCCTTTCAAAACGCTCACCAGATCTTTGTACGCCCCTTACAGTGTTTAGCGCAGTCAGCCAAACCAGCGTCACTGACAGTAAATTTTTTGCAAAAAGCGTGATGCTCCCCACCCCCCTCTTCAATGCTATGATGCATAGAAACTCCCGATGGTAGCTCGACAGATATTTCTGGTTCGCAGTCCTCGGAGTTGCTGTTCTATTTGGCTTGGTCTTTTTAGCTTCATTTTCCGATTCTACTTCTTCCACCTCTGATTCGTCGTCCGTTTCGTGTCTTTTTCGCTTTTGCTGTGCACCGCAATCCATTTTTTTACTCACAAGAACTGAAGCAAACTTTCTCTCAACTTGTGCGCACCAACTGTAAAGCAGTTTTGAAGCTGACTCGAAGGAACACATCGGGTGATTTCGCGGAGTTGGCCGCCCGCGCAAACTGAAGGGACGTTATAAAGCAGTACAGCTTGCGTGCAGCAATGTTAAAGGAAACGCGCCCCAGCTATGTCGGCTTACAACGGATCGCTTTACATGGCCTGCGCATGCTGGAGTCTTGAAGTAGGTCGCCTAGTACACTTGCACTGAGACTTGGAAAACACGGCGGCCTCACTTTGCCTCAAACTGAACGGATCTGTGTCCTTGACAACGCTCGCTCGAAATTCAAAGCTACCGGTAATGAAAATGCGGAGTTTGCTATTTCGAGTCGTAGCTGCGTAGCAGACACCCTAATTTCGTAGCATGCTACGCCAAAATCGTAGAGTAACCAGGTCTGTCACGCACTCGGCAGATTTATAGTGCGTCTCATAACCCTTGAGTAGTAATTATAGTGCGTCGTTTCACCCCCAGTACGAAGTTTTAATGCGTCTGTCACGCACATTTGACGCACAGACGCACAGAATGGGGAGCCCTGTGATGGATGGATGAATGAAAAAGATAATTGTAGTACAATTTTGTTCTGTTTCTGCTCGACACTGTGTGCATGTGTGTTATTGTTGTTGTTCTTCAGTTTAAAATCCTTCCACTCAAATTTGTGTGTGTGTGTGTGTATGCATGCACGTGTGTGTGAGTGAGTGTGCGTGTGTGTTAGTGTGTGTGTGTGTAAATGTGTTCTCATCTGCATATTTTAGATGGATGAGAGAAGCGACTTGAATGCGTTTGTGTATACCAATGTGTATATATGCGTGTGCATGTTTGTATATCTATGAGTATGTGTTTGCATGGGGGTGACGGTGGGAATGTGAGCGCGTCTGAGTATGTTCATTATGTATGATGTTATCTTGCATGTGGAGTGAATTTTAGTTTTGTTAAGCGCCATGAGTAGTTCGTATAGAATGTGCGCTCTATGAATGTCTTTATTATTATTATTATTATATTATTTTAAATATCCACCAGATCACGTGTCAAAATCACGTGTTTCACGTGTTTTCCCTCTTATAGCTGGTAAGAAATCTTGTTTTGACCAGGTGTTACTCCCATACAAATGCCCCCAACTTGAAAACGAAACATCATTTTAAAGAGCAGCCTCAATTTCAAGTTGGGGGCATTTGTATATGGGTCACAGCTACCCAGAAAAAAACCAAGGGACTTAATCGTGGTGGGTCTTTAACTGTGAGGTTGCACTGTAATTTGGATGTCCTTCTCTCAGGTATCCAGGCCGGGGAGCCGTGCACGGGACGGAACCAGTGTGTGGATAAAGCAGAGTGTACTGCCACCGTCAGCGGAAATTGCCTCTGTCACAGCGAATATTATAACGACCAGGGAGCATGTAGCAAACGTACGTTGGTCTGTCTGTATGTCTGTCTGCCTGTCTGTCTGTCTGTCTGTCTGTCTGCCTGTCTGTGAATAAAGCAGAGTGTACCACTACCATCAACAGAACTTGCATCTGTCACATCGAATATTATAACAACTTGAGGGCGCGTAGCAAATGTACGTTGATCTGTCTGTGTGCCTGTCTGTCTGTCTTTTTCTCTTGGCCATTACCACTACCATTAGCGGAACTTGCCTCTGTCACAGCGAATATTATAACGACCAGGAGCTTGTAGCAAACGTACGTTGGTCTGTCTGTATGTCTGTCTGTCTGTCTCTCTTGGCCATTACCACTACCATCAGCGGAACTTGCCTCTGTCACAGCTGATATTATAACGACCAGGGAGCTTGTAGCAAACGTACGTTGGTCTGTCTGTATGTCTGTCTGTCTGTCTCTCTTGGCCATTACCACTACCATCAGCGGAACTTGCCTCTGTCACAGCTGATATTATAACGACCAGAGAGCTTGTAGCAAACGTACGTTGGTCTGTCTGTATGTCTGTCTGTCTGTCTCTCTTGGCCATTACCACTACCATCAGCGGAACTTGCCTCTGTCACAGCTGATATTATAACGACCAGGGAGCTTGTAGCAAACGTACGTTGATCTGTCTGTCTGTCTGTCTCTCTTGGTGTGGATAAAGCAGAATGTATGGCCACCGTCAGCGGAACTTGCCTGTGTCACAGCGAATATTATAGCGACCAGGGAGCTTGTAGCAAACGTACGTTGATCTGTCTGTGTGTCTGTCTGTCTGTCTCTCTTGGTGTGGATAAAGCAGTGTGTACCACTACCATCAGCGGAACTTGTCTCCGTCACAGCGAATATTATTACAACCGGGGGGGTGTAGCAAACGTAAGTCTGTCTGTTTAAATCTGTCTGTCTGTCTGTCTTGGTGTGGATAAAGCAGAATGTATGGCTACCATTAGTGGAACTTGCCTCTGTCACAGCGAATATTATAATGACCAAGGAGCATGTAGCAAAGGTAAGTCTGTCTGTCTGTCTGTCTGTCTCGGTTTCTGTCTGTCTGTCTTTCTTGGTGTGGATAAAGCAGAATGTATGGCCACCATCAAGGGAACTTGTCTTTGTCACAGCAAATATTATAACGACCAGGGAGCTTGTAGCAAACTTATGTTGGTCTGTGTGTCTGTCTGTCTGTCTCTCTTGGTGTGGATAAAGCAGAATATATGGCCACCATCAATGGAGCTTGTCTTTGTCACAGCAAATATTATAACGACCAGGGAGCTTGTAGCAAACATATGTTGGTCTGTCTGTCTCAGTGTCTCTGTCTCTCTCTGTTTCCTTGTCTTTTTCTATCTTTGCCTCTCTCAATCTTTTTATCTCTGTCTCTCTCTGTGTGTATCTGTCCCAAGTCTCTCTCATCCTGCGTGCCTATTTCTTCCGCTCTCTCGATCTGTCTTTCTTTGTTTATTTGTCTCAGTTTCTGTCTGTCTCTCGCTCTCTGTGTGTGTGGATAAGAAAGCAGAGTGTACCGTTTCCATTAGTGGAACTTGTCTCTGTCACAACCTCTTCCTCCCAATCACCCCCCTCCCTACCCCCCCCCCCCCCCCAACACCCCCCCCCCCACCCCATCAATTATTCACCTGCCACATGTCCTGGCACTCTGGTGATCATCTGTGGAGGTGCTGGCTCTGTTCCATTGGAGCCTATAGCTGGTATAGCTTCTCTATGGCCTGTATTAATTGACAGTGTGCACACATAACATGTAATATGAAGAACCAGACGTAATATTATCAGACTGTTTTGGAATCTTCTTTTTCGTAGGGAGGGGTCTTATAAGGGAGGTAATTTTATTACTTACAAAGAAGATCAAATTTTCCATACATAACTTTATCGTGGCAGTACCATAGCCGATGAGGTTTATCCGAGGCGTGGTTACTGCTACACATATCTGTATTAAAAAAAAAAAGATCGGGACTTTACTGGTTAAGCACTGCCTCTGGGTACTGCCTCCAGTATTGTTCCCACCATCTTTGTATTTACAAATGCCCCACATGGCCGAAAGGCCGAAGAGGGCGTAAAACCCTATTTTCACCCCCCTACTTACAAAGAAGGACAATGTCTCAGAGAAGTAGGTCTTATGTGGGAGGGAATCTTATAAGGGAGGTAATTTTAATACTTACAAAGAAGGACAATGTCTCAGAGAAGTAGGTCTTATGTGGGAGGGAGTCTTATAAGGGAGGTAATTTTAATACTTACAAAGAAGGACAATGTCTCAGAGAAGTAGGTCTTATGTGGGAGGGAGTCTTATAAGGGAGGTAATTTTAATACTTACAAAGAAGGACAATGTCTCAGAGAAGTAGGTCTTATGTGGGAGGGAGTCTTATAAGGGAGGTAATTTTAATACTTACAAAGAAGGACAATGTCTCAGAGAAGTAGGTCTTATATGGGAGGGAGTCTTATAATGGAGGTTCCACTGTAATGATAACTGTGATGATGAGACGTTTTCAAATTGTGGTTTCAGGTCACCCGGTGGGCAGTGACTGTTTTGGCTCCGGTCAGTGTGTGGTCAATGCTGAGTGTTCGTCCACTATGGGAGGGACCTGCGACTGTGTGGCTGGCTTCTACGTCAGTGGACTCAAGTGTCTGCCTTGTAAGTCTGTTCGACTGTCTGTGTGTCTGTCTGTCAGTGTGGTCAATGCTGAGTGTTCGTCCACTATGGGAGGAACCTGCGACTGTGTGGCTGGCTTCTACGTCAGTGGACTCAAGTGTCTGCCTTGTAAGTCTGTTCGTCTGTCCGACTGTCTGTGTGTCTGTCTGTCAGTATGGACAATGCAGAATGTTCGTCCACTATGGAAGGAACGTGCGATTGTGTGTCCAGTTTTTTTGGTCAGTGGACCCATGTGTTTACCTTTTAAGTGTGTTCGTCTGTCCGATTGTCTGTCTGTCTGCGTCTTTCTGTCAGTGTGGCAAATGCAGAATGTTCGTCCACTATGGGAGGAATGTGCGACTGTTGTGTCCAGTTATTGCGTCAGTGGACCTAAGTACTATTGTTGCCTTGTAAGTGTCTGTCTGTGTTTCTGTCTGTCTGTCAGTGTGTGGTCAACGAAGAATGTTCGTCCACTATGGAAGGAAAGTGCAATCGTGTGTCCAGTTTTTACGTCAGTGGACCCAAGTGTTTACTTTGTGTGTCTGTCTGTCTGTCTGTCAGTGTGTGGTCAACGCAGAATGTTCGTCCACTAGGGGAGGAATGTGCGACTGTTGTGTCCGGTTATTGCGTCAGTGGACCTAAGTACTAGTGTTGCCTTGTGAGTCTGTCTGTCTGTGTTTCTGTCTGTCCATCTGTCTGTCTGTCTGTCAGTGTGTGGTCAACGCAGAATGTTCGTTCACTAGGGGAGGAATGTGAAATCGTGTGTCCAGTTTTTCAGTCAGTGGACCCAAATGTTTACTTTGTGTGTTTGTTAGTGTATCTGTCTGTCTGTCTGTCTGTCGGTGTGGTCAATACAGAATGTTCATCCACTAGGGAAGGAATGAGCAATCGTGTGTCCAGTGGACCCAAGTTTTTACCTTGTGTGTTTGTTAGTGTGACTGTCTGTCTCTTTCTGTCAGTGTGCTCAATGCAGAATGTTCGTCCACTAGGGAAGGAATGTGCAATCGTATATCCAGGTTTTACGTCAGTGGACCCAAGTGTTTGCCATGTACGTCTGTCCATCTATCTGTCCATCTGTCTATCTGTCGGTGTGGTCAATGCAGAATGTTCGTCCACTAGGGAAGGAATGTGCAATCGTATATCCAGGTTTTACGTCAGTGGACCCAAGTGTTTGCGTGTACGTCTGTCCATCTGTCTGTCCATCTGTCTATCTGTCAGTGTGCTCAATGCAGAATGGTCGTCCACTAGGGGAGGATGGGTTTCCTCGTGTATGTGCAGTAACACTGCTTCACATTTCTTACTTCCATATTTTTTTTTTAACGGATTGTGGATCATGGGTTTCTGTGCGGAATTTGCGTGTAAAAGTCCACACAGCCTTAGAACACGGCACATTAACACGGCATGAGGGCTGAATGCCAGAACTGCCTATCTGTGTTCTTTATTCCTTTTAAAATAGACCGTTCTGGGACTAGTGGCAGGCACCCCTCGATATTAACCCTTTCACCGCCAATGTCGCATTTTAGCACCACAATGGTTTAACACCCATGCCACTAAAAGGCATCAAATCAGGACCTGTACCCAAAGACCATATTTTGTTTATTTTGGGAGGCAAGGATGGGCCTAATGTTACATATGTCACAGAGGAATTCACAATACTGCAGATATTTTATTTTCTCTACCCAGTTAAGTTTAATGGTATTTTTTGGCTGAAAAATGGCTGGCGGCGAAAGGGTTAATGTGCCGTGTTTTTCGGATTATAAGGCACACCTTTGTATTGGCCACTGCACCTGGGGTTATTAACGCCCTTGACAGTGAGAGTGAAGCCCTTGTTGGTCAGGACTGAAAAGGGCATTCACTCTTGCGAAAGGCAGCCATTTAGTGGCCTCAAATAGGGTTATTGTGAGAGTTATACCCTTGTTTGGTCAGCACTCAAGCATCTACCAAGGGCATTCACTCTAGCTAAACATGGTTGTTGTAGTGGCCAATAAGGCACCCCAAAAAAAAGTTTTACCCAAATTTCAGATTTTGTTATTATATTTTCTTACTATTTTATTATTCATATTGTAAGGCGGGGTCGGGATCGGAGTCTGGAGAAAAAAAAGTATCGCCTTATACAGTTATAGTCTCTGAAAGATATGGTGTATATTTTTTTTAAATTTTCAGCCATCAAGCCGGGTTACGAATGTCACGTCCCCAAAGTGTGTGTGGTGAACGCCTATTGCGATTTGGACAACACCGGGCTGTGTCTGTGCAGAAAGGGCTACTGGAACTACAACAACGAAGAGTGTAGAAAAGGTAAGAACGATGGTGATAATGAGGATGATGGTGATGATGATGATAATTATGGTGGTGATGATGAGGAGGATGTTGATGATGGGTGATGATGATGATGGTGATGATGAGGAGGAGGAGGATGGTGATGATGATAATGATGGTGGTGATGATGAGGAGGATTTTGATGATGGGTGATGATGGTGGTGATGATGAGGAGGAGGATGGTGATGATGATAATGATGACGATGATGGTGGTGATGATGATGAGGAGAATGGTGATGATGGTGGTGATGATGATGGTGGTGATGATGAGGATGGTGATGATGGTGTTGATGATAATGATGGTGGTGATGATAATGATGATGATGATGGTGGTGATGAGGATGTTGATGATGGGTGATGATGATGATGATGATGGTGGTGATGAGGATGTTGATGATGATGATAATGATGGCGATGATAATGATGGTGATGATGAGGATGTTGATGATGGTGACAATGGTGGTGATGATAATGATGGTGGTGATGAGGAGGATGGTGATGATGATAATGATGGCGATGACGATGATGATAACGATGGTGGTGATGATGATGAGGAGGATGGTGATGATGATAACGATGACGATGATGGTGGTGATGAGGATGATGAGGATGTTGATGATAATAATGTTGATGATGATAATGATGATGAGATGATGGTGATGAGGGGAATATATGATGGTTATAACTGATTTTATTCAGGAATTATTAATCTTTTTTATGTGCTGCAATTTTTATTTGGCGCTAGTAAATCGTTCTTGAGATAATTGCCTACAATTAGACCAGGGGTGGTGCTCAAAATATCGGGGTCACTGAAAAGATAATGACAGTCACTCACTCCACTCCTTTACCAGCAAAAAAGGACTGCTCCCTCTGCAAACTGAAAATAATGAGCACCCCCTTTCTTCAGTACAATATGGCGAGTTGTTTTACTACGTGCATGATTGCTTTCATTCAACTTTCTAGTTTCATTGTGTGTTCTTCTTCTTTCCGATTGGGGATGTTTATCCTGCCCCACGCCCAAAGTCTTCGTTTAGACTGCTGTTGGCGCACAGGATGCATGCTTTGTGAGTTTGTGTCATCCATTCCACCGGCACAACACGGCCTACTCGTACCGAATAGTGGAATGGGCTTTAACGTGCGCGCAAGATCTTGTGCATGCGTTCGCACACGGGACCTCGGTTTTAGGTCTCATGCTGTATTCAGTAACTTTTAGTATAATTGAGTTACTTTTTTGCTTTGGTGAAGACTACGCTCGGTGATAGAAAGTAAGGGCCTACAAAGCCCCAGAAAGGCAAATTTTGTGGAAATCAACACACAAAGAAACGGAAGAACAAGAAGCTGAATGGAAATGGTGAAACTGAAAGTAGAATGGCAGTGTGGATTCTTCTTCTTCTTTCTTTTCCCAACCACCATCATCAAGTTGATGGTATCAGTTGGTATGGCAGAATGCACCACTTAAATTAAGGGGTGACAGGTTATCGTGAAGGGCAGAAGCTGTGCCGGTCAGGGTTTGTCCCCAGGGACCGCTACAGTAGCCGGATTGGTCTTGCCTGGATACTGTGAAACAAAGGTCTATGGTCCACTCACCCCCTCCACACATGCACACGCACACACACACACACACACACGCACACACACAAACATTCACACACACACACACACACACACACACACACACACACACACACACACACACACACACACACACACACACACACACACAAACATTCACACACACACACACACACAAACATTCACACACACACACACACACACACACATACACACACACACACACATACACACACACACACACACACACACACACACACAAACATTCACACACTTTTTGTTTTGTTTTTTCCACACACACTTTGCCCCAAATTAGTTTTCTAATTATTTTATTTTCCGCATTGCGCAACCTCTTAAGTAACTGTAATGTCTACTGAGACGGCGTGACAAGAACTTATTGAAGAATTGAAGAACCGATCATTACAGTATGTCTAGTGGATTAATCACTGGATGAATTAATCAATAATTGACATTGATTTTTTTAATTTCAGCCATCAATGCTGGCAAGGAATGTTCAGGGTTCGGGCATAATTATGTGGATTTGGCTGAATGCACCATTTGTGACCTTAAACCACGAAAGGGACATTAAGTGTCAAACTGAACAATCTGAGAAAATTATACATTGGAAAACTTCAGACAATTCTTTTTCTATTGATACCAGAACCATTCCTGCATCTTTTTCCATTCGAGAGTTATGAGCATTTAAAGTTAGTAGGGTGAGCGTCGGCCATTTTGAGAAATCACAGTCTAAAGTCTAGTCTAGCTGAAGAAAATGCTTTGACCTACTCGTTTTAAAACACTTACAATACCATTTAGAAACCACATTAAAGATTGTCCTTTACAAATATGAAAGATAAGATGTTAGAGAAAACAAAAATACCCATAACTCAAAATTTACAAAAAATTAGATTTTTGACTTTGCAAGCCTGTTGTAAGAAACTAGCCCAGCGACTTAATGTCCCTTTCGTGGTGCTGGGTCACATTTATGAAAAAGGGGTGCATAATTATGGCATCAATCATTATGTCTAATAGACGATTTTTAGAAAAAAAACTATGGGAGAGCACTTCGTGAAAATTAGCGTTGATTACCTCGACTTACTCGGTTGAAACTATAGCAGCCATGGTGTCGAAGCTTGAAACCGCAGGATGCCAGTCAGCGACTTGCAAACATCTTTTTTTTAGAAAAATTAGCCACTTGCTACAAAGTGATAGAACTTGCAAACTGTGACGTAAAAATATAAATTGCATCAAATTTAGAATGACGCACTGCGTTCTACATGCTGTGTGTCTCAAACACACGAAGCGAGGGCTGGGGATTTACCTGAAGGTAGAGTAACTTCCCCTGTTTGACCGATTGAATTAGGCGATATCACTCCCACACACCATGAAATTACTACCCTTAACCCTTTCACCGCCAGCCATCTTTGAGCCAAGATTTTCCATTAAACTTACTTGATCTGCAATGGCTCCAACCCACCTGCGTGCGCATCTCGACCCTTCCAACGGAAGTGTCGCCATCTTAGTCCTTATTTGTGTGTAAGCAAAGTGAAAATGTTATCTAAATGTGTAAAGAAAACATCCAGATGTTATAAATACAGTTTAGATAAGTTTCGAATTGGAACAGCCAAATATGCAGCATCGATCTGGCATTTTTCAAAAAAAGGTAAGGACTAAGATGGCGGTCTCCCATAATATGGCGCTCCTTGTGGCCGGATATGACGACACGTGGGTACCAACAATATTGTGGGATTTCTCTGTGACACATTTACAATAGGGTCAATCCTTACTGCCCAAATTTAGGAATACAATATAATTGAATAATAGACCCTGATTTCAAGAGTTTTAATGACATGGGTGATAAATCATTAGAGGTGGGGGGAAAAAACGGTTTGAACCGAAAAACCAGTGGTAAACTTTCGCGGTTCGAAAAACCGGTTCGAGTTGCTGTGAACCGGTTTTTTTAACTACAAACTGAAAGTAAGTTTTTCTTAGAATAACGCATTCTTTTCGAAAAACAACACTGATTCTCAGCGCAGATTGGGTGTTTGTAAACCAAGAGTAGCTGTTTCTAGTTTGTGGTGGTGTATGGCTTTGACTTTGACTGAGTGTTGAGTTGAGTGTGTGTGTGTGTCATAAGTCATAGGTTTCTTTATTGTGTGTGTATGTGTGCGCGTGCGTGCATGTGCGTGCATGTGTGTGTGTGTGTGTGTTTGTGTGTGAATATTCTGACAAATAAATAAGTGTTTCCATATAGGTGAAACTAGTGATGCGAGTACTGGTGGAAAAAACCTAACCGGTTCGGCAAAACCGGTTCGAAGAGGGAAACCCCGGTTTAAAACCGGTTCAGATTTTTGAACCGGTTCTCAACTCTATGAATCATTATGGTGCAAAAATGCGACATTGGCGGTGAAAGGGTTAATTATTTCCGAACCATTCCTATTGATTAATCAGTCAGCGAGTGAATTAATCAATAATTGATTTCAGCGATCAGTGCTGGCCATGATTGCTCAGGATTTGGGCAGTGTGTGGTTTTGGCTGAATGCACCACCTATGAAGGAGGCAAGTGTGACTGCGAGAGTGACTATTACGCTCACGGCAGTGGGTAAGAAGTTGTTTTATTTCTCAACATTTGTATTGGTATTGGTATTGGTATGCTACTTTATAGTCACAGAGACTCGTTATCAAAAAAAGTCTATCAACTTTCCAGGATAAAGCATTTTCTTGATTTAGAGAGTCGTAAACTTTTTTTCAATGCTTATATCCAGTCACACTTGTGCCTGAAGCCTGAATTCAAGCAGTTTGATGCTGGTTCAGGCAGTGGTCTGCCTGAAGACAATGCTCTTCTCGTGCTCATTTTGCTCTTAAATTGACCATTATAGCAAGGGTTATGATGTAGAGTTCAGGCAAACTCTTTGGTCACCCCATGCACCCTTGTTTATAGTCACACTCTTTTTGACTCTGCCTTTTCCCTTTGCTTTCTATCATCTACTATCTTTCTGACTTATTGGCCCATTCTGCCTTTTTTCCAAAAAAAACTTCCAAATAATTTTTCTCCTTTGAGCTCCGAAATCGGAATGTGTCGGCTGTACGCAGCGGGGAGACCAGTGAAAACTGAAAACCGGACACATGCGTACCTTACCCATCATGGCCATATGGCCTGGGAACGCAGAAGAAGAAGAAGAATAGTCACAGAGACTCGTCACTGTAAAAAACCCACCAGGTTGCTCCCACTTGGAGAGGGCATCACGGCTTGTGCTGCGCCACCCTTTTTTTTTCCATGCGTTTTTTGTGTGACGGATCGGGAAGGGAGAGGGGAGTAAATTTTGACCTAATGACAACTGGGCTCTTTAGCGTGCGCAAAGTGCATGGGCACGCGGGACCTCAGTTTTTGTCGCCTCATCCGAAAGACTTGGTGTTCAGACCATAAGGTCTAGTGGGAAAGTGACCGTAAAAACTCCTCTGTGACAGGAACGATCTTGGCTTTGTTGCTTGCGAGGCAAACACATTTCCTGTGAGCCACTCCAACACTAGGGTTTTAGGTTTTTTTTCGTGCTTTTGTTTTTCTACAAATCTTCTTCTTTTTCGATCGCTCAGACAATTTGCTGTCAATTATGAGCGCAGATGTGTCATGCTGCCGTTATGCGCCTATCTAAGAAATAGTTAGGCCCAGCAAGTCCGACTTCGGTTGGAGAAAATCTTGTTGAAAGTGTTTCGTGAAAAAAGGCAGGAGAATGGACCGGTAAGGCAGAAAGATAGTAGATGACAGTAAGCAAAGGGAAAAAGGCAGCGTCAAGCACAGAACTTCCAGAAGGTGGGGAACTATTTATGCAAAAGAGCCCCCGGTATCCCCACGGGAGTTTGTACGATTAATACTAGTCCTGTTTCTGTCTCTGCTCATTCTCCCTCTCTCTGTTTCTCTCTCTATATATATCTATCTCTCTGTATAGCATTCAAAACAGTAGAAGAAACAAGAAGTGGGAAAACTGGTGTATATTTTATTTATTAGGCAAATATTTCGGGCTACTGCCCTTTGACCATGCCTGTCTCCTATCTCTCTCTATATCTCTCTCTCTATCTCTCTATCTCTCTCTATATCTATCTCTCTATCTCTCTATATCTATCTCTCTATCTCTCTCTCTCTATATCTATCTCTATCTCTCTCTATATATCTCTATCTCTCTCTATATATATCTCTATCTCTCTCGACCTTTTGAAATAATGACAATAAAATGTTCAGTGTTCTCTCTCTCTCTGTCTGAATTTCTCTCACTTTCTCTTTGTCTCTCTCTCTCTATTTCTCTCTTTCTTTATGATAAAGCATAATGTCAAATTGCTCGAGGACATCAAGCCCCATTGCGTGTCTTCAAACTTTATGGATATCTGTGGTTCCATTGATGTTCGAATGTGCCAGTACTTTATGTATATGCGTGTCTATGTATGACTTTGGCCTTTCTAAGGGCCAGTGGCCTATAGATATTAAAAATATTGTTCTTGTTCTTTCTCTCTCTCTCTCACACACACATGCACGTGCGCAAGCATGCATGCATTTACACAGATACACACACCGTCATATTTTCCTGTAATTCTTCATACTGTTATTGCTATTACTACCATTGTTGACCCAAAAAATTATTTTTAAGCGGCAACCCCACCACAGGGCTCCCATGGACCCCCATTTGGGGGTCTATGAAGTACTAAAATTATTCTAAAGGACCCTCTAAAAGAATGTGCAGAGGGTCCCAGGGATGCACTAGAATAATTGTTTTTAGCATTCTCAATGCTACTGGGACCCTCTTGATGTAAGCTACTGTGATGTTTTTAATTCTAGACGCGTCATGTTTTTACTTGCTAAGTTTTTGATTTATTATTATTAATGGGGTTTATTTTTAACAAAAGTATTTTAACAAAAAAACTTTGATTATGTTTTTACCTTGTGTTTTTATCCCTTTTTAATACGTGGTAAGATTTAACGTGGTGACAGCCCTGACATGGCATTAGTTGTCAACGGGGCTATTATTTTAATCTTAATCTTAATCTCCCGCTTCTAGGACCCTCTATACTGTAAGTGAAGGAGTCCCTGGGACCCCTTGTTTTGCCGGGACGATTGGGAGCCCTGCGGGCTACCACTAATGCTGGTTTTGTTCGTTGTACAGGAGATGCCGAATACGGAACAAACCGGGCAGATCCTGCACCTCGGATGACCAGTGTGTCGCCAATGCCAAGTGTTCTAGGTGAGGCACTGGTTTTGCTTCAATCATGTCTGTCTGTCCGTCAGTCAGTCTGTCTGTTGATTTCGTCTCCAATGCCAGGTGTTCCAGGTGAGGCACTGGTTTTGCTTCAATCATGTTCTGTCTGTCCGTCAGTCAGTCTGTCTGTTGATTTGTCTCCAATGCCAGGTGTTCCAGGTGAGGCACTGGTTTTGCTTCAATCATGTCTGTCTGTCCGTCAGTCAGTCTGTCTGTCTGATCTGTCTCCAATGCCAGGTGTTCCAGGTGAGGCACTGGTTTTGCTTCAATCATGTCTGTCTGTCCGTCAGTCAGTCTGTCTGTTGATTTGTCTCCAATGCCAGGTGTTCCAGGTGAGGCACTGGTTTTGCTTCAATCATGTCTGTCTGTCCGTCAGTCTGTCTGTCTGTTGATTTGTCTCCAATGCCAGGTGTTCCAGGTGAGGCACTGGTTTTGCTTCAACCATGTCTGTCTGTCCGTCAGTCAGTCTGTCTGTTGATCTGTCTCCAATGCCAGGTGTTCTAGGTGAGGCACTGGTTTTGCTTCAATCATGTCTGTCTGTCCGTCAGTCAGTCTGTCTGTCTGTCGCCAATGCCGAGTGTTCTAAGTGAGGCACTGGTTTTGCTTCAATCATGTCTGTCTGTCCGTCAGTCAGTCTGTCTGTCCGTCAGTCTGTCTGTCTGTCGATCTGTCTCCAATGCCAGGTCTTCCAGGTGAGGCGCTTGTTTCAATTCAATCATGTCTGTCTGTCCGTCAGTCTGTCTGTCTGTCGATCTGTCTCCAATGCCAGGTGTTCCAGGTGAGGCACTGGTTTTGTTTCAATCATGTCTGTTTGTCCATCAGTTAGTCTGTCTGTTGATCTGTCTGTTAACCTGGTATAGTTTTTGTCTTAACGGTCGTGAATAACTCAAATCCATACCTTTTTCTGCATGCATCATATGAGGCCTGGCCAGATGTCCTCGGCTGAACTGGGGCATTTAACTTATTCATAAATGTCCGGAATTAATAGATAGCTGTCAATTTGATGCATTTGCTTCAAGGGAAGTAAATCTGTGTGTACACCATACTTTGGTCACTTCTAATCTCGCTTCACTCCCTTACACCACAATTTTGCCTCTGACTTTGCTTTTGTTGTGGGGGGGAAACCAATCGGTGTAGAAAGTTTTTCCATATAAAGTATATATATAAAAAAAAAGTCTGATCTACCACTTCCCTATGTCTAAACCTGGGACGGTATTCACGTTGAGATAGCATGAGACTTAGCATGATGCTAACTTAGAAGCTCTTCCAATGTCCTATAGGATTTAATAGGACTTTTGGAAGAGCTTCTAAGTTAGCATCATGCTAAGTCTCATGCTATCTCGACATGAATACCGTCCCTGAAGTAAAAACCCATGATCTTCTTTCATTTCTCCTGTTGTTTATGTCTGTTTTGTTTGTGTGTATGGCTGGAGTGATTTGTGAGTTTTTTTAATCATTCAAAATCGTTGCGATGCGAATGAGTTAATGGTCGTGCATGACTTACTCCTTCCTCTACCTGTATCTCCGTTCCTCTTCTGACAAACTTATCCTTTCTATTCCTCGTACTAACACTAAGACAAATGGTGAACGTTCATTTTCTTTCAGCGCCCCTTCTGTCTGGAACACCCTACCATATGAACTTCATTCTGCTAAATCTTTCCAGTCTTTCAAAACCTCTCTTAAAACTCACCTCTTCTGGCAATACCTCTAATTTCTTCCTTGTCCTGTTTCCTGCCTTAAAATGATGTCCCCCACATTGTGGGTGGTAGGGGAACACCCTACCATATGAACTTCATTCTGCTAAATCTTTCCAGTCTTTCAAAACCACTCTTAAAACTCGCCTCTTCCGGCAATACCTCTAATTTCTTCCTTGTCCTGTTTCCTGCCTTAAAATGATGTCCCCCACATTGTGGGTGGTAGGGGAACACCCTACCATATGAACTTCATTCTGCTAAATCTTTCCAGTCTTTCAAAACCGCTCTTAAAACTCACCTCTTCCGGCAATACCTCTGATTTCTTCCTTGTCCTGTTTCCTGCCTTAAAATGATGTCCCCCACATTGTGGGTGGGTGGGTGTGCGCGCGTATGTGGGTGTGGGTGTGTGCGTGCGTGCGTGTTGTGGCTGTGTGAATGTTTGTGATAGTTGATATTGTAGTAGCTTATTTATGATTTATGTATTTATTTAAACAATTGTGAAGCGCCGTGAGCTCAAGAGAGAAAGGGCGCTCTATAAATGTTATTTATTATTATTATTATTATCTCGCTGATATCTTACTAAGCCCTCTCTCCCCTCCCCACTTCAAGCCCATTTCCTCTTCATATCAAATTTTCTTCTAAACAGCATCGGTGAAATTCAAAAACCTCGTATCTCGATTTTTTTGGGATTTTTTTTAGTTAGATACATAGTCAGCTCTCTAATTTTTCCCGCCACCTTCCACCAAAAGCTTGTATCTCTAACGACTTTCTATCTGGGGTAAATGAGGTTGTGAAAATAGACGAAAAATTTGTAAGTCCCAAATTCAGATCTAGTTAAGGACAAAAACCTCGTAACTTCGTTCTTTTTCAAGTCTTAAAAAAAAAAATGGTTTAAGTTTTAACAAAATGCAGGACTAAACTCGCAATGTCTTGAACAACATATTCATCATAGTTAATCAATTGTGGTAAACGCGGTTAATTTTTAAAAGTTTTTTTTTTTTTTTCTTCTCAAAACTACCAAAATAGATACGAGGTTTTTTAATTTCACCGACGAAATGCTTATAATATCTAATATCTATCTCAAATCCTATGTTATCCCGTGCTGCACATCTTCGTCTTTGAACCCCTGTATATGTCAATAATTGCTGATAGACGGCAGGTGGACATTCCTGGAAGAATAAGATGTGTGTCTATTATGAATGGATGCATAGAAAGAATACTGTATTTTACGGACTACAAGGCGCACCTGATTATAAGGCGCACCCCCCAAATTTGACACAAAATTCAGATTTTGTTTTCTCTATTTCCTTACTATGTCATCAGTCACATTATAAGGCGCAAGGATCTCAGTCAGGGGAAAAAAGTATCGCCTTATAGTCCGTAAAATATGGTACTAATCAAACAGATGCTGTTCAATTATGAGTGCAGATGCGTCATGCTGCTGCAATAATCATAATAATAATAATAATGGATGTTTGTTGCGCTCTTTCTCCGAAGAGCTCAGAGCGCTTACAAAGTTAACTTTAGACAACAACAATAACAATAGTAATAAACACAAAACATTCAGAAATATATATATAGTAAAAAGCCAACTGTCCGTGTGTGTGTGTGTGTGTCTGAAACACAAAACGGGCCTTTATAACTCCGCCGTTTTTCGACCGAATCGCTTCAAATTTGCTGTGAGCCCTAACGGGGCGATGGCAACGGCAACCGAGGCGGCCGTGTCATTTGCGCGGTTTTGCAAATGCGTGAAACGCGCATCCGACGGCCTTTCGGCGCCCGTATCTCCGGTATTTCTGGACCGATTGCCTTCAAATTTGGCAGATATATGACCGGGGACGCTGACTATCAATGTGCTAAGCCGGAAGCGAATCCATCACTTAGGCGCATAACAGCAGCATGATACAAAACGGGCCTTATAACTCCGCCGGTTTTCAACCGAATCGTGTCAAATTTGCTGTCAGGCTTGCTGTCACCGGGGCAAAGCCTAGCAGCAAATTTCAAGAAAATCGGGAGAGCGCGTCACTCTCAGAGCAGCGCCAACGGGAAACAGGGCCTTATAACTCTGCCGTTTCTTAACAAAATCGCTTCAAATTTGCTGTACTCAGCGTTACCAGTACTTGGCGTTACCGTTACTAGTATATATTAAATACAAATCTGATAAATAAATAAAAAAAAAAAATAAAAAAAAAAAATAATACAAATCTGATACTTCACACGTGTGCGTGCGCACACGCACACACACACAAACGCACGCACAGCACACACACAGAAAAGACATTCCTACCCAAAGGTTACTTTACATGCAAGCGAGTACCGAAGTCATGAGTGCGACCCAGTCAGCCAACACGGGTAGCAAAATGCAAACCAGACCAAACTGCCAGTCGTTCTGCCAGCCTAGTCCAATCCACATCACACCACCCGCAATGTGCCCAACTAAAAGACAGTTAGGCCCAGCATGTCCCGACTTCGGCTGGAGAGAAAATAGTTGTAAGAGTTTCTTGAAAAAAGGCGGGAGAATGGACCAGTAAGGCAGAAAGATAGCAAGATGACAAGTAAGCAATGTTCCCTGAAGTCGGAGTATGGCTGCCCATGTGGCGGGGGCCCTTTAAAAGCAGCCATGCACGTAATCTTCCCACCCCAAGGCCATGCGAAATGTTCACTTGGCACTGGGTGTGCCCTCAGAGCGTATGGCCGCCCATGTGGCGAGGCCCTTTAAAAGCAGCCATGCACGTAATCTTCCCACCCAAGGCCATGCGAAATGTTCACATGGCACTGGGTGTGCCCCCAGAGCGTATGGCCGCCCATGTGGCGAGGGCCTTTAAAAGCAGCCATGCACGTAATCTTCCCACCCCAAGGCCATGCAGGAAATGTTCACTTGGCACTGGGTGTGCCCTCAGAGCGTATGGCCGCCCATGTGGCGAGGCCCTTTAAAAGCAGCCATGCACGTAATCTTCCCACCCAAGGCCATGCGAAATGTTCACATGGCACTGGGTGTGCCCCCAGAGCGTTTAAGCTGGGGAACGAAAACAACAACAACAGTAAGCAAAGGGAAAAGGCAGAGTCAATGAGAGTGACAGATTAGAGGCAGTTACAGGCACTGAACGTCCAGAAGGTGGGGGGAACTATTTGTACGGAAGAGCCCCGGTATCCCCACTGGAGTCTTCTTCTTCTTCTTCTTCTTCTTGTGCACCAGTTCTACTCGACCAAACCAGATCTTGACACAAATAGTGACGGTTTTTTCCAGCTCTTGTTGGCTGCCGTAGAGCTTTGTTCTTTGAGAAGTTTCTGCTGACCACACTTCTCTCCTCACGGGAGTCGATCTGTTTTCTTTTATGAAAGGTCTTCAGGTTTATCCCTTTCACCGCCAACGTCGCATTTTTGCACCACAGTGATTTAACACCCATGTCATCAGAAGGCATCAAATCAGGGTCTGTTATTCAAAGACCATATTCTCTTAATTTTGGGGGGTAAGGATAGGCCTTACTTTAAATATGTCACAGAAGAATCCCCAATATTACAGAAAGATGTTTTTCTCTACCCAGGTAAGTTTAACCCTTTCATCGTCACTGTCGCCTCTTGGCACCACAATGATTTAACACCCATGTCACTGAAAGGCATCAAATGAGGGTCTGCTGACCATTGACCTTATGTTCTTTATTTTGGGAGGTAAGGATAGGCCCTATTTTATGCATGTTATAGAGGAATCCCCAATATTGCGGACATAATATTTTCTCTACCCGGGTAAGTTTAATGGTACATTTTGGCTGAGGAGTGGCTGGCGTTGAAAGGGTTAATTTAATGGAATTGTTTTGCTGAAAAATGGCTGGCGGAGAAAGGGTTCATTTCAACTTCTTTTTTAAAATAAAATAGTGATTACCCCAATATTTTTCGTTTTTAGATAACACGGGAGTTGATCTGTTTTTGTTTTATGAGAGGTCTTCGGGTGTAATTTGAACATTTTTGTTAGTTGTTGTTGTTGATGTACCTTGGCTAAAAGACTCCAGGGATCATCCCAACAGCCGAAGCCCATGAACACTATGGTACAAACGCATCAGCTAGGGATGAGAACATTACATGCGTGACCATTTTCGATCACCCCCGCCATGTAGGCAGCCACACTCCGACTTCGGGGGACTTTCAAAACCCAAATGAAAACTCACTTGTTTCAAAGAGCTTTCTCTCTGTAACTTTTCACATTAATTAGATGATGATCGAATGAATGTGTATGTTAGCCCAATTGCGTGTGAATCGGTGAATGTGAGCACCTTGAGTTTAATTCTAAAGAAAGGTGCCATATAAATACTATATTATTAATTTTTCAGAGATGAGATTTTTCCTCCAATCGGAGGATTTCCTCCTTTTTGATGGCCCCAGAGGTCATTTTTGAGATCAGTGTAAATCCATTGAGAAACTTGGGGGGTGGGGTGTTTAGTTTTGTGTTGAATTGTAAACGTGGCAAGACATTTTGTTCTTGATTGGTTCATTCTCAAATTGTTTCCAGTTTCTGCTTGGGGCAGCCAAGACTGCTCCATTTATCATTACTCTGCAGTTGGCAACGCTGAAATCGGAAGTTATTAATTTGTTGATGAAGCCTACTCCGGGCCACGGAGGGCCACGGACCCCTGGCTTCTTTTTTCCTCCTTTTTGGTTTTCTGAGAATCTCATCTCTGATTTTTGCTAGTGATTACCGTAACCTTTTTTTTTAGATACCGCTGCACGTGCAAACCGGGATTCTACGACAACGGAGGCGTGTGCGACCCGGCGAAGAAAGTGGGCCAGCCCTGCACCTCCACCAAAATGTGCATCCCCAACGCCCAGTGCTCTTCCTCCACGGGCGGCGTCTGCGAGTGCAAGACCAGCTTCTTCGACGTCCTGGGCGAGTGCAAGAGCGAGATCCCCGCGGGGCTGGGCTGCACGGGACCCGGGCAGTGCGTCAAGAACGCGGAGTGCGTGCAAGGCACGTGCACGTGCAACCCGGACTTCGTCACGCGCGAGGGGACGTGCTGGCCGCTCATCCCCGCCGGGGAGGTCTGCACGGCGACGGACGTGTGCGTCACCAACGCCGAGTGTTCGGCCGCGAGCGGTACCTGCGAGTGCGAGGCGAGGTTCTTCGACAATTTCGGGGAGTGCAAGCCATTGTTGAAGGCGGAGGAGATCTGCACGGGGTTCGGGCAGTGCGTGGAGAACGCGGAGTGCTCCGGGGAGAGGGGCGGGGTGTGCGTGTGCGACGACGGGTTCTACTCGGAGGCTGGGCTGTGTCTGCCGCTCAGAAGCGAGGGCATCATCTGCAAGATGACGCGGCAGTGCACCTCTAACTCGCAGTGCGTCAGAGGTGAGTAAATCGCCATCCGCATGCCAAAGAGACATAACTCAAAATTGATCATCTTCGATGTGTTGGACTTACCAGTTGATCTAGACAAGCTGCATCATCTAACAAAGCTGTAAAACAACAATTGGCAAAGGTAAAACACTGATGGTGACGCTAAATGAACAAAATATTACGTTATGTGGCCTGAAATGAACAAAATATTGAGTTTTCCAGTCCTCATGTGAAGTGACGTCATTCGACTTACGTCTCTTTTGCATGTGGGCAGCGAAATGATGTGTGTTGTATTACGTGGTGTGGTGTGTTGTGTTGCGTTTTTGTTGTGTTAACTTGTGTTACGTTTTGCTGTGTTGTATTATGTTTGGCTATTATCAACATTTTCGCCCGTAAGGGAGATCATTTGATGACAGAAAAGAGTGAAACAGGTCGTTCTTTCCGTCATCAGGTTATCTTCTCTTACGGGGGAAATGTCAATTTTGACTCATGTGTTGTGATGCTGTGTCCTAAAAAGAAGAAGAAAACCCCCCGAAAACAAAACAAATTCTATCATGCTTTGTTTTGTGTTGAGTTGCATTATGGGTGTGTTTTGTTGTAGCCTATTGTATTGCATTGCATTGTATTATGTTATGTTGTATTGTATCATAATGTATTGTGTTGTACAGACAAACCCCTATTTTACCACCCTCTGTTAAGCGACCACCTCTCATTTGAGACCGGATTTGTTGGCACAGATGCATTTTACTATGTAAACGACCTCTCTTAAACGACTTCCTCTAAAACGCGACTTACGACCGCCATTTTGTTGGTTTTTACGACCGTTGCTGTCGTCTGCATAGACTTCGAGCAAAGGGAAACAACCACGGTCAAGGGCCTGAAAGCGGAGTCGCTTCCCTTGTTGTAGAAAAGATGGCGGAGAGCGTAGGAAAAGCACGAAAACCACTGACTTTGAAAAAGAAAACCACTGACTTTGGACGAGAGTGGAGGTGATTAACAGAAGTCGGCGAAGTGAAACTGTAATACATCGATTGCACAATCCTATGGAGTTGGAAAGACCCAAATCCAGTTTTAATATGTCATTGTATGTGTGCATGAAGAAGAGAGTATGAACTGTGCTGAACTTTTTCTTTCTACAGCTGCCAGTGAAAACCTCCTCCAATTTACGACCGATTTTTCCGGACATTTTGGAAGTCTTAAAATAGAGGTTTGTCTGTATTGAAGTCTCTTACAACTCGGGTCACGAAAGTTACAGAATGAACTAGATTTAGGCTGGGCTCAGTAGCAAAGATTTGAATGCACATATACCAGTAGGTTTATTAGCAAAGTCTTAAAGGGGAACCCTGACGGATGAGTTTTTGCAAGAAACACGTCGAGATCACCAGAAAGACAGCCTTTTCAAGGATCGGAACACTCACTTTGCTCTGGTTTCCTAGAAATCAAACCGTCAAAACGGCGATTCCTCCTTGGCGGAGTTGCCAGAGAGAGAAGCCATTTTGGACGGGGTGGGTGGAGGCCACGCAGAGTGGTTAAAGCTTTTTCTTTGTGGTGTAGCAAAAACATTTTGAGCTATTTCCTTTGTTGTGAGCGAAACTCCTTTTGATAAACTGTAAATAAAATGGCTTGTATTGTGGACATTTTGTGATTTTGTCTAAGCGACTCAGGCGGCCATTAGAAAAGAAAAGGCATATGCCTTCTCTTTCACTGAAATAATTTGACTTCCAGCACCTCCGCCAATGAGGAATCGTCGATTTGACAACCAGAGCAAAGTAAGTGTTGCGATCTCTGTAAAAGGTGTTTTCCTGGTGATCTTGACGTGTTTCTTGCAAAAACTCATCCGTCAGGGTGCCCCTTTAAAGCAGTGATGCCCAATATTTCATTTTCAAATTAATGTTTGGAGTCTTGGTATTTACTGTGGTATGTTGAAGGATATATTCTTCTTCTTCGATTGCTCAGTTTCCTGTCATATGAACACAGATGCGTCATGCTGCCGTTATGCTCCCGAAATAGTTAGGCTCAGCATGAGTCATTGAGCGTTTCTAGAAAAAAGGCAGGAGAATGGACCAATAACTTGAATAAGGCAGAAAGATAGTAGATGACAGAAAGCAAAGGAAAAAGGCAGAGTCAAAGAGATTAGACAGAACTTCCAGAATGTGGGGGAAACTATTTGTTTGGAAAATAAACGGTATCTTCACTGGGAGAAGAAGGGGGGAGGAGGAGGGGGGAAGGAGGAGGAGGGGGGAAGGAGGAGGGGGGGGAAAGAGGGGGGGGGGGAGGATATAAACAAAATTAGATGTGTGTGTGTATTGCCCAACAGACATTGGTGTTTAGTGGTCATTGTGGGGTTTTTTTAAAATGAAAAATAATAAAATTCAAATAATCATCATGTTTTCTATTATTGACCTTTTACCCCTCAGGCGTGTGCACATGCAACACGGATTACTACGCACAGGCTGGCAAGTGCCTCAAGAGGAAGGCGGAGGGAGAACTCTGTGATGCGGCAGGCCAGTGTCGGAAGAACGCGGAATGTAGTTCCGACGGCAAGTGTCGGTGTGATCCTGGGTACTATGCCGACATGGAAAACTGCTCTCGACTCAAAGAAGTCAAAACCATGTGTACAAGTGAGTATCTGGATATCAATCAATCAATCAATCATTTATTGTCCCAATCTCATTAAAACAAGGAAATTTGTCTTGCAATCGACCAACACAAAAAACTAAAACACAATAAAATGCAATAAATGCGAACATCCTAATAGTGGTGTCTGTACACGTGAGCACCCCCACCCCCACCACGGCAACGGAGCGACAGGCCAGTCACAATGTAACTTGCCTATCGCCGTGCCACCATGTGAAAGAGTGAGAAATGCCCACTTGCACAGAGACCCCAACATATTAAACATCTTCACACACACGCACACACACACACACACACTTGCCAACATTTTTTTTTAAATGAGGGGCATCCAGTGGCCATAAACTGAGAGAACTTGCAAAATGTGACGTAAAAATATAAATTATGTCAATTTTAAAATGACGCACAGTGTTCTAAGTGATGTGAGTCTAATCAAGCACGCGAGCCGAGAGCTGTGGATCTTCCTGAAGGTAGAGTGACTCCCCCTGTTTGACCGATTGAATTAGGCAAGATCACTCCCACACACCATGAAATTACTCCCCTTGATTATTTCCGAACAATTCCTATTCAATTGACTGATCGATTTGATTTTTCTGTTTAATTATTCACTTTCAGGGGACTACGAGTGCGTGGAAAACGCGCTGTGCGACGCGGCCATCTTGGAGTGCTCGTGCAAGCTGGGATACTACACGGAGAACGGGAAGTGCTTCCGGCTGAAGAACGAGAGCGAGAGGTGCGACGGGGCCGGCCAGTGTGTCGACTTTGCCGAGTGTGTGTTCACTGCGGGCAGAGGCATGTGCAGATGTATGAAGGGATACTATCCCGAATTGGGTGAGTTTTGAGAGAGATGGAGAGAGTGTGTGTGTGTGTGAGAGAGAGAGATTGAGTGTGTGCTCTCTGCGGGGAGAGGCATGTGCAGATGTGTGAAGGGCTACTATCCCGAATTGGGTGAGTTTTTGAGAGAGACTGTGTGTGTGTGTGAGAGAGAGAGTGTGTGTGTGTGTGAGAGAGAGTGTGTGTGTGTGTGTGTGAGAGAGAGAGATTGAGAGTGTGTTCACTGCTGGGAGAGGCATGTGCAGATGTGTGAAGGGCTACTATCCAGAATTGGGTGAGTTTTGAGAGAGATGAGAGAGAGAGAGAGAGAGAGAAGGAGGAAGAGAGTTTTGAGAGAGAAGGATGAAGAGACAAAGTGATTGAGTGTGTGTTCTCTGCGGGCAGAGGCGTGTGCAGATGTGTGAAGGGCTACTATCCAGAATTGGGTGAGTTTTGAGAGAGAGAGAGAGAGAGAGAGAGAGAGAGAGAGAGAGAGAGAGAGAGAGTGAAAAGAAGGAGGAAGAGAGTTTTGAGAGAGAAGGATGAAGAGACAAAGTGATTGAGTGTGTGTTCACTGCGGGCAGAGGCATGTGCAGATGTATGAAGGGCTACTATCCGGAATTGGGTGAGTTTTGAGAGAGAGAGAGAGAGAGAGAGAGAGAGAGAGAAGGAAGGAGAGAAGAGTTTTGAGAGAGAAGGATGAAGAGACAAAGTGATTGAGTGTGTGTTCACTGCGGGCAGAGGCGTGTGCAGATGTGTGAAGGGCTACTATCCGGAATTGGGTGAGTTTTGAGAGAGAGAGAGAGAGTGAGAGAAGGAGGAAGAGAGTTTTGAGAGAGAGAAGGATGAAGAGACAAAGTGATTGAGTGTGTGTTCTCTGCTGGGAGAGGCGTGTGCAGATGTGTGAAGGGCTACTATCCGGAATTGGGTGAGTTTTTGAGAGAGAGAGAGAGAGAGTGTGTGTGAGAGAGAGAGAAGGAGGAGAGAGAGTTTTGAGAGAGAGAGAGGATGAAGAGACAAAGTGATTGAGTGTGTGTTCTCTGCGGGGAGAGGCGTGTGCATATGTGTGAGGGGATACTATCCGGAATTGGGTGAGTTTTGAGAGAGAGAGAGTGAGAGAAGGAGGAAGAGAGTTTTGAGAGAGAGAAGGATGAAGAGACAAAGTGATTGAGTGTGTGTTCTCTGCGGGGAGAGGCGTGTGCAGATGTGTAAGGGCAAGACAAACTTGATGATTTTAAGATCTTCTTTCCTCCTTAGTGGAGGTTCGCACTGAAATTTGTCTGTTTACTCTTTCAGGTGAATGTCTCGGAGAATGCAGAGTGTAACATGCAAGACAAACTTGATGATTTTAAGATCTTCTTTCCTCCTTAGTGGAGGTTCGCACTGAAATTTGTCTGTTTACTCTTTCAGGTGAATGTCTCGGAGAATGCAGAGTGTAACATGCAAGACAAACTTGATGATTTTAAGATCTTCTTTCCTCCTTAGTGGAGGTTCGCACTGAAATTTGTCTGTTTACTCTTTCAGGTGAATGTCTCGGAGAATGCAGAGTGTAACATGCAAGACAAATTTGATGATTTTAAAGTCGTCTTTCCTCCTTAGTGGAGGTTCGCACTGAAATTTGTCTGTTTCTTCTTTCAGGTGAATGTCTCGAAGAATGCAGAGTGTAACGTGCAAGACAAACTTTTATGATTTTAAGGTCTTTTACAGTGGCGGGGATTTGTCGTACATAAATCGTGGGGGATTGTTGTCGCGGGAAATTGTGAGCGGCGGGGAACTTTTACGCGGGGAATTGTGCCGGGGGGAATTGTCGTGCAGGGAACCTTCTTTCCTCCTCAGTGGAGGTTTGCACTGAAATTAACAGAGATGAGATTTTTTTGATGGTCCCAGGCGTGTCATTTTTGAGATCAGTGTAAATCTGTTGAGAAAATGGTGGGTTTTTTTTTTGGGGGGGGTAGGGTTAAGTTTTATATTGAAGCGAAAATGCAGTGAAAACTTCGACAGATATTTTGTGTTCAATCAGTTCATTCTGTTTGTCTGTTTCTCTCTCTCTCTCTGTCTCAGAAAAACTCACTAGCCCTGAGTCAATGGTCTTCATAATTTCACACATTCTTGTAGGATCAAGGAGTTTAACCCTTTCACTGCCAAAGTCGCATTTTAGCACCACAGTGATTTAACACCTATGTCACTAAAAGGCATCAAATTGGGGTCTGTTATTCAAAGACCCTATTGTCTTAGTTAGTGGAAGTAAGGATAGACCTTATTTTATATACTGTCACAGAAGAATCCCCAATACTGCAGAGTGGCTTTTGCTCTTTACCCAGGTAAATTTAATGGAGATTTTTGGCTGAAATATGGCTGGCGGTGAAAGGGTTAAATTTGTAATAATTTGGAGGCTGATTTTTACAGGTTCAAACACAGAAATTCTTCAGCTTCACGGGGCTTTGCCCTCTGACCCCCATCAGGGGCTTTGCCCCTGGACCCCACTACGGGCCTGTTCCTGCCTTCCCGGACTCTCGCCTCTTTTTTCCTCCTTTTTGGTTCTCTGAGAATCTCATCTCTGAATTTGTCTGTTTTTGTGTGTGTTCTTTGCAGGGCAATGTCTCCCGGTTAAAGACGACCACGAGCCGTGCGCCGCACTGGGACAATGCACGGAGAATGCAGAATGCAACGTGCAGGACAGTCTGTGCAAGTGTAACCCCGGCTTCTACCCTAAAGGCGGAAAATGCTTCAAGTTGAAGGTATGGGACAGTAAAAACGACACCTTCTTCTTCTTCTTCTTTGTTGTTGTTTTAGTGCCCTGGCTTAAAGACTCCAGGGATCATCCCTACAGCCATTTGCCTTGGCATGAGGCTGTGTCAGACCAGTTGACATAAGCTAGAAAGACAAGGCTACATCAAAATGTTGTTATGCTCTGAATGGTTGTGCGGGGACTGTCTTCAGCCATGACCAGGGATGCATCTAGAGCGCGGCATTGCGGCATTGCCGCAAAATTGTTGATGTTCCCGCAAAAATAAAAATATGCTGCGGGAAAATCCCCCCAAATTTTGTGAAATCCCGCAAACGAAAAAATCGTTTGAAAATAACTTGTTCGGCACTAGGCCTAGATTGCGTGGCTGTGTGGGCTGTACCGAGTCTGCATTTCCTTTCGACAGTAAAGAACGAGCATTTTGATTGGGTCTTAAAAATAGCATAGCCAATCAACGGCTTTCTCTTTCATTTACTATTTCCGGGCGCAGTGTAAGCGAGCCCGCTCAAAAATGGCATCGCTTCTGGATTATTTTACTGTGACTTCTAAAAAGAAAGAAAACAGTGCGACTGTGGAGGGCAACATTGATCAACAACCTTGTTGTTCCTCATCGGCAGTTAGTGATGACAACGAGGAAAGTTCATCGAATGACAAAGCATCGGATCAGGACTGTGATGTCACCGACGATCCCATTGCTAGTAGTGTCGCTCCACCACCTTTCAAAAAGCGAAAGCATGAGTTCATGGCGGAAAATGCTTCAAGAAAGTTGGAAAAAAAAACGCAGACCTTGGCTAGAATTTGACTTCGAATCAAAAGCAATGTTTTGTGACTGGTGCTTACAAAGCAAAAAGAACAATGCGTTCACCACAGGTTGTAAAAATGGCACTACATCCCTTGATCGACACGTTAACTGGCATTGATTTACCCCCGCCCCCCCAAACTATTTCCAGATCCCCCAAATTTCCACACCAAGGGGGGCAATGCCCCCCAGTTTAGACATTTCTAGATGCATCCCTGCATGACAAGCTCCTAGCATAACATCATCAGTCTAAAATCCCCCGAAGACGGAGTGTGGCTGCCCACGTGGCGGGGTAATCAAAAACGGTCACACACGTAATGTTCTCATCCCTAGCTGGTGCATTTGTACCATAGTGTTCAAGTGCTTTGGCTGTTGGGATGATCCCTGGAGTCGTTAAGCCAGGGAACAACAACAACAACAACATCCCTACAGCCGAAGCACCTGAATACTATAATGCACCAGCTAGGGATGAGAACTGTACGTGTGTGACCGTTTTTGATCACCTCACCACGTGGGCAGCCACACTCCGACTTCGGAGGAGAAGGGCTTCTTCTGCATTCCCAGGACATAAGGCCACAATGGGTACGTATGTGTCCGTTTTCCAGTTTTCACTGGTAGTGTCCTCGCTGCATTCAGCCGACACATTCCGATTTCGGAGGAGTTCAAAGGAGAAAACTATATGGAAGATATTTTTTTGTTGGGAAAAAAAAGGCAGGAGAATGGGCCAAAAAGTCAGAAAGATAGTAGATGACAAAAAGCAAGGAAAAAGGCAGAGTCAAAGAGAGAGACAGATTAGAGGAAGTTACAAGCACAGAACTTCCAGAAGGTGAGGGAACTATTTGTACGGAAGACCCCCTCTCCCTGTTACAGGACGTAGGAATGCGCTGTGTGATGCCATAGACTGGTGCGCGGCACACGCTCACTGTGACATGTATCAGTATTGTATGGTATTGCACTATATTGTATGTCACTGTTGTTACAGGACGTAGGAACGCTGTGTGACGCGATAGGCCAGTGTACGGCACATGCTCACTGTGGCATGTATCAGTATTGTATTGTATGGTATTGCACTATATTGTATGTCACTGTTGTTACAGGACGTAGGAACGCTGTGTGACGCGATAGGCCAGTGCACGGCACACGCTCACTGTGACATGTATCAGTATTGTATTGCACTATATTGTATGTCACTGTTGTTACAGGACGTAGGAACGCTGTGTGACGCGATAGGCCAGTGCACGGCACACGCTCACTGTGACATGGCTCTCGGAGAGTGTGTGTGTGACGATGGTTACTTTCCCTCCGGCCCAATTTGCAAAGAAGGTAAGCAGCATTCATATTCATTAAAGACCCACTGACCCGGCTGGATAAAGTCCCTTGGTTTTTTTTCTGGGTCGGTGTGGCCCACATACAGAATTTCCTCATATACGATTGAGGCTGCTCTTTAAAGTGATGTCTCGTTTTCATGCATGAGGAAATTTGTATGGGAGCCACACTTGGTCAAAATAGGATTTCTTACCAGCAAGAGAGAGAAACGCGTGAAACACGTGATTTTCACTCACGGACCTGGTGGGTCCTTAACAGTTTTGTTGTTGTTGTCATTGTTTGCAATTTTTTGTTTTAATCTTAGACATGAAAAAAAAAAAGCATGCATCTGTCCTGAATAAATGCTAAGCTGATAAGTCTTTTATTTATTCAAATATTCTGTTATTTGTAAATCTTTCATGATATACTGTAATTTAACGAACTTCCTGTTATGTTTCCTTTCTGATTTGTTTTAAAATGGCCTCCGTTACTTTTTAAGGTATAGGGGATAGAGGCGGCGTGGCGTAGTTGGTTAGAGTCGCTGCTCATAATCCAACGGGTCTGCGAGTGAGCTGGTTCGAACCCAGTTCCGTTTGCGTTGTTGTGTCCTTGGGAAAGACACTTTACTTCTAATTCCTGGTCCTTCGGATGAGACCGTAAACCGAGGTCCCGTGTGCGAACGCACGCACAAGATCTTGCGCACACGTTAAAGCCCATCCCACTACTCGGTGTGAGTAAACCGTGTTGTGCTGGTGGAATGGATGACACAATCACCCTGACCCTGCGATCGCAATTATGCCGAAGAAACAACACTTGTAAGTACCGAAGTACCATTGTACGCATATTGCACACACACATACACACACACCCCACGCTCAACAACAATTTCGATAGACGTTGAAGTTGGGTTTGGACAGGAAGTTACAGCATGCGTGTACGTCCCTCTATACCCCCGGTCAACAAAAGTTCCGATGGTAGCAGAAAATCCTGGTGGAAGGACTTCTCGGCCAGCAAAATTACTGACAGATTCCTGAAATTACTGACTTCAGAGCTTGGGAGTACTGACAGTGAAAATTTGGGGTAAACAGGTGTGCAACAACAACATGACAGGGCTCCCAGGGACCCCCATTTGGGGGTCTATGAAGCACTAAAATTCTAAAGGACCCTCTAAAAGAATGTGCAGGGGGTCCCAGGTATGCACTAGAAAAAATATTTTTAGCAATATCTATGCTACTGGGACCCTCTATCCCGCCTCTAGGACCCTCTGTACTGTAAGTGAAGGAGTTGCTATCCCGCATCTAGGACCCTCTATGCTGTAAGTGAAGGAGTCCCTGGGACCCTTGTTTTGCGGGACGATTGGGAGCCCTGAGCATTCACAATGCCACTGGGACCCTCTATCCCGCCTCTAGGACCCTCTATGCTGTAAGTGAAGGAGTCCTTGGGACCCCTTGTTTTGCGGGACGATTGGGAGCCCTGAGCATTCACAATGCCACTGGGACCCTCTATCCCGCCTCTAGGACCCTCTATGCTGTAAGTGAAGGAGTCCCTTGGACCCCTTGTTTTGCGGGACGATTGGGAGCCCTGAGCATTTACAATGCCACTGGGACCCTCTATCCCGCCTCTAGGACCCTCTATGCTGTAAGTGAAGGAGTCCCTGGGACCCCTTGTTTTGCGGGACGATTGGGAGCCCTGCATGATGATGTCCTTGTCGTTTTCCTTTCCAGTGCTGCCCCCCAACAGAAGGTGCACGGCCTTGGGGCAGTGCGTGCAGAACTCGGAGTGCGTGGGCGGGCGGTGCACCTGCGACAAGGGTTACTATGCCGACCTGGACCGGTGCCTGCAGAAGAAGCCCCCCCTTCAGCAGTGCGCCCGGGACGTGGAGTGC
>CM065710.1:9255074-9300074 GCA_017654935.2 Phymorhynchus buccinoides
TCAGGCCTGGTTAATGCCGGGATATCATAATTAAAGGAAGCATAAAATAAAGCCCTGTCATGTAGTCTCAGATCGATACGGAACTCCATAGCATCATCATCATCATCATAGTCATCCGCCTCATTTCCATCAATCATTAAAAAGAAAAATGTTTCAAATTCTGTGGCTTTGCGAGCCTTGCTCTCTTGTGACCTCAGTTTCGGTTTCCAATCCAGTCTATGCCTTGGTGCGTTCAGGTCAAAGTCATGGGGATCAGTGTGTTGTGGGGAGCTGTCGGTGGACGGTCGTGGTGGCGCTCTCGTAGAGGATCTCACTCACGCTGGCTCCGCGACTAAGAGAATAGTGTAATCGGTAGGGGGCTTAGTAGGTGGTGTCCTGAACAGGCTCCACTGAACTCCACCGCAGTGCAGTGTCTCCTCGGTTGGTTGCCTCCTGATGGCCTAACATAGATTCGCTCCCCTTGGACTGCTGGTCTCGGATTCTGCGACCTGAACAAGTGGAGGTGTGGCTGCGAGTTGGGACTTGGAATGAGCGGCGTGGGAGCAACGCCACTGTACAGCCCAGAAGATGGGACAGCAACAAAAAAAAAAAGTTCTGCATAGTTATGCAGGGATCGTGTTTAGCTATGACAAGCTCCTAGCATAACATCATCAGTATCCAAAATCCTCCGAAGTCGGAGTGTGGCTGCCCAAGGGGCGGTGTAATCCAAAACGGTCACACACGTAATGTTCTTATCCCTAGCTGGTAGCATTTGTACCATAGTGTTCAAGTGCTTCTTCGGCTGTTGGGATGGGATGATCCCTGGAGTCTTTAAGCCAGGGTACGCCAACGACAACAGCAACAACAGCGTCTTTTCTGTGTTGCAAACCCCAGGACATCGAGGCGGGCAAGCGCTGCACTGGTCCCGGTCAGTGCGTGGATCACGCCGAATGCTCCGGGGTGACCAAGCTTTGCGAGTGCGACCGCCGCTACTACTCCGAGTTTGGCACCTGCTATCCGCGAAAGCTGGTCCCCGAGGAGTGCAGCGTGGGGCAGTGCGTGAGGGACGCCACGTGTTCGCCCACTGAAGCCGTGTGTCGCTGCAAACCTGGCTTCTACGTGGAGCTGGGACGGTGTGTTGGAAGTGAGTGGGGAGAATCGATGTTGATGATGATAATAATAGCGATGATGATGATAATAGCGATGATGATAATAATAGCGATGATAAGGATGCCACGTGTTCGCCCACCGAGGCCGTGTGTCGCTGCAAGCCTGGCTTCTACGTGGAGCTGGGACGGTGTGTGGGAAGTGAGTGGGGAGAATCGATGTCGATAATAACAGTGATAATGAGATTAGTGATGATGATAATAATAGCAGTGATGATGATAATAATAGCAGTGATGATGCTAATAATGTAAGGAAAAGGGTGGGTTCGCCCACCGAAGCCGTGTGTCGCTGCAAACCTGGGTTCTACGTTGATCTGGGACAGTGTGTGGGAAGTAAGTGGGAAAAATCAATGTCGATAATAATAACAATATTAAAAACATTTATAGAGTGCACATTCTAGACAAACTACTCATGGCGCTTAACATCATACATATCGAACATACTCAGACGCACTCGCACTCTCACCATCACTCCCAGGCAAAACAAACATGCAAACATAATAATACAATAATAATAGTGATGATGATAATAGCAGTGATGATGGTAATAACGTAAGGATGGTTTGTGTTCCCCCACCAAAGCTGTGTGTCGCTGGAAACCTGGGTTCTACGTGGAGATGGGACGGTGTGTTGGAAGTGAGTGGGGAGAATCGATGTCGATGATGATGATAATAGCGATGATGATGATAATAGCGATGATAAGGACGCCACGTGTTCCCCCACCAAAGCCGTGTGTCGCTGGAAACCTGGGTTCTATGTGGAGATGGGACGGTGTGTTGGAAGTGAGTGGGGAGAATCCATGTCGATGATGATAATAATAGCGATGATGATAATAATGGTGATGATGATAATAATAGTGATGTTGATAATAATAGTGATGATGATAATAATAATAGCGATGATGATAATAATAATAGATGATGATAGCGATGATGATAATAATAGCGATGATGATGATGATAATAGCGATGATGATGATAATAATAGCGATGATGATGATGATAATAGCGATGATGATGATAATAATAGCGATGATGATAATAATAGCGATGATGATAATAATAATAGATGATGATAATAATAATAATAGCGATGATGATAATAATAGCGATGATAGCGATGATGATAATAATAGCGATGATGATGATAATAATAGTGATGATGATGATAATAATAGTGATGATGATAATAATAATAGCGATGATGATAATAATAGCGATGATGATAATAATAGCGATGATGATGATGATAATATCACGATGATGATGATAATAATAGCGATGATGATGATGATGATAATAGCGATGATGATAATAATAATAGCGATGATGATGATGATAATAGCGATGATGATGATAATAATAGCGATGATGATGATAATAATAGATGATAATAATAGCGATGATGATAATAATAGCGATGATGATAATAATAGCAATGATGATAATAATAGATAATGATGATGATGATAATAATAGCGATGATGATGATAATAATAGCGATGATGATAATAATAACGATGATGATGATAATAATAGCGATGATGATAATAATAGCGATGATGATAATAATAATAGCGATGATGATGATAATAATAGCGATGATGATAATAATAGCGATGATGATAATAACAACGATGATGATAATAATAGCGATGATACCAGCCGCCGTGGTGTAGTGGTTAGCGTCGCGGACTACTGGCTGGGAGGTCTGGGGTTCGAATGCCATCAGAGGCGAGGGTTTTTTCGGTCCTGGACCGACTCCTACCCAGAGTGAGTGGCTATGGGCTCAATGGGAAGACTGAAACCACACAGTCGAGTTTCATCCGCTTAACGGATGCGATTCTGAGAGTGTTGCTCTAATTGCAAGACCAACACTGCAGGTGTCTGTAGTTCTCGGGCCTGGTTAACGCCGGGATATCATTATGAAAGGAAGCGTAGAGTACAGCCCTGCCATGCAGTCTCAGACCGATATGGAACTCCATAGTATCATCATCATCGTTATCATCGGCCTCATTTTCCATCAATCATAAAATTAAAAACAATGTCTCAAATTCTGTGGCTTTGCATGCCCTGCTCTCATGGTGACCTCAGTTTCGGTTTCCAATCCAGTCTATGCCTTGGTGCGTTCGGGTCAAAGTCATTGGGATCAGTGTGTTCTGGGGAGCTGTCGGTGGACGGTCGTGGTGGCGCCCTCGGAGGAGGACCTCACTCACGCTGGCTCCGCGACTAAGAGAATAGTGTCGTCAGTAGGGGGCTTAGTAGGTGGTGTCCTGAACAGGCTCCACTGAACTCCACCGAAGTGACTCAGCAGAAGTGCAGTGTCTCCTCGGTTGGTTGCCTCCTGATGGCCTAACATAAATTCTCTCCCCTTGGACTGCTGGTCTCGGTTTCTGCGACTTGAACAAACCCAGGTGTAGCTGCGAATTGGGATTCGGAACGAGCGGCGTGGGAGCAACGCCACTGTACAGCCCAGAAGAAAAAAACACACACAAAAAAGCAAAAAAAAACACACAAAAAATAATAGCGATGATGATAATAATAGCGATGATGATAATAACAACGATGATGATAATAATAGCGATGATGATGATAATAGCGATGATGATAATAATAGCGATGATGATAATAGCAGTGATGATAATAATAGCGATGATGATAATAATAGCGATGATGATAATAACAGTGATGATGATAATAATAGTGATGATGATAATAATAGTGATGATGATGATAATAATAGCGATGATGATGATGATAATAATAGCGATGATGATGATGATAATAATAGCGATGATGATGATAATAATAGCGATGTTGATAATAATAGCGATGTTGATAATAATAGCGATGTTGATGATAATAATAGCGATGATGATAATAATAGCGATGATGATAATAATAGCGATGATGATAATAATAGCGATGATGATAATAATAGCGATGATGATAATAATAGCGATGATGATGATAATAATAGCGATGTTGATAATAATAGCGATGATGATAATAATAGCGATGATGATAATAATAGCGATGATCATAATAATAATAGTGATGATGATGATAATAATAGTGATGATGATAATAATAGTGATGATGATGATAATAATAGTGATGATGATAATAATAGCGATGATGATAATAATAATAGTGATGATGATAATAATAGTGATGATGATAAATAATAGTGATGATGATGATAATAATAGCGATGATGATAATAATAGCGATGATGATAATAATAATAGTGATGATGATGATAATAATAGTGATGATGATGATAATAATAGCGATGATGATGATAATAATAGCGATGTTGATAATAATAGCGATGTTGATAATAATAGCGATGATGATAATAAATAACAGTGATGATGATAATAATAGTGATGATGATGATAATAATAGCGATGATGATAATAATAGCGATGATGATAATAATAGCGATGATGATAATAACAACGATGATGATAATAACAGTGATGATAGTAATAATGTAAGGAAGCCATGGTATACAGGTTCTCAATCTCTTCAATTATTTTTTATATCAGTAGATCAGTTGGCTGAAATAGACGATTTTCGGAAAAAAAACTAGGGGAGAGCACTTCGTGAAAATTAGAGTTGTTTACCTCCATTACTCGGTCAAATACCAAAGCAACGATGCGACAATGGCGTCAAAGCTTGAAACCGCAGGATGCGAGTCAGCGATTTGCAAACATTGTTTTTAGAAAAATTAGGGGTGGCCAGTATAGCCACTGATAAAACTTGCAAAATGTGACGTAAAAATATAAATGACATACATTTTAAGAATGATTCCTATTGAGGAACAATTCCTATTGAGGAAGAGGTGAATAGAAGGGGAAGGAAGGTCCCCAATCATTTCTGATTCAATAGATTTGGAGGTTTAACCCTTTCACTGCCAATGTCGCATTTATGCACCACAATGGTTTAACACCCTTGTCACTAAAATCAAATCATGACCCGTTATCCAAAGACCCTATTTTCTTAATTTTGGGAGGTAAGGATGGCTGGTACCCACGTGTCGTCATATCCGGCCACAAGGAGCGCCATATTATGGGAGACCGCCATCTTAGTCATTAACTTTTTTTGAAAAATGCCAGATCGATGCTGCGTATTTGGCTGTTCCAATTCGAAACTTATCTAAACTGTATTTATAACATCTGGATGTTTTCTTTACACATTTAGATAACATTTTCACTTTGTTTACACACAAATAAGGACTAAGATGGCGACACTTCCGTTGGAAGGGTCGAGATGCGCACGCAGGTGGGGGGGAGCCATTAGGCCTAATGTTATGTATGTCACAGAAGAATTCGCAATATTGCAGATGTTCTTTTCTTTACCCAGTTAAGTTTAATGGTATTTTTGGGGCTGAAAAATGGCTGGCGGCGAAAGGGTTAACCCTTTCACCGCCAATGTTGCATTTATGCACCACAATGGTTTAACACCCTTGTCACCAAAAGGCATCAAATTATAGTCTGTTATCCGAAAACCCTATTTTCTTAATTTTGGGAGGTAAGGATATACCTTACTTTATACATGTCACAGAGGAATTCCCAATATTGCAGATAATTGTTTTTTCCTTACCTAGCTAAATTTAAGGGTATTTTTTGGTTGAGAAATGGCTGGCGGCGAAAGGGTTAACAGAAGTATTAGGGTTGATTGCACTGCAAAGTTTTAAAGCTATATGTTGAAAAAACTGATACGTTTGATGTTTTCTACCGATCGAGCATGTTTTGCGTCCTTAGCTACAGATTGTTTTGTGTGAGCTTGACATCATCTGTAATCTGAAAGTCATGCTGTACAGACCTGCGATGCGTTCAGACCTGCCACTTGCTCCGATTTCAGAGGAGCAGCTCAGATATGTTGAGCATTGCTCCTAGCTCCTCTTGCAACCTCCCCAGCTCCTATATTTTAAAATCTGTCTTGTATACATTTTCTACTCAATTTCACAACAAAGAGCATGCATTCAAAGCACCAGCTAATGGACATCTAAGGGTCAGCACGAGACAGTGAGGGGCTACACGAAGCATAGGCCTATCTCAGGCTAAATGACCAACAAATATTGTAGATTGGTCAATATTTCTTTCTCTAAAATGGATCTCAAATTGACAATGGTCAATATTTCTTACTCTAAAATGGATCTCAAACTGACAAAAACGACTGCATGTTTGAAGAACAAAAGAGAAGGCCGCACATTTCGAAGTGGCAATGGATTTTACTGGGGGCCAGGCCAGCCCCTAGATTCTCGCTCCTCTTTTTTATTCTCAGAATGTGGCAGGTCTGTGCGTTCTCAAAAATCTCAAATCCGTATTAGTGTAAATATAAGTTTTTCTCTGCATTGTTGAGGTTTGTTGTCGAGTGTACAGCCCAATGTTTATCATAGTAAATTATGATGTGATTATATTGTTTATGACAGGGTTCCCACAAGTCCTTGAAAACTTCAAAAGTCCTTGAAAACTAGCAAGGCATTTTCCAGGGCTTGAAAAGTGCTGGAAAAACAGCACAGGCCCTAAAGCTCCTGGAAAAGTCCTGGAATTTTCTTAATCTGCTAACCAGATTCTGAACTTTCAAGCTAGCAAAACCAACACTTGATCTCTTTTAAAATATGTTTAGTAAAATTAAAAGTTAATTCTTGTTTGTTTTTTAATTCAAACTTTTGACCACCATATATTGTGACGGCAGACAACCATCCTACTGCATATGGACTTTTGGTGTGTGCATCTTTCTGTTTGTTTCAAATCATCAGATTAATTCGACATTGGCACACCTCCATATGTTAATGCTTTCTATCCATATTATAAGCAGAATTTTTAGTCATTTGAAATTTACCAGCATGGTCCTGGAAAAGTCCTTGAATTTTTCTTTAAGAGATCTGTGGGAACCCTGTAATATGATGTAGATATTATTATACAGAATGAACAAACTGTTGTGTGCGTTGCTCAACAGCCGTCCCTCCAGGTGTGAACTGCAGCAGAGAGGGCCAGTGCGTGGCCGATGCGGAATGCTCCATGACGTCGGGACAGTGTCGGTGCAACGACGACTTCTACCAATCAGACGACAGCTGCCTCCCCGTCAAACCGCCGGGAAAACCGTGCTCGGCCGACAACCAGTGCGTCAAAAACGCCATCTGCAACAATTCGCTTAGCTCCTGCGACTGCCGGGAAGGGTTCTACAGCGACAAGGATCTGTGCCACAAGGTGAAAAACGAAGGCACCGCGTGCTCCAAGTCGGGACAGTGTGTGGATCATGCGGAATGTTCCACTCCTACCGGAGGGGTGTGTCGCTGCCATCCGGGGTACTACGGCGAGAAGGGAGCGTGTCTGGAGAAAGTCCCGGAGAAACAGGCCTGCAACGAGACGAGGCAGTGCGTGGATGACGCGGACTGCACCGCGGGCGGGAAATGCGTGTGTCGGGAGGAGTTTTACGGGCAGAGGGGCGTGTGCGTGCCGGACATTCCGGAGAGTGGGAAATGCGTGGAGAGTCGACAGTGCACGACGCACGCCGTGTGCGTGCGCGAAGCTGGCGGGGAGAAGGCGTGTCGGTGCACGGAGGAGTACCACGCGGAGAACGGGAAATGCAACACCGACGTTCCTGTCGATCAGCGATGCAAGGGGGATTATCAGTGCACGACTAACGCTCTCTGTTCCGCCAGAACGTCCCTCTGTGTGTGCGAAGACGAGTTCTATGACGATTTAGGAAAATGTCACCCGGTGATTTTAGAAAACAAGGAATGCAACCTTACCAAACAGTGCATTGACAACGCCACGTGTACGGAAAACGTCTGCGCCTGCAAGCACGGTCACTATGACAACAATGGTCGTTGCCCTGCCGTGCGTCCTGTCGAAGAAGGCTGCAAGGAGGATAAGCAGTGCGTCGATCACGCGACGTGCGTCATCGAGCCAGGACAGACGAACGGGAGATGCAAATGCTTGCCCGACTATTACGACAATCAAGGACAGTGCTTCAAAAGGATTCGAGAAAACGTCTTCTGCACAGAGACGAAAGAGTGCGTGGCTAACGCGGAATGCACGAAGAGCTCTTTCACCAAAAAGTGCGCCTGCGTGCACGGCTACTACGGGAGCGACGGCGTGTGTTTGGAGGTGCGGCCCGAGGGAGAGAACTGCACGCAGACGAGGCAGTGCGTCGACAACGCCGTGTGCAACCAGGTGACTAAAGAGTGCGAATGCACCGAGCGATTCTACGGAGAAAAAGGCCTGTGCTACCCCGACATCCTTGTCGACAAAAAGTGCAACGAAACGCGACAATGCACGCGAAACGCCGAATGTGACGCCGACCAAAACACATGCAAATGCGTTGACGGTTACTACGACGATAACGGGAAATGTTTCGAGAAACTTCCGGTGGACGAAGGATGCCGGACGCAGAAGCAATGCGTGGACAACGCAGAATGCGTCGGTGCGGCATCCGACGCGCGTTGCCGGTGTGTCGACGGTTTCTACGACGAAAATGGCCGGTGCTTCACGGACATCCCCGAGGGGTCTACCTGCAACCGAACGGAGCAGTGCGTTGACCACGCCGAGTGCTCTGAACCCGGAGGTCACTGCTCCTGCGTCAAAGGCTACTACGGTCACGCCGGCCTCTGCTTCGAGGAAATCGAAGCCGAACGGAAATGCAACGAAACGAAGCAGTGCGTGTCGAACGCGCAGTGCGCGCCCAACGGAACGTGCGTGTGCAACAGGTTCTACTACACGGACGCCGGGCGTTGTCACGAGGTTATCAAGGAGAACAGAGCCTGCAAGGAATCCAAGCAGTGCATATACGACGCGACGTGCGAGGGGACCGGTCTCGATAGGAAGTGCAAATGTAAGGAGGACTTTTACGCGGAGGAGGGGTTCTGTATTCCTGACATCTTGGAGAACGAGCAGTGTAACGAGACCAGGCAGTGCGTCAGCAATGCGGTGTGTGCTTCCATGGCCGGGGGGAGGTGAGTTGCTGATCTTGGCTTTTTTTTCAGTTTCGATCAATCAATCAATCAATCAATCAATCATTTATTATCCCCATTTAAAACGAGGAAATTTGTCTTGCAGTCAATATAAAGGAATACAAAATACAATTACAATGCAATACAATAAATATATACACATTAACTCTTAGTGTCCTATGCCGCACCGATCCGCACCTCACCGTCAGTCCTAAACCGCATGAAAGCGCACCGATCCACCCACGTTGTTTAGTCATATTGCTAAGGAAGTGGGAACTCTCTAATGCAGAGAGGAAGCTTTAACGACAGCCAGAAAGCATTCGACTTCCTGTTGCAATGGCCGGCATTTGCATGGAGGTCGATTGAAAGCTAATTTTGATCGATTTTCTTCGCAATTGTTTTGGACAATCTTTTTTCATCAAAATGGTGGCATTCCGAACGATGGATGACGATGTCATCGATGTTTTTACTGATAAATTGTGTGCCAATCGTGATTTTGGACTTAGTTATAGGGGCCAGAGTGAAGTGATTGTTGAGACTTATGCTAGTGCAGTGCCTACTATGGTTAACTTTGACTGTCGATCGGCAGAAAATCAATCGAACGATACTGTTCTATGCTTGTAATTTCCTCTAATCTGCCACTCTCTTTGACTCTGCCTTTTCCCTTTGCTTTCTATCGTCTATCTTTCTGACTTATTAAACCATTCTCCTGCCTTTAAAAAAAAAAAATGTTCCAAATAATTTTTCTCCTTTGAGCTCCTCTGAAATCGGAACGGACACATACGTAACTTACCCATTATGGCCTGGGAATGTAGAAGAAGAAGAAGAAGAATGTCATAATGATAAAAATTATGTTGCGGCAAGGCATAAAAACACATGCATTTACCTCGTTCGCATCGCCACAAATCACTCCAGCCATGCACACAAACAAAACAGACATAAACAAAAAGAGAAATGAAAGAAGATTACAGGTTTTTACTTCAGGTTTAGACATACGGAAGTGGTAGATCAGACTTTTTATATACATATATAGACTTCATGTAGAACAAGCGCGAAATCGCAATAGTTTGTGGCACGCGGTCTATTTTTACCACTCCAATCATGAGTTACCTCCCCTGGCTTTTCAATAATTTTAATCTGTAAACCAGAATGTTATCTCTGCACCATTTCGTAACTTTTTATATCTTTTGGAAAACATTTAAAACTATGTATCCTACTTATACTCATCAAAAGAAGCACCGCATACTCGTCGTGTCTGTTGTAGTGTCTGTATTACGTATGTTTATTATTTTGTACGCTTTTAAAATACATCATTTTAAAGAGCGGCCAGAAGTGTAGACTCGATTTGAAGTGCGACAATTTTGTCAAAATGTGCGACAATTTTGGACCGACAGACCGACCGACCGACCGACACCGACCGACCGACCGACAAAGTGAGTTATAGGTTTGTGGCTTGAGCCACAAACAAAAACTCTTCAGCAATGGACAACTTAGGACGATAAATTGACCACCAGAGGGCAGTCCAACTGTTAGGGGCTTATCACGCGCTATTCTTAGCTGGGCGTAGTGAGAGAGAGAGAGAGGGTGGGACTTGGACGATATATTATGTCACTGTATGGGTATATTTCATAAGAAAACAAAAAGCAAAAGAGAGAAAGCACAAGAGAGGGAGAGATGTATTAACGTATTATGGGTCCTACAACGGCGTTGCTCTCACGCTGCTCATTTCAAATCCCAACTCACAGCCACACCCTAGCCTGTCAGATCACAGAATCCAAACCCCACGCCTCAAATCTTGTTCTGACCCGCAGGTGTAAGTGCACAGAGTACTATTACGGGGACGGGGGATCCTGCCATCCCCGCATCTCAGTGGACCAGCCCTGCACTGCCATTGGTCAGTGCGTGGACAACGCAGAGTGTGATCTGACCATCAACCGATGTCGCTGTTTTGTCGACTACTACAACGACACTGGGATGGTGAGTCTGAATTGTGTTCTACTGCGATGGAGTGTAGATCCGAGTTCGAAACCTGGGTACATGGGGATTTTTCCTCTCACTCTGCACTAGGCCTTACGGTCTGACTGTGGAGTCTTTCGGATGAGACGATAAATCGAGGTCCCGTGTGCCCATGCACTCCTTAGCACATGTTAAACTCAGTGGCAACGAAAAAGTTGTCATTTGGTCAAAAATTACCTCCACCCCTTTCCTTCCTCATCAATCACAAAAAATTGCATGCCAAAGAAAAATATGGGTGGCGCGCCTCTGGCTGCAACGCGCTCTCCAGGTGGGAGCAACCCGAATTTCATAGATGCCTCCGTGACTATAAAGTACCTAATACCTAATAATACTGTATACCAAAATACCACATACCAATACAGTGGAACCTCCCTTATAAGGCCTCCCATTATATGACTCCCTTCCATATAAGACCTACTTCTCTGAAGCATTGCCATTCTTTGTAAGTGTTAAGATTACCTCCCTTATAAGACCCCTCCCTTATATGTCAGCGTACAGTGGAATCTCCCTTATAAGACCTTTAAAAATCATCCTTCTTCTTCTTCTGCGTTCCCAAAATGCTGATGGCCGGTTGATCAAAACCCGAATGTTGATGGTTTTGATGAAATGGGCGGTTTGTTGAAGGGCGTTTTCTGTTCCCCCACAGCTTCGTCTGCATGTCTGTCGAAGCTGGCCATACAGTCGATCTCGGACAGTACTGTAGATCATCCAAAATGAGGTCGGTAAAGGTAAAGATGTGCCACCCCCCCCCCCCCCCCTGCATTTCTCGGTTAATTGCAATTTTCCGTTTTTGCCTTTCTTACCAAACATAAAGCTGTATTTTATTAACCTTTTTGGCTAATAACCTGTTTGGAATACTAACCCTATCACTAACCCTAACCCTACCCACCCCCCCCCCCCATAAGACGGGAAAACGCAATGAACCATGACTGTGACAAATGGCGCCGTGTACTGCAATACATAGGGGGGGGGTGTCCTATTAGATAATGGCCTAGGGTTAGGGATAGGGTTAGTATTCCAAAAAGGTTATTAGCGAAAAAGGTTCATAAAATACAGCTTTATGTTTGGTAAGAAAGGCAAAAACGGGAAAATGGAATTAACCGAGAAATGCAGGGGGGGGTGGCACATCTTGACCTTTACCATGAGGTCTTATAAGGGAGGTTCCACTGTACGCTGTTTTCTTTACTACTTCAGTGCTACCCTCTGAAAGACGTCCCCGAGCCCTGCCTTTGGAACAAGCAGTGCACCTTCAACGCCACCTGCGACCTTGACCTCACCGGCGGCTGCACCTGCGTCAACGGTTTCTACGACAACCTGGGCAAATGCGACCCTCTGCTGGTGCCGGAAAACCCCTGCTCGGGCTACGGGCAGTGCATCAAGAACGCGGAATGTTCCACTCCGACGGGAGGGGTGTGCTTCTGTAATGAGGGATACTTTCTGGAGGGGATTGTGTGTGTCCCTGTGAAGGTGGGTTTTCATTGTTATATTACAAAAATTACATGTGTATTGTATTGTAATATGGTGCATTAAGAATGCGGAATGTTCCACTCCGACGGGAGGGGTGTGCTTCTGCAACGAGGGATACTTTCTGGAGGGAATCATTTGTGTCCCTGTGAAGGTGGGTTTTCATTATTATATTACAAAAATTACATGTGTATTGTATTGTAATATGGTGCATTAAGAATGCGGAATGTTCCATTCCGACGGGAGGGGTGTGCTTCTGCAACGAGGGATACTTTCTGGAGGGGATTGTGTGTGTCCCTGTGAAGGTGGGTTTTCATTGTTATATTACAAAAATTACATGTGTATTGTATTGTAATATGGTGCATTAAGAATGCGGAATGTTCCACTCCGACGGGAGGGGTGTGCTTCTGCAACGAGGGATATTTTCTGGAGGGGATCGTGTGTGTCCCTGTGAAGGTGGGTTTTCATTGTTATATTACGATATAATTATATTGTGTTGTGTTACATTTGAATATTATGTGGTGCGTTAAGAATGTGGAATGTTCCACTCCGACGGGAGGGGTGTGCTTCTGTAACGAGGGATACTTTCTGGAGGGGATCATGTGTCCCTGTGAAGGTGGGTTTTCATTATTATATTACAAAAATTACATGTGTATTGTATTGTAATATGGTGCATTAAGAATGCGGAATGTTCCACTCCGATGGGAGGGGTGTGCTTCTGTAACAAGGGATACTTTCTGGAGGGGATCGTGTGTGTCCCTGTGAAGGTGGGTTTTCATTATTATATTGCGATATATATTGTGTTGTGTTACATTTGAATGTTATATGGTGCGTTAAGAATGCGGAATGTTCCATTCCTACGGGAGGGGTGTGCTTCTGTAACAAGGGATACTTTCTGGAGGGGACCGTGTGTGTGGTGGGTTTTCATTGTTATATGTATTGTATTGTGTTACATTTGAATGTTATATGCGTTAAGAAATGCGGAATGTTCCACTCCGACGGGAGGGGTGCGCTTCTGCAACAAGGACCCTTGCATGCAGATAGGTAATTAGGATATCTAGGCCAAGTTCGAAAATGGTCATCCTTTTGATGAATGAAAAAAAGAAGAAAAAAAGAAAGCAAGCCAGCCTGAAACAAATCACAGTCACAAACGAGAAAGGGCGTAAAATGGCCGCGAGGCCCACTTCTAACCCTACTACTACTTATATCAAGCCTCCTCTTTGAGTCCGTTTTGGTCTTTAGAAGTACAGTGGAACCTCCCTTATAAGACCTTCAAAAATCATCCAAAATGAGGTCTTATAAGGGAGGTAATTTTAATACTTATAAAGAAGGGCAATGTCTCAGAGAAGCAGGTCTTATGTGGGAGGGAGTCTTATAATGGGAGGTCTTATAAGGGAGGTTCCACTGTACTTACAAAGGACAATGTCTCAGAGAAGTAGGTCTTATGTGGGAGGGAGTCTTATAAGGGAGGTTCCACTGTATTTACAAAGGACAATGTCTCAGAGAAGTAGGTCTTATGTGGGAGGGAGTTAGACTTAGAGTCTTAATGGGAGGTCTTATAAGGGAGGTTCCACTGTACTTACAAAGAAGGGCAATGTCTCAGAGAAGTAGGTCTTATGTGGGAGGGAGTCTTATAATGGGAGGTCTTATAAGGGAGGTTCCACTGTACTTACAAAGGACAATGTCTCAGAGAAGTAGGTCTTATGTGGGAGGGAGTCTTATAATGGGAGGTCTTATAAGGGAGGTTCCACTGTACTTACAAAGGACAATGTCTCAGAGAAGTAGGTCTTATGTGGGAGGGAGTCTTATAATGGAGGTTCCACTGTACTTACAAAGAAGGACAATGTCTCAGAGAAGTAGGTCTTATGTGGGAAGGAGTCTTATAATGGAGGTTCCACTGTACTTACAAAGAAGGACAATGTCTCAGAGAAGTAGGTCTTATGTGGGAGGGAGTCTTATAAGGGAGGTTCCACTGTACTTACAAAGAAGGACAATGTCTCAGAGAAGTAGGTCTTATGTGGGAGGGAGTCTTATAAGGGAGGTTCCACTGTACTTACAAAGAAGGACAATGTCTCAGAGAAGTAGGTCTTATGTGGGAGGGAGTCTTATAATGGAGGTTCCACTGTACTTACAAAGAAGGACAATGTCTCAGAGAAGTAGGTCTTATGTGGGAGGGAGTCTTATAATGGAGGTTCCACTGTACTTACAATGGAGGTTCCACTGTACTTACAATGGAGGTTCCACTGTACTTACAAAGAAGGACAATGTCTCAGAGAAGTAGGTCTTTGTGGGAGGGTGTCTTATAATGGAGGTTCCACTGTACTTACAATGGAGGTTCCACTGTACTTACAAAGAAGGGCAATGTCTCGGAGAAGTAGGTCTTATGTGGGAGGGAGTCTTATAATGGAGGTTCCACTGTACTTACAAAGAAGGACAATGTCTCAGAGAAGTAGGTCTTACAAAGAAGGACAATGTCTCAGAGAAGTAGGTCTTATGTGGGAGGGAGTCTTATAAGGGAGGTTCCACTGTACCCGGTTATTTGTTGTTTTTTCCCGCAGAATGCCAACACCAGATGCACGGGGACGGGCCAGTGTGTCGACAATGCAGAATGTACCTCGGAGAATGGAGGGACCTGTGACTGCAACAGCGACTACTATTCCTCCAACGGACTTTGTGAGGAAAGAATTCCGGTGAGTCTGTCTCTCTCTGTCTGTCTGTTTTTGTTTCTCTCTCTCTCTCTCTCTCTCTCTCTCTCTCTCTCTCTCTCTCTCTCTCTCTCTCTCTCTCTCTCTCTCTGGATAATGTACCTCGGAGAATGGAGGGACCTGTGACTGTAACAGTGACTACTACTCCTCCAACGGACTTTGTGAGGAGATAATTCTGGTGAGTTTGTCTCTGTTTGTCTCTCTCTGTCTGTCTGTTTTTGTTTGTCTCTCTCTCTCCCTGTCTCTCTCTCTCTCTCTCTCTCTCTCTCTCTCTCTCTCTCTCTCTCTCTCTCTCTCTCTCTCTCTCTCTCTCTCTCTCTCTCTCTCTCTCTCTCTCTCTCTCTCTCTCTCTCTCTCTCTCTCTGGATAATGTACCTCGGAGAATGGAGGGACCTGTGACTGCAACAGTGACTACTACTATTCCAACGGACTTTGTGAAGAAAGAATTCCGGTGAGTCTCTCTCTCTCTCTCTCTCTCTCTCTCTCTCTCTCTCTCTCTCTCTCTCTCTCTCTCTCTCTCTCTCTCTCTCTCTCTCTCTCTCTCTCTCTCTCTCTCTCTCTCTCTCTCTCTCTCTCTCTCTCTCTCTCTCTCTCTCTCTCTCTCTATGTACCTCGGAGAATGGAGGGACCTGTAACAGTGACTACTACTCCTCCAACGGACTTTGTGAGGAGAGAATTCTGGTGAGTTTGTCTCTGTTTGTCTCTCTCTGTCTGTCTGTTTTTGTTTGTCTCTCTCTCTCTCTCTCTCTCTCTCTCTCTCTCTCTCTCTCTCTCTCTCTCTCTCTCTCTCTCTCTCTCTCTCTCTCTCTGTGGATAATGTACATCAAAATCAGGGGAACCTGTGACTGTAAGAGTGACTACTATTCCTCCAACAGACTTTGTGTCTGTTTCTATTATATGTTTCTGTGTATGTGTATTCTTGTGCGCACGTGTATGTGTGTGTGTGTGCATGCATATCTGTATGTTGTTTTTTGGGGTGGGCTTTAGTGTATGTGTATGCAGTGGTATTATTCGTTGACCGTTAGTTTGGTTAATATTTTTTGACTGCTGTTTCTGGCTCTACTGTTATGCATTCATTTCCGTTTATTCTTTCAAGGAGATTACGATTGGTTTGTTCTGTGATTTAGATCCATAAGATGTGTCAGCTGTACGCAGCGGGGAGACCAGTGAAAACTGAAAACTGGACACATAGGTACCTTATCCATTATGGCCATATGGCCTGAGAATGCAGAAGAAGAAGAAGATCCTATGTTATAATGAATTTTTGTGGAAGGTCAATGTTTATGCTTTTTCGCTTAGGGTTAAAGTTTTTGTTTAACCCTTTCACCGCCAGCCATCTTTGAGCCAAAAGTTTCCACTAAGCTTACTTGGCTACAGAAAAGATTTCGTCTGCAATATTGTGGGATTTATCTGTGGCACATTTAGAATAGGGTCAATCCTTACTGCCCATATTTAGGAACACAATATCATTGAATAACAGACCCTGATTTCAAGGGTTTTAATGACATGGGTGCTTAAATCATTGTGGTGCAAAAATGCGACGTTGGCGGTGAAAGGGTTAGGGTAAAAAGTTTTAACTTTATTTTGGACAAACAAAGGCATTTCTGCCAGGTTTTTTAACTTTGTTAATGAATCCGGTGGAGTGTGAATTATGACATTATTAGTTCCCCACCATCAAATCATGTACATTTCCCTTTTCTAGGTGCCTGAACCGTGTAAAGAAACTCGTCAGTGTGTGGCCAATTATCATCATCACCATCATCATCATCATCATCATCATCATCAATAATAATATTTGTTGTTATATTCTCTAGGTTCCTCAACCATGTAAAGAAACTCGTCAGTGTGTGGCCAATGCCGGCTGTTCTCCCAGCAGAAAGCTCTGTCTGTGTAATGACGGTTTCTATATTATTATCATCATCATCATCATCACCATCATCAATAATATAATGAATAATATTCGTTATTATATTCTCTAGGTTCCTCAACCATGTAAAGAAACTCGTCAGTGTGTGGCCAATGCCAGCTGTTTCCCCAGCAGAAAGATATGTCTGTAACAACGGTTTCTACATTATCATCATCACCATCATCGTCATCATCAATATTATAATAATAATATTTGTTATTATGTTCTCAAGGTGCCTCAACCGTGTAAAGAAACTCATCAGTGTGTGGCCAATGCCGGCTGTTCTCCCAGCAGAAAGCTGTGTCTGTGTAACGACGGTTTCTACATTATCATCATTGCCATCATCATCATCGTCATCATCATCATCATCATCATCATCATCATCAATAATAATATTCGTTATTATATTCTCTAGGTTCCTCAACCATGTAAAGAAACTCGTCAGTGTGTGGCCAATGCCGGCTGTTCTCCCAGCAGAAAAATGTGTCTGTGTAACGATGGTTTCTACAACGACAATGGACAGTGCGCAGGAAGTAAGCAAAGCTCAAAGCCCCTCCCTCCTAGACCTACCCCTCTCTCTCATTCTTTTCTTTCCCTCGTTAACACTTTCACTGCCAGCCATTTCCTCAAAATGTCCATTGAAATTACCTCGGTAGAGAACAAAATCCATCTACAGTATTGGGGATTCTTCTGTGACATATGATATATAAAATAAGGTCTAACCTTACTACCCAAAACCCAAACAGGGTCTTTGGATAATAGACCCCAATTTGATGCTTTTTAGTGACATAGGTGTTAAATCACTGTGGTGCTAAAATGCGACTTTGGAGGTGAAAGGGTTAACCTTTCCTGTCCCTGTTCCTTTTCCGCTTGTAGTCTCCCTTTCTTATCCACCCATCACAGAATCCTATGTATAAATAGTTCCCCCAACTTCTGGAAGTTGTGTGCTTGAGAGGAAAGAGGAGCCTGGAAGAAAGAAAGGAAGCAACAAATTAGTCCTTAAAAAAAAACAACGTGGGGATACCGGGGGGTCTTTTGTATAAATAGTTCCCCCACCTTCTGGAAGGTGTAACTTCCTCTAATCTGTCACTGTCTTTGACTCTGCCTTTTCCCTTTGCTTACTGTCATCTACTATCTTTCTGCCTTTCTGGTCCATTCTCCTGCCCTTTTTTCATGAAACACTTCCAAAAACATTTCCTCCTCCAGCCGAAGTCGGACTTGCTGGGCCTAACTATTTCTTAGTTAGGCGCTTAACGGCAGCATGACGCATCTGCGCTCATAATTGACAGGAAACTGTTTGAGCGATTGAAGAAGAAGAAGAAGTCCTAAAAAGACGAGAAAGGGGTGTACTAAGAAACAAAGAAAAAAGAATTGGAGATTATGTCCATATATTTCAATAGACGATTTTCGGAAAAAAACTAGGGGAGAGCACTTCGTAGTTGTTTACTTCCATTATTCGATCAAATACCATAGCAACAATGTAACAATGGCGTTGACGCTTGAAACCGCAGGATGCGAGTCAGCGACTTGCAAACATTTTTTAATAAAAATTAGGGGTGGCCACAAACTGATTAAACTTGTTAACAAAAATATGACGTAAAAATATGAATGACATAATTTTTTTGAGTGACGCACAGTGTTCTAAGTGCTGTATGTCTGCTCAAACAATTCCTATTGGAACATTTTGTCGCCTATTTCAGAATAGCTGCAATTTCTTGCTCCCACCCAAGCACTCTTGGAATTTGCTCTATGAACTCATATACAAACTCCTTGTGAAAAAGGTTAAACGCGGGAGTGTGACCTATACTGGTCTCCAAAAGTTAAGGGCCGGCTTCTGTTTTCAGTAGCTTGATATCTATTTATTGTACACTAAGACAACAATGAAGAAAATGGCAAAACTTAGGCTACTCAATAACTTTCCTTCCTGTTGCACGTGCCTGAACCAGTTTTGCAGACATTGCAGTACAGCAACAGCGTTTTCAGGTACGCTTAAAATGTGGCAAATTCACGAGAATTTCACGAAAGTTTGGTCTCTTTTCGCTGAAGAATCAGGGCTGATGCAGGTTTCTTGCCTATTGCACGTGCAAGGCATGACTGTAGTGAACACTGCTGAGCAAAAGTTAGACACGAATGTGTATTTAAGGGCGGCAACCAGAGCTCTCAATAAGCATGCCTCCAAGACAGAAGAGAGAAGATCGTTCTTCCGGCCCTTAAATTTTGGAGACCTGGGACGGTATTCATGTCGAGATAGCATGAGACTTAGCATGATGCTAACTTAGAAGCTCTTCCAAAAGTCCTATTAAATCCTATAGGACATTGGAAGAGCTTCTAAGTTAGCATCATGCTAAGTCTCATGCTATCTCGACATGAATACCGTCCCAGTATATTAGGAATTGTTCGGAAATAATTAAGAGGAGTAATTTCATGGTGTGTGGGAGTGATCTTGCCTAATTCAATCGGTCAAACAGGGGAAATCACTCTACCTTCAGCTCTCGTAGCCTATGTCGACTCGTGCGTTTGAGCAGACATACAGCACTTAGAACACCGTGCGTCATTCTAAAAATTATGTCATTTATATTTGTACGTCACATGTTGCAAGTTTTATCAGTTTGTGGCCACTGGCCACCCTTAAAAAAAATGTTTGCAAGTCACTCACTTGCTTCCTGCAGTTTCAAGCTTCGACGCCATTGTTGCTATGGCATTTGACTGAGTAATGGAGGTAAGCATCTCTAATTTTCACGAAATGCTCTCCCCTAGTTTTTTTTCTTCTGAAAATCGTCTATTAACCCTTTGTGTTCTGTCCTCAGCCATTCCCCCGGACAAGCCGTGCACTGGTTTCGGTCAGTGTGTGTTAAACGCGGAGTGCGAGTCAGAGCTAGGAGGACAGTGCAAGTGCATCCAAGGTAGGACTCTGTCTCTCTCTCTCTCTTTCTCTCTCTCTCTCTCTCTCTCTCTCTGTCTCTCTCTCTCTCTCTGTCTCTCTCTCTCTTTCTTTCTCTCTCTCTCTCTCTCTCTCTCTCTCTCTCTCTCTCTCTCTCTCTCTCTCTCTCAGTTGGAGATTCAAATGCAGAGTTGGATCCAGGAGAGTTTGCCTTTGGATTGCTTCCTTTGTATAGCTTGGATCGACTGCTGAGAGTTTATTTTAGTTATGACTTGGAGGTCATGATGATGCTGCTTTTGGTAAAGTTTATAAGATTAAAACCATTCATGTAGCAAGTAAGTGTGTGTGTGTATACATGTGTGTATGCGTGAAATGTGTCTGTGTGCCACATTAGTGTTTTTGCTTATTTTCTATTTCATTCTTTGCCGCATTTCACTTGAATTTATGTAAGTTAGTATTGTAAACCCTTTGCCACAAGGGGCTTTGTAAGCTAATGGCAATGTTGGTTGATTGTCTCAAATGTCTCAGACACAAATGTCTGCCCTCACAAGAATCCTGACATCTTGTGTAGCGACAGTATCCAGTGTGTGGAGAATCCTCTTCATTTTGTTGCCTCCCTTCTACAGGTTTTTACAAAGAGATAAATGTCTGCCCTCACAAGAATCCTGACATCGCGTGTAGCGACAGTATCCAGTGTGTGGAGAATCCTCTTCATTTTGTTGCCTCCCTTCTACAGGTTTTTACAAAGAGATAAATGTCTGCCCTCACAAGAATCCTGACATCGCGTGTAGCGACAGTATCCAGTGTGTGGTGAATCCTCTTCATTTTGTTGCCTCCCTTCTACAGGTTTTTACAAAGAGATAAATGTCTGCCCTCACAAGAATCCTGACATCGCGTGTAGCGACAGTATCCAGTGTGTGGAGAATCCTCTTCATTTTGTTGCCTCCCTTCTACAGGTTTTTACAAAGAGATAAATGTCTGCCCTCACAAGAATCCTGACATCGCGTGTAGCGACAGTATCCAGTGTGTGGTGAATCCTCTTCATTTTGTTGCCTCCCTTCTACAGGTTTTTACAAAGAGATAAATGTCTGCCCTCACAAGAATCCTGACATCGCGTGTAGCGACAGTATCCAGTGTGTGGTGAATCCTCTTCATTTTGTTGCCTCCCTTCTACAGGTTTTTACAAAGAAGGAGATAAATGTCTGCCCTCACAAGAATCCTGACATCGCGTGTAGCGACAGTATCCAGTGTGTGGTGAATCCTCTTCATTTTGTTGCCTCCCTTCTACAGGTTTTTACAAAGGAGATAAATGTCTGCCCTCACAAGAATCCTGACATCGCGTGTAGCGACAGTATCCAGTGTGTGGTGAATCCTCTTCATTTTGTTGCCTCCCTTCTACAGGTTTTTATAAAGAAGGAGATAAATGTCTGCCCTCACAAGAATCCTGACATCGCGTGTAGCGACAGTATCCAGTGTGTGGAGAATCCTCTTCATTTTGTTGCCTCCCTTCTACAGGTTTTTACAAAGAGATAAATGTCTGCCCTCACAAGAATCCTGACATCGCGTGTAACGACAGTATCCAGTGTGTGGTGAAAAGTGCAATGCCACTACATTGAAATTAACCTTGAAGTAATTCAAATGAAGCAATAGTAATTTTCATTATTTTCTTGCCTCGTTTCTACAGGTTTTTACAAAGGAGATAAATGTCTTCCGCACAAGAATCCTGCCATCGCGTGTAACGACAGTATTCAGTGTGTGTGTGGGGGTTTTTGTTGTTTGCTGTCCCATCTTCTGGGCCGTACAGTGGCGCTGCTCCCACGCCGCTCATTCCAAGTCCCAACTCACAGCCACACCTCCGCAAGTTCAGGTCGCAGAATCCGAGACCAGCAGTCCAAGAGGAGCAAATCTATATATGTTAAGCCGTCGGACTACATTAAAATTTACCTTGAAGTAATTCGAATGAAGCAATAGTAATTCTTTTGTGTGCGAGTAAACTTGCCGATATGTCTCTAACATATTATACGTATTACAAGGCAATTACTTTTTACCGGAATGGGGCTGAGGTGATAATTGTAAAATTGTTAAGAAATTAAAGAAACAGATTCAAAGTTTGGATTTAACTCGGGGGGTGAGTTTCATAAACACAATGCCTTGTAATACGTAAAATACAGAAATTATTATTTTATGCATATTGACTCACAACATCCAACATTCATTTATACGCACACCCTTACACTCCGTACTTCCATGTCCGAATACACAAAACACAATCTGGTTTGCAGTTGCTTCCACGTTTAGTGAATTTGAAATATCAACATATGAGAACTAGATGAGCGAATGAATAACAAATTAAACTAAACACATTGGTCAAACATATAAACTAGATAATGAGCGAATGATTACCCAAATAAAATAAAACACATTGATCAAACATCAAGTATCGATTGCGCATGACATAACTTCCGTTTCCTCCGAGAATCTATAAACAATATGACATACATTGAAATGTTATAGGTAAATTGGTCTAGCCATGTTTTGTTGCCTCGTTTCTACAGGTTTTTTCAAAGAAGGGGATAAATGTCTGCCCTCACAAGAACCCTGGCATCTCGTGTAACGACAGTGTCCAGTGTGTGGTGAATAGCCAGTGCAATGCCACCACGATGAAATGCACATTGAAATAAATTCCTCCCCGTGGGGATACCGGGGGGTCTTTCGTAAAAATAGTTCCCCCGCCTTCTGGAAGTTCTGTGCTTGTAACTTCCTCTAATCTGCCACTCTCTTTGACTCTGCCTTTTTCCTTTGCTTTCTGTCATCTACAATCTTTCTGACTTGTTGGCCCATTCTCCTCCTGCCTTTAAAAAAAAAAAATCCAAATAATTTTTCTCCTTTGAGCTCCTCCGAAATCAGAATGTGTCAGCTGTACGCAGCGGGGAGACCAGTGAAAACTGAAAGCCGGACACATACGATATGTACCTTACTCATTATGGCCATATGGTCTGGGAACGCTGAAGAAGAAGACGAAGAAGAAATAAATTCCAATAATCCTCTTCATTGCCTCGTTTCTACAGGTTTTTTCAAAGAAGGGAACAAATGTCTTCCCCACAAGAACCCTGGCATCTCGTGCAACGACAGTGTCCAGTGTGTGGTGAATAGCCAGTGCAATACCACCATGATGAAATGTACCTGTATACCGGGGTACTACAGCGAACCTGACTCGTGTCATCCTCACATTTTGGTGGATGAAACGTGTACTGATTTTGGTGAGTGTGTTAGTAAGTGGGCATACTCGTGCATGCATGCGTGCACGCACACATACACACATGCATGCATGCACGCACATACGCGCAGGCACACACTCGAACACACGTAAGCACACACACACTCGAACATGCATACACACGTGCACACATGCACGCACAATCACACACTCGCTCACTCGAACGCCCACATGAACATGCACACACACACACACACACACACACACACACACACACATACATACGCGCAGGCACACACTCGAACACACATATGCACACACACACTCGAACATGCATACACAAGTGCACACATGCACGCACACACACACTCACTCACTCGAGCGCACACGTGAACATGCACACACACACACACATACATACGCGCAGGCACACACTCGAACACACATAAGCACACACACACTCGAACATGCATACACACGTGCACATACACACACTCACTTACTCGAACGCACACATGAACATGCACACACACACACACACACACACACACACTCAAATTCACACACACATGAGCACACACACACACACACTCGAACGCACACACTTACGCACACGCACACGCACACACACACACACACGCATGCATGCACGCACACACATGCGCTCACACACACTCACACATTTGACACAAACAACAAACGTGTACAAGCACAGATGCACTTACCCATGCATGCACTTTAGCATAATATTATACCCACCTACTCACACTACAGCAGACTAAAATGAAAGTATGGAGAGAGAAATGAAATGAAAAATATTGGTAAAGGTCAAGATGTGCCACCCCCCCCCCCCCCCCCCCCTACCTATCTCGGTTAATTCTATTTTTCCGTTATTGCCTTTCTTACCATACATAAAGCTGTATTTTAGGAACATTTTTAGGTAATAACCTTTTTGGAATACTACCCCTACCCCTAACCCTAGCCCTAAACCTAGCCCTACCCCCCACCCTATAAGACGGGAAAACGCAACGAACCACAACTGTGACAAATCGCGGTGTACTGCAGTACATAGTGGGGGGTAGGGTTATGTTTAGGGTTAGGGATAGGGTTAGTATTCCAAAAAGGTTATTAGCTGAAAATGTTCCTAAAATACAGCTTTATGTATGGTAAGAAAGGCAAAAACGGAAAAATAGAATTAACCGAGAAATGCAGGGGGGGTGGCACATCTTTACCTTTACTGATAAAATATTTATTCCATAAGGCTAAAGCCCCCTTTGGAAGAAATTGCTTTGTCATAAATTAATTCCTTTAGTAAAATTGTGTATGAACTGGCACTGTTTCTATCGCTGCAGTTGTACACACCCCCTCTTCCAAAGGGGGCTTTAGCCTTATGGAATAAATATTTTTCATCAAGAGGGGGTGTGTACAACTGCAGCGATAGAAACAGTGCCAGTTCATACACAATTTTACTAAAGGAATTAATTTATGACAAAGCAATTTCGCTTGCTTTGCCTTTAGAGCTTGGTATGTGAAAATGCGCAGTTTTCTAACAGTTTCGCTATTTGTGGAAGTCATTAATAAAGACAGACGAAAACCATTTGCTGTGCAGTAAAAACTTAGGTGCAATAAAACATTTTTTTAAATTATCATAAAATGGACAGCATAGCAAGAAGGTAGAGAGAGAGAGAGAGAGTGAGAGAGAATGAGACAAAGAGAGAGAGAGACAGAGAGAGAGAGAGAGAGAGAGAGAGAGAGAGAGAGAGAGAGAGAGAGTTGAAGAAAGGATAAAAAGTCAATGTGTAAAGAATGGCCAGATTTACCTTTGACTACCACATGATTTTTTTTCCTTCAAGTTCAAGTTTAATATCTCCCAAAGATAATTTTTGTTGTCGTTGAGGCGTAGTTGATTTTAAAAAAAATTTGTTAGGGCAAAATGTTGGTAAAGGTCAAGATGTGCGACCCCCCCAACATTTCTCGGTTAATTGTATTTTTCCGTTTTTGCCTTTCTTACCATACATAAAGCTGTATTTTAGGAACATTTTTAGCTAATAACCTTTTTGGAATACTAACCCTATCCCTAACCCTAGCCCTAACCCTAACCCTAACCCTACCCCCCACCCTATAAGACGGAAAAACGCAACGAACCACAACTGTGACAAATCGCAGTGTACTGCAGTACATAGTGGGGGGTAGGGTTAGGTTTAGGGCTAGGGTTAGGGATAGGGTTAGTATTCCAAAAAGGTTATTAGCTAAAAATGTTCCTAAAATACAGCTTTATGTATGGTAAGAAAGGCAAACACGGAAAAATACAATTAACCGAGAAATGCAGGGGGGGGGGGGGGGGGGGTGGCACATCTTGACCTTTGCCAAAATGTTGATCTATTTTTCTTTTCAGGTCAATGCGTAGCCAACGCTGAATGCACGGCCAAAGGAGGGGGAAAATGTCAGTGCTTTGATGAATATTACGCCCAGTCTGGACAGTGTCAGGAGAGAAAGAAAGATCAGCACTCGTGTTCAGGTAGAGAGAGAGAGACGGACAGAAGAGAGAAAGAGAGAGAGAGAGACAGACAGGGAGCGAGAGAGAGAGCAAAGAAGGGAGGAAAATGTCAGTGTTTTGAGGAATATTACGCCCAGTCTGGACAGTCAGAAAGAAAGAAAGATCAACAGTCATGTTCAGGTAGAGAGAGAGAGACGGACAGAAAGAGAAGAAAGAGAGAGAGACAGACAGGGAGCGAGAGAGAGAGCAAAGAAGGGAAAAAATGTCAGTGTTTTGATGAATATTACGCCCAGTCTGGACAGTGTCAGGAGAGAAAGAAAGATCAACACTCATGTTCAGGTAAAGAGAGAGAGACGGACAGAGAGAGAAAGAGAGAGAGAGAGACAGACAGGGAGCGAGAGAGAGAGCAAAGAAGGGAGGAAAATGTCAGTGTTTTGAGGAATATTACGCCCAGTCTGGACAGTGTCAGGAGAGAAAGAAAGATCAGCACTCATGTTCAGGTAAAGAGAGAGAGACGGACAGAAAGAGAAAGAGAGAGAGAGAGACAGACAGGGAGCGAGAGAGAGAGCAAAGAAGGGAGGAAAATGTCAGTGTTTTGAGGAATATTACGCCCAGTCTGGACAGTGTCAGGAGAGAAAGAAAGATCAGCACTCGTGTTCAGGTAGAGAGAGAGACGGACAGAGAGAGAGACAGACATACAGTAAGAGAGAGAGCAAAGAAGGGAGGAAAATGTCTGTTTTGAGGAATATTACGCCCAGTCTGGACAGCGTCAGGAGAGAGAGACAGAGAGGAGAGAGAGAGACCTGAAAACCTGAAATGGTTTACTTCAAGGCCAAGAGAAAGAAGGAAAGAGAGATCGAGAGGGTATACTTGTTCCTTCATGCACGTGTGTAGCCTACGTGTGTACAAGTGTCGGTGCGTTTGAACGTGCGTCTGTCTGTCTATGTGAATATCATAGCTGAAGAGTGTTTTGGTGAGCCTTGGCTTCATGAATATCATCGGTGAAATAAAAAAACCTCGTATCTCAATTTTGGTAGTTTTGAAAAAATTGAAAAAAAAAACTTTTTAAAAATTAACCGCGTTGACCACAATTGCTTAACTATGATGAATATGTTGTTCAAGACATTGCGAGTTTAGTCCTGCATTTTGTTAAAGTTAAACAAAAAAGTTTTAGACTTGAAAAGAACAAAGATACAAGGTTTTTGTCCTTAACTAGATTTGAATTTGGGACTTACGAGTTTTTCTTCTCTTTTTACAACCTCATTTACCCCAGATAGAAAGTCGTTAGAGATACGAGCGGTGGCGGGAGAAATGAGAAAGCTGACTATGTATCTAACTCAAAACGAAGTACGTCTTATATGGGAGGGAGTCTTATAATGGGAGGTCTTATAAGGGAGGTTTCACTGTAAATGAATTGTCGTCCCTCACAACAAAAACATAACAACATCATCCTGTGTTGTTGTTGGGTTTTTTCAGCCAAAGGACAGTGCGTGGCCAACGCGGAATGTTCCTCCGACGCGGGGGGGATCTGCCTGTGCGTGCACAACTACTATGGTCACAAAGGGAACTGCCTGGAGAAAAAAGACGTCCACATCATCTGCAACGCATCCAAGGAGTGCACCTACCACGCTGAATGCGGCCCAGGGGGCGTCTGTCAATGCGCGCGCGGCTACTACGAAGAAGTCGGGAAATGTCTGAGAAAATTTGACGAAGGAACCGAATGCGAGGCGGATAAACAGTGCACGTATAACGCTGCGTGCACGCGCGGCGTCTGCGAATGCATCAAAGGTTTTCACGCCGACAAAGGACGGTGTTTTGTGGATATTGAAGTCGGCGAGTCGTGTAACGCCACGCGGCAGTGTACCGACAATGCCGACTGTCAGTCGTCTGGGCCTTTAGGGACGACGTGTCAGTGTATGTACGGGTTCTACGACCGCGAGGGTAGATGCCACGAGAAGTTGGATGAAGGGACGAAATGCAATGCCACGAAACAGTGCACGTACAACGCCAATTGCGTGGAAGGGGTGTGTCAGTGCCAGGTCGGTTATTACGAAAACCGCGGACTTTGCTTGAAAAGAATCGACGAATCCCACTCGTGCAATGACACCAAGCAGTGCACGTATTTCTCCGAATGCAGCTTAGGGCCCAACAGCGTGTGCGAGTGCATTTTCGGCTACTACCCCGACAAAGGTAAATGCTTCAAGAGTTTGAACGAAAGCGACATGTGCAAAGCTTCGATCCAGTGCACGCTCAACGCGCAGTGCTCAAACGGCAAATGCGAATGCGTGTTTGGGTTTTACGGCGAGAGTGGCAGATGTTTGCCGGTTAAGGACGTAGGATCGGGCTGCAATTCCAGCGAACAGTGCACGCAGTTTGCATCCTGTGTCGGAGGGACATGCAGATGTAACTACGACTATTTCGACGACAAGGGGAAGTGTACGAAAGTGATCGATGTGAACGCCCCTTGCGGATCCACCAAAGAATGCACCTACAATGCAGAATGCTCGGTCATTCACAGCCTCATCTGCAAGTGCATGGATGGGTTCTACGCCGATCGAGGTGACTGCTTCGAGAAGGTGACGGAGGGTCTGCCTTGCAACGCCACAAAGCAGTGCACGAAGAGTGCGGAGTGCACCATGGGGGACAAAGGGTACACGTGTACCTGCGTGCACGGTTACTACGGCGACGGGGGTCGGTGCAAGGTCAAGGTCAAGGAGGGCGAGGACTGTGGGAAGGATAAGGAGTGCACGTATCATGCGCTGTGTTCGCCGGAGGGGATGTGTCGGTGAGTTGGTGTGTTCGAAGTGAAATCAAGTATAATGTTATTATCTCAAAATAGAGAAATTCATAGGTGAACCAAATAACCAATATGACGGAAATACAACAATGTTGAAAGCATTAAAACATTCAGAAACACACTTGTGGAAGACGTAAAAAAACTCAATTATGAAACTTGCTAATTTAAACAGAACCTCTGGCAGTTCAAGAAAAGTTACTTTAAAGGGGCACCCTGACGGATGAGTTTTTGCAAGAAACACGTCGAGATCACCAGAAAGACGGCTTTTTCAAGGATTGGAACATTCACTTTTCTCTGGTTTCCTAGAAGTCAAAACGTTGATTCCTCCTTGGCGGAGATGCCGGAGAGAGTAGCCATTTTGAACAGGGTGAGTGGAGGCCACTTGAGTGGTTGAAGCTTTTTCTTTGTAGTGGCAGTAAAAATAAAATTGGAGCTATTTCCTTTGTTGTGAGCGAAACTCCTTTTGGTAAACTGAATAAAAAGGCGTGTATTGTGGAAATTTCGTGATTTAGTCTAAGTGACTCAGGCCGCCATTAGAAAAGAGAAGGCGCATGCCTACTAAAACAATCTGACTTCCAGCACCTCCGTCAAGGAGGAATCACCGATTTGACGGTTTGATTTCTTGGAAAGCGGAGGAAAATGAGTTTTGCGATCTCTGTAAAGGGTGTTTTCCTGGTGATCTCGACGTGTTTCTTGCAAAAACTCATCCATCAGGGTGCCCCTGTAAGGCAACTTGGTGATATATTAATAAAGATGCCTGTGATAGATGAGGAATGCTCACCCACAAGCCAGTGTAAACCAATCGGGAACAAGTTTATGATGTTAGTGCCGCCATTTTGGTTTCTGAAACGTGGTTGTCATCAATGAAAACGCTCTTCAAAATCGAACACATGGTTTAGCTTTTTTTGTTTGCTGTCCCATCTTCTGGGCTGTACAGTGGCGTTGCTCCCACGCCGCTCGTTCCGAATCCCAATTCGCAGCTTGGTGTAGCTTTGTTCTACTCCTGAAAGTGAAAGCCACTACTTTTGTTGCTCACGCGCTATTGTTACCAAAGAAACATGTCATCGGTCATTGGTTTAACCCTTTTGCCGCCAGCCATTTTTTAGCCAAAATTATCCAATAAACTTACATTGGGTAAAGAAAATATTTTGTCTGAAATATTGGAGATTCTTTTACTACATGCTTAAAAAAAAGGCCTATCCTTAACTCCCCAAATCAAGAACACAAATGTCATTGGATAACAGACCCTGAATTCAAGGTTTTTACTGACATGGGTGTTCAATCATTGTGATGCAAAAATGCGACGTTGGCGTTGAAGGGTTAAGACTGTGTCAAACCAATTGACATACTCGTAGGCTAGAACACCAAGGCTATATCAAAATGTTGTTATGCTCTGCGTAGTTATGCGGAGATTGTCTTCAGCCATGACAAGCTCCTAGCATAACTTCATCAGTCTCAAAAATCCCCCGAAGTCATAGTGTGGCTGCTCACGTGGCTGGGTAATCAAAAACGGTCATGTATACACGTAATGTCATCCCTAGCTGATGCATTTGTACCATAGTGTTCAAGTGCTTCAGCTGTTCGGATGATCCCTGGAGTCTTTTAGCCATGGTACAACGACAACAACAACATTCCTGCTTGTTATGTTTATTAACTTTTTCAGGTGTATTGGAACACACTACACAAAGAAAGGTGACTGTGCAGGGCTCCCAGGGACCCCCATTTGGGGGTCTATGAAGCACTAAAATTCTACAGGACCCTCTAAAAGAATGTGCAGGGGGTCCCAGGGATGCACTAGAAAAATTCTTTTTAGCATTCGATGTGCCACTGGGACCCTCTATCCCGCCTCTAGGACCCTCTATTCTGTAAGTGAAGGAGTCCCTGGGACCCCTTGTTTTGCGGGATGATTGGGAGCCCTGCTGTGTCATAAACATAATAATAATAATTGATAGCATTTCTATAGCGCCTTTCTATAATTATTTTACACTCAAGGCGCTTCCATTCACTGATACACCCGCAGTCATTATTACCCAATTTCACCCATTTTACAAACCGAATGAGCTTTGAAAGTAGTGAGTCTTGAGTTTAGCTTTGAAAGTAGAGATAGTTAGTTAATGGCGGAGATCGACTGGGAGGGAATTCCAAACAGCAGGGGCACTGAAACTGAAACTGCGGTCACCAAATGATTTTAGATGTTTTTGGAACTTTCAGAAGTTTTGTGTTTGAGGACCTGAGTGAGCGGGAAGGAGTGTAGGTGTGAAGAGCACTGGAGAGGTAAGGCGGAAGGGTCTGTTCAAAGTGACGGAAGGATAGGACAGCCAGCTTATACTGAAGGCGAGACTGCACAGGGAGCCAATGGAGCTCCTTCAGAAGTGACGTGACGTGATCACGCTTGCGCTTACGCAGTATGAGGCGGGCTGCACTGTTTTGAACTCGCTAACAACAGTAGTAGATGTGGATTGAATGCACTGTCGCATGCGAATGTTCAGTAACTATAGTGAAAATGAACAAAGGTGGATAACTCTCCGTTAATCAGCCCCCCCCCCTCCACCAAAAAATCATGCTTATGACAACCAAGAACCCAATATAACCTCACGCCCCTGCACATGATTAATTAAAAAAGAAGCAAAAATTAGAGCAAACTAGGGGAGAAAACCCAACATCATCCTCAATAAAGGCTGTGTCAGATTTGCCCATATGACGCTCAACCACACCAATTTTTACACAGCAATTCCTAAATAATAGACTTAATTTTCCTTTTCAGCTGTGTCGGGACGCACTACTCGGAAAATGGCGACTGCGTGATAAAGGTACCGGTGGACGAGGAGTGCGCAGCTACGCGGCAATGCACGGACAACGCGCTGTGTTCTCCCCAACACGGCAACACCTGTCACTGTCTCAGTGGATATTTTGGTCTGGACGGCAAGTGTATATCGGTCATTCCTGAAGGCAAGAAGTGCACAGGTAAAGGATATTTAACTATTGGCGTTGTTTTTGTTCTATATGTTTTGGATTGTAATTTGTAAATCATCGATACGGAAGCACCTGTCACTGTCTCGGTGGATATTTTGGTCTGGACGGCAAGTGTATATCGGTTATTCCTGAAGGCAAGAAGTGCACAGGTAAAGGATATTTAGCTATTGGTGTTGTTTTTGTTGTTCTATATATATGTTTTGGATTGTACCGTAATTTACGGCATATTAGGCGTAACTTTTTTTTACTGAACTTTTGACCCCTGCGCCCAATCCGGCACATGCGCCCTTTCTATACTCTAAACAGAAAAAAGTAAGGGGGTTGAGAGTTGAAATGAACAACTCACCAGAGGAGGACTAAATAAAGTGAGTTGCAGCTGATCGATGGACTTTGTGCTCCATGTTTTTCACACCCCGTTTCTTGTTTGTGAAGATTTCCATTGTATTTTTGTTTGTTAGGCTTCCACTTCCGTCACTGGCCCTGTAATGATGTTACTTTCGCTGATCGTTTCGTTCTTCCTTTTTTTTATTTCTTTGGTTTCTTTGCGCCTTATCGGGTGTATGCGCCCTATCTTTGTTCAAATTACGAAAAAAAATTAAAAGCAGGGGGTGCGCCTTAAAAATTACAATTTGGATACGGAAGCACCAGTCATTGTCTCGGTGGATATTTTGGTCTGGACTGCAAGTGTATATCGGTCTTCCTGAAGGCAAGAAGTGCACAGGTAAAGGATATTTAACTATTGGTATATATTGTTTTGGATTGCAATTTGTAAATCATCGATACGGAAGCACCAGTCATTGTCTCGGTGGATATTTTGGTCTGGACGGCAAGTGTATATCAGTTATTCCTGAAGGCAAGAAGTGCACAGGTAAAGGATATTTAACTATTGGAGGTGTTTTTGTTGTTCTATATATATGTTTTGGATTGCAATTTGTAAATCATCGATACGGAAGCACCTGTCACTGTCTCGGTGGATATTTTGGTCTGGACGGCAAGTGTATATCAGTTATTCCTGAAGGCAAGAAGTGCACAGGTAAAGGATATTTAACTATTGGAGGTGTTTTTGTTGTTCTATATATATGTTTTGGATTGCAATTTGTAAATCATCGATACGGAAGCACCAGTCATTGTCTCGGTGGATATTTTGGTCTGGACGGCAAGTGTGAATCCATCATACCTGAGGGCAAAAAATGCACAGGTAAGATGATGATAATGATAAGGAGGAGGAGGAGGAGAATTAATTGTGTGCGGAAAAGAAAAATTGAACTTACCTAAGGCCCAATGAATTCGTGCCTCCATACGGGGAGCTGGATGACCCCACCCTCTCTGCAAGTCTCTCCCTAGCTGTGGGGATACCGGGGGGTCTTCATACAAATTGTTCCCCCACCTTCTGGAAATTTGGAGCTTGTAACTTCCTCTGTCACTCTCTTTGACTCTGCCTTTTCCCTTTGCTTTCTGCCATCTACTATCTTTCTGGCTTACTGGTCTATTCTCCTGTCTTTTATATAAAAAAAATAATCTAAATAATTTTATCTTTTCCAGCTCCTCTGAAATCGGAATGTGTCGGCTGTATACAGCGGGGAAACCAGTGAAAACTGAAAACCGGATACATACGTACTGTACTTTTTGGACTATAAGGCGATGCTTTTTACTGAGACTTACCATCGCCTTATAATATGACTAATAATATAGTAAGAAAGCATAATTCTAACAAAATCTGAGCTTTGTTTAAAATTTGAGGAGTGCGCCATATACTTTTATAGTCAGAAAAAGGCGGTACCTTATCCATTATGGCCATATGGCCTGGGAACGCATAAGAAGAAGAACTTGGCAGCTATAATGTTTATGCAATGAGAACTATTTTTCCTCTAACTACTCCTTTTCCACCAATTTGTGCATAAACACCCATAAGTCATAAGTTTCTTTATTGTCCAGGCATTGTACAACGCACATGGAAACTTGTCTTCCATCGTGTAAAAAAAAAAAGAAAGAAAAAAAAGTATGAAACATAAATTTACATTAACAAAATATGTTACTCTCACACCACACCCAATCATTCATCCGCTATCTTGCTCACTCACTTCCGCCTTCATTTTTCACCCTTTCTTTTCTTTTTTTCTTCTTTTCCTCCTTTTTTCCTTGTTCCTTTTCACTTCCCCCTACCCCCCCTTTTTTATATTTTGTTTAATACAACTGATATAATTATCTTATTGTGTGCTGCATGCAGGCTTAGGGCAATGCGTGGAAAATGCGGAATGTTCCAATGAGCTTGGCGGCGAGTGCCGATGCAAGGAGAACTATTTCCCCTCCAACGGCTCCTGCCTACACCTGCGTAAGGAGAGCGAGGTCTGCAGCGGCTCAGGGCAGTGCGTGAAAAACGCGGAGTGTACTCCTCCGACCGACGGTCTGTGCACCTGCAAGGACGACTATTACGCTGAGTCTGGGGGATGTGAGGAAAAGGTGAGAAGATTGTGTGTGTGTGCGAGGGCACATGTAAGGACAACCATTACGCTGATTCTGGGGCCTGTGAGGAAAAGGTGAGAAGATTGCGTGTGTGTGTGTGTGTGTGTGCACATGCTGAGTCTGGATGTGAGGAAAATTAGTATTGTGTGCCGATTCTGGGGCACCTGCAGGAAAAGGTGAGCTGAGTCTGTGGGATGTGAGGAAAAGGTGAGAAGATTGTGTGTGTGTGTGTGTGCACCTGCAAGGACAACTATTACGCTGAGTCTGGGGGCCTGTGAGGAAAAGGTGAGAAGATTGTGTGTGTGTGTGTGTGTGTGTGTGTGTGTGTGTGTGTACACTGCAAGGACAACTATTACGCTGAGTCGGGGATTCTGGGGCCTGTGAGGAAAAGGTGTGTGTGTGTGTGTGTGTGTGTGTGTGTGTGTGTGTGTGTGTGTGTGTGCACCTGCAAGGACGAACCATTGAGTGGGGGATGTGATTTGAAGAGGGTGTGTGTGTGCCTGTGAGGGGGGATGTGAAGAAAAGTGTCAGAAGATTGTGTGTGTGTGTGTGTGTGTGTGAGAGTGTGTCTCTGGTCAATGATTCACCAATACACCCCCTTTGAGAGCACAAATTTTCAATTATATCTTTTTCAACATCATATTTACAAATGGCAGCAACTATCACTTGTGGAAACATAATAATAGGAATATGCATGCACCCATGCTCACACACAGACACTAACACACACCCACACCCTCTGTGTGTGTGGATGCTGAATGTATAGTCTGTGCTTTAATAATGTTGTATTTACTTATGAACTATGATTTATCTTGATATTCACTTATAGCTATCAACATTATTTTATCATGCTGAGTTTTATTCAGGGGTGGAAAAGACACACAAAATAATTGTTAACTGGCTAAAGCTTGGTTCACAAATAAAGAAACCATTAAAAAAAACACCGTCAGCCGAAGGCGATGTTGTTAAAAAAGAAAACCTTCGCTTGTTGTTTAGTCATCTGAATAAATGTTGGACATTATTATCATTATCCAGTGCTCCCAGGGACCCCCATTTGGGGGTCTATGAAGTACAGTGGAACCTCCCTTATAAGACCTTCATAAATCATCCAAAATGAGGTCTTACAAGGGATGGGTCTTATAAGGGAGGTAATTTTAACACTTACAAAGAAGGGCAATGTCTCGGAGAAGTAGGTCTTATATGGAAGGGAGTCTTATAATGGGAGGTCTTATAAGGGAGGTTCCACTGTATCTATCATCTTGTTTTATAATCTGCCATCAATGTTGGCAAAAATATTCAATTTTAATATTAGACCGTGGCTCCGGATGATAAGATGGCCAATCCTGAAGACTCTTTCTATCAGCTTTTCCCCATCCTGATTTCAGGAGCAGGCCTGACCTACCTTCACCCCTGTGAGCATGTGTATTAAAGACCCACTGACCCACCACGATTAAGTCCCTTGGTTTTTTTTCTGGGTAGCTGTGACCCACATATAAATGTCCCCAGCCAGTGTTTCCCATAAAGCACATTTGTGCGTCCCTGAAGCACTAAAACCAGGAAGGGACTCTTTCATTTCAGCACTGTGCATCCCTGGGACGCACATGTTTTTCACAGACCAAGTTTAATCTCTCTACTCTCTCTTATGTGCATGAGCATGCGCAAAGTATCATACATGATTTTACGTGACAAGGCAGGTATGTAGCTTGTGTGTTTCGCATATTCACCTTCACTGAAGTAGGCTTTTAAGTCAGTGTTGATTGGGGACCCTTAACCATTTCAAAAGGACCCTTAAAATTTTGCACAGGGGGTCCCTGGGACCCTCACATTTGATCCTTATGGGAAACACTGCCAGCTTCAAATTGAGGCTGCTCCTTAAAATGATGTTTCGTTTTCGAATTTGGGGGCATTTGTATGGGAGTCAAACCTGGTCAAAACAAGATTTCTTACCAGCTATAAGAGGGAAAACACCTCTTATAAGGGAGGCTCCACTGTAATAATGCTATTTATTTATGTATGGATTCAGAAAAGGGCAGGGACGAACTGCACTGGGTTCGGGCAGTGCGTGGACCATGCGGAGTGCAGTCCCTCTGCGGCTGACCCCAGGTGTCAGTGCGTGTCGGGGTTCTACAACGCCTGGGGCGAGTGCTACGAGGAGATAGGAGCCGACAAACCCTGCACAGGTGATGAGGAACAATGTGTTGGATCTTGATGATATGTTGTCGTTGTTGTTGGCTTGCCTGGCTAAGCGACTCCAGGGATCATACCAAAGATTCTAAAAGGGTAAGATGGACTACTTAAGAGTTACAGCGAACCGGGCTGATAGAGTTATCATTAGTGGGGTAGTTATACACCATTCACAGCGGCGGCTATCCAAAAACTCAGACTGGAATTTGAACGGAGAATTCAACTGGCCTATCGACGTGTAAATGTGTCACGCTTAAAAGGGACATAACCAGTGTTTCTGTCCTCACTACTCATATAGGGAAAAGAGACCGGATGCTTGTCTTCCCCTATACAGTCTTTGATCATACCAGCAGCCGAAGCAATTGAACACTATGGTACAAATGTACCGGCTAGGGATGAGAACATTACATGTGTGACCGTTTTTGATTACCCCGCCACGTGAGCAGCCACACTCCGACTTCGGAGGATCTTCCTTGTGATTTTGTGGCTTTGTAATCTTTTTTTTTTTTGTGCTGTCCCATCTTCTGGGCCGTACAGTGGCGTTGCTCCCACGCCGCTCATTCCGAGTGCCAACTCGCAGCCACACCTTCGCTTGTTCAGGTCGCAGAATCCGAAACCAGCAGTGCAAGGGGAGCGAGTCTATGTTAGACCGTCAGGAGGCAACCAACCGAGGAGACACTGCACTGCTGCTGAGTCACTTCGGTGGAGTTCAGTGGAGCCTGTTCAGGACACCACCTACTAAGCCCCGTTCTGACGACACTGTTCCCTTAGGCTTTGTAATCTTACTTCATTCATTGTATATATATTTTCCGTTTTTTGTATTACAGGTTTAGGCCAGTGTACAGCTTATGCAGAATGCAGACCTGTTTACCATCCCGATTTTGCCGTAATTTTTACAGGGGAAAAGTTAAATTACGGCTACGGAGAAAAAAATACGGGAAAACAAAATCCTAAATATAAAAAAAACCCATTACAGTTGCGTCGGTAAGCGAAGCTTTTGAAACGATGCGGTGAAAAGTCATTTTGCGCCGTTTCCTTTTCGGAAATGGCGTCCAAGCGAGTGCATTCCGAAGCTTCTGTATGTTCTGGTCAAAAAAATCTAAAGAAAAGACATCAAAAGTCACTTAAGTGGCACAGAAATTCCGGGAAAGTGACCTAAAAATTCCAGCACTAGGTGACGAGCATGTGTTCTGTGTCTACTGCTCAGCGGACATTAGTATTGCACACTCAGGTCAGTATGATATTGACGTTCATTGGTCACGCGTTGGATTACAGTTGTTTTTCAAAATTACGATTTTTTGTTTAAGAAATTACAACTTTGCAAAATAGGGGTAAACAGGTCTGAGAATGCACTACACATAGTGGGAGAGTGTGTGCCTGTAAAGGTTTCTACAAGGATGGGGACCTCTCTCTCTCTCTCTCTCTCTCTCTCTCTCTCTCTCTCTCTCTCTCTCTCTCTCTCTCTCTCTCTCTCTCTCTCTCTGTATGTCTGTCTCTCTCTCTCTCTTTCTCTTTCTCTCAGTCTCTGCAAACCTGTTTACTCTACTCTTTTCAAGCAGTAGTCTACTCAATTTGGACCTCTACTACTCTTCAAAATTGAAAATAATGCTCTAATTACTAATTTTCAGTGAACATTGTTTGATGGTTTAATGAATACAACTACTCATTTCAGCTATCCATATTACTCAAGACTTGTGTAGGGGGTAAACAGGTCTGTCTCTGTCTTCAAGGGTCGACTTATGGCGATGATTTGACCGCCAGGGGGCAGTCAAAGCACTAGGGGCTTATCACGCTATATTCTTAGTTAGGTGTAGTGAGAGAGAGAGAGAGGGTGGGACTCCCCTATCTCTCTCTTTCTCTTTATCCCCAACTAAGAATATAGAGAGGATTAGCCCCACTCGAGCGTTATGCCACCTGGTGGTCAAAAGAGCCAGCTAAGTCGCTCATTGTTTCCTTATGACGACATGATGAAAAAAGCTTTGTCTAGCTTATTCCTTTACAGTCAGTAGAGATCATTTTGACTTGACTTGTTATCTTCCATTTCTGTACAACAGGTTCAGGCCAGTGCACAGCTAATGCAGAATGCACCACACCTAGCGGGGGAGTGTGCGCCTGTAAAGAAGGGTACTACAAGGATGGAGACTTCTGCCTGAAGAAGAAACTGGAAGGAACGACCTGCGGCAAGACCGTAGAGTGTGTGCCTAACGCCAGGTGTAACCCAGGTGAGAGAGAGAGAGAGAGAGAAAAGAAGAAACTGGAAGGAACGACCTGCGGCAAGACCGTAGAGTGTGTGCCCAGCGCCAGGTGTAACCCAGGTGAGAGAGAGAGAGAGTGAGAGAGATAGAAGAAGAAGAACTGGAAGGAACGACTTGCGGCAAAAATGTAGAGTGTGTGCCTAACGCCAGGTGTAACCCAGGTGAGAGAGAGATAGAGAGAGAGAGAGAAAGAAGAAGAAGAAACTGGAAGGAACGACCTGCGGCAAGACCGTAGAGTGTGTGCCTAGCGCCAGGTGTAACCCAGGTGAGAGATAGAGAGAGTGAGAGAGATAGAAGAAGAAGAACTGGAAGGAACGACTTGCGGCAAAAATGTAGAGTGTGTGCCTAACGCCGGGTGTAACCCAGGTGAGAGAGAGATAGAGAGAGAGAGAGAAAGAGAAGAAGAAGAAACTGGAAGGAATGACCTGCGGCAAGACCGTAGAGTGTGTGCCTAGCGCCAGGTGTAACCCAGGTGAGAGAGAGAGAGAAGATGAAGAAGAAGAAGAAGAAGAAACTGGAAGGAACTACCTGCGGCAAGACCATAGTGTGTGCATAACGCCAGATGTAACCCAGGTGAGAGAGGGGGAGGGGGGAGAGAGAGAAAGAAGAAGATGAAGAAGAAGAAGAAACTGGAAGGAACGACCTGCGGCAAGACCGTAGAGTGTGTGCTTAATGCCAGGTGTAACCCAGGTGAGAGAGGGGGAGGGGGGAGAGAGAGAGAGAAGAAGAAGAAGAAGAAACTGGAAGGAACGACCTGCGGCAAGACCATAGAGTGTGTGCTTAATGCCAGGTGTAACCCAGGTGAGAGAAAAAGAAAGAGAGAGAGAGAAGTCGTTGAAGTCAAAAGTTTTAATGAATAGTCCTTTCTGCCCGTATCATATGGAGGGGTGGGGAAGGGGAACACAATGAATCAAAATAACAGTTCTAACAAAATCATACATCCATTGAAAATCCAAACACAACCATGCAGCAAGAAAGCACACATACAATAATAAATAAATAAATAAATAAATAAATAATGAGAGAGAGAGAGAGAGAGAAACGAAGAAGAAGAAGAAGAAACTGGAAGGAATTACTTGTGACAAGACTGTAGAGTGCTGTGTACATAATGACAGGTTGTAGCTGGGTGTCAAATAAAGAAGAAGCAAGATTTAGAAATATGTAGACTGCTAATGTGTTTCACACAACTGATGCATGCTCTTCTGCCCTTTACCGCCAAGGCATCAACACATTTACGTATACTCATTTTGGTAGTGGAAACAAATCCTAAAGTTGTACTCGTTTACCACTTCCAAGAATGTTCTGTTTAGAATCCATTTATCATTCTTACCCCAAAAAAAAACTTTCAGAAAAACCATTACCTTATTTAGACAAATTGGCCTAAAAAGTTGTAAGAATGTTCTTATGTAGAGAAGAAAAGAAAATATGTCTATATAGTGTTACAGACAAACCCCTATTTTACGACCCTCTGTTAAGCGACCACCTCTCATTTGAGACCGGATTTGTTGGCACGGATGCATTTTACTATGTAAACGACCTCTCTTAAACGACTTCCTCTAAAACGCGACTTACGACCGCCATTTTGTTGGTTTTTACGACCGTTGTCGTCTGCATAGACTTCGAGCAAAGGGAAACAACCACGGCCAAGGGCCTGAAAGCGGAGTCGCTTTCCTTGTTGTAGAAAAGATGGCGGAAAGCGTAGGAAAAGCACGAAAACCACTGACTTTGAAAAAGAAAACCACTGAGAAGTGAAACTGTAATATATATCGATTGCACAATCCTATGGAGTTGGAAAGACCCAAATCCAGTTTTAATATGTCATTGTATGTGTGCATGAAGAAGAGAGTATGAACTGTGCTGAACTATTTCTTTCTACGGCTGCCAGTGAAAACCTCCGTCATACGACCCCTCCAATTTACGACCGATTTTTCCGGACATTTTGGAAGTCTTAAAATAGAGGTTTGTCTGTATTAACAGATGTTGGCTTGCCTAGTATACGTTTGGTGTTATCATTTTTCGCTCACCAACATGATAGTATGTCTCCATAATGATGTTGTTATCTAACTGAGATGTGTAGTAAATATCGTATGATATTTTTCGTTCCTTGACCCTGTTTCTAGGGGCTAGTGGCCTAAAGAAAATAGACAATTGTTCAATCTATCTAAAACATTCAGGCTAAAAACACACAAACAAACAGGATAAAAACTTTCCAATATTTCGTAATTTAATTGACTTCCTCAGGGTTTATTGACGGAGTGACCTGATGCAAGTCGCATTTTCAAGCACATCAATTAAACAACAGTGATTCAAATTCATTCTTTAAAACACAAGTCAAAAATCATGTGCAATCTATCTATCTATCTATCTATAAGACCCCATCCAGTGCCGAGCTGATGAGACTCCCTAGAGTCGAAACAGCTGTCCTCGGCTGGGTTTTGCCATTGCCTCCCTAATAGGGGGGAGAAACTAAGCTAGCACTCTTTATGGTTTTAGAACATAGATCAAGATGCCAAGTTAATATAACTGGTTTTTGGTTTTAATGTTCGTTTCAAAGACATAGGGACACACAAAAGTTTTAAAACAATTTTCCTATTATTGCATTTCAAATGCTCTAACTTTTGAGTCCTGTAGGCTGGAGGAACGGTACCAGCAGTAAACTGAGATTTTTCATACATACCTTATTTGTAATGGTTTTGATTCTAGTGGAGTGTGAAAGGGGGGGGGGGACGTAAATGTAGTTATCGTGATTTCATTTCGGGTTGTTCCTTATGATAAGTGCGTTTTTGTGTGTGTGTTTTTGTTTTTTGTTTTTTGTTCTTCTCTCTCAGATTTTTGTCTATGGGAAGCGCTTGAGCCCCGTAAGGAGAATAAATTGTCATTATTATTATTATCTATCTATGTATCTTCCAGGCTCCGGTGTGTGTGAATGCCTGAAAAACTACTACGCTAAGGAGGGTCAGTGCCTTGCCAAGAACAAGGTTGGGGAGGACTGCCACATGTCGGCCCATTGTGTGGACAACGCTGTCTGCTCCACCACCACGCACAAATGCCTGTGCATCGACAACTACTTTCCAGATCAGGGATTCTGTGCTGGAAGTAAGTCATTGGTTTTTTTCACATATGTTAACCCTTTCGCCGCCAGCCATTTTTCAGCCAAAAAATACCATTGAGCTTACCTGGGTAGAGAAAAAAATTCTGCAGTATTGCGAATTCCTCTGTAACATGCATAACATTAGGCCTATCCTTACCTCCTAAAATTAAGAAAATAGGATCTTCAGATAATAGGCCCTGATTTGATGCCTTTTAGTGACATGGGTAACTATTGTGGTGCAAAAATGGACATTGGCTGTGAAAGGGTTAAAGAATTAAGTAGCAACATATAGGGTTGTAACTTACAAATTGTGTGGACAATGCTGTTTGTTCCACCACTAGATAGCATGCATTATACAGTGGAACCTCCCTTATAAGACCTTCAAATATCATCCAAAATGAGGTCTTAAAAGGGAGGTAATTTTATTGCTTACAAAGAAGGGGACATTATTAGGTACATTATAGTCACAGAGGCGTCTGTGAAATTCGGGTTGCTCCCACCTGGAGAGCGCGTCACAGCCAGAGGCGCGCCACCCAATTTAAAAAAAATAAATTTGCATGCGATTTGTGTCACTGATGGGGGGGGGGGGGGGGGGGGGGGGGTGGGTGGCTAATTTCGACCAAATTACAACTTTTTCATTGCCACTGGGTTTAACGTATGCTAAGTGCATGGGCACACAGGACCTCGGTTTATCGTCTCATCCGAAAGACTCCACGTTCAGACCGTTAAGGCCTAGTGCAGAATGAGAGGAAAAAATCCCCTGTACCCAGGTTCGAACTCGGGTTTACTTGACACGAAGCGAACGCGATACCACTGTCTTATGTGGGAGGAAGTCTTAATAAGGGAGGTTCCACTGTATATTATATTTATCATATAATGTTGTTATTTTACAGCCTCTCCCCCCTACGGACCGTGCAGTGGGGAAGGCCAGTGCATGGCTAACGCGGAATGGTCCACTCCCAAAGGAGGGGTGATAGCATACATTATATCTATTATTTATCATTTTACATTGTTATTTTACAGCCTCTCACCCCTACGGACTGTGCAGTGGGGAAGGCCAGTGCGTGGCTAACGCGGAATATTCCACTCCTAAATTAGGGGTGATAGCATACATTATATCTATTATTTATCATTTTACATTGTTATTTTACAGCCTCTCACCCCTACGGACTGTGCAGTGGGGAAGGCCAGTGCGTGGCTAACGCGGAATATTCCACTCCTAAATTAGGGGTGATAGCATACATTATATCTATTATTTATCATTTTACATTGTTATTTTACAGCCTCTCACCCCTACGGACCGTGTAGTGGGGAAGGCCAGTGCGTGGCTAACGCGGAATGGTCCACTCCTAAAGGAGGGGTGATAGCATACATTATATCTATTATTTATCATTTTACATTGTTATTTTACAGCCTCTCACCCCTACGGACCGTGTAGTGGGGAAGGCCAGTGCGTGGCTAACGCGGAATGGTCCACTCCTAAATTAGGGGTGATAGCATACATTATATCTATTATTTATCATTTTACATTGTTATTTTACAGCCTCTCACCCCTACGGACCGTGTAGTGGGGAAGGCCAGTGCGTGGCTAACGCGGAATGGTCCACTCCTAAAGGAGGGGTGATAGCATACATTATATGTATTATTTATCATTTTACGTCATTGTTATTTTACAGCCTCTCACCCCTACTGACCTTGCAGTGGGGAAGGCCAGTGCGTGGCTAATGTGGAATGGTCCACTCCCAAAGGAGGGGTGATAGCATACATTATATCTATTATTTGTTATAATGTTATTGTTATTTTGCAGCCTCTCCCCCCTACGGACCGTGCAGTGGGGAAGGCCAGTGCGTAGCAAATGCGGAATGTTCCACTCCCAAAGGAGGAGTGTGCAAGTGTCTGGAAGGGTTTTACGTCGCTCGCAATCAGTGCCTGGCTCACAAATTGCCTGATGAGAAATGCACCGAGACTGAGGAATGCGTTCCTAATGCGGAGTGCGTGCCTGGAATTGATGTACACGTTTGTGCATGTCGGGCGGGATTTTACAGGTGATTAAAAATTGTAGCCTTTAGATTATAATTATAATAGTTTTATGTTCAATTCATTAAGAAATGCACAGAGACTGAGGAATGCGTCCCTAATGCTGAATATGTGCCTGGGATTGACATACATGTTGGGTGAGATTTTACAGGTGATTAAAAATGTCGACTTTTGATTATCTATGCCTATATCATAAAATTCATTGTGCTTCTGTGACTGTGTGTTTGTCCGCCCTGTAACTCATGAACCGTTGGACAGAATTGCTTCAAATTTTGTATGGTGGTGCATTGTGGTACATAGAAAGTTTGAACTTCCAGTGCAAATCTCCGCCAAGGGAGACTCACTTTTTCTGTAAGATCGTATTTACTGTAGTAGTAAAGGGTAGTAATTAATGGATTGGGTAGTAACTCATTGGCTGGACTGGCTGGCAGTGCTTACTACCCTTGGATTATAAACCTGATTCAAAGAGAGAGAGAGGGAGGGAGTTGTTTAAGGGAGGTCATTTCAACACTTACAAAGAAAAGCAATGTATCAGAGAAGTAGGTCTTAAGTGGGAGGGAGTCTTATAAAGGGGGTGGGGGTCTTATGAGGGAGGTTCCACTGTAAATATATTAACCATCCTTTTTTTTCCAGCACTGACAAGACCTGCAAAAAACGCAAGAAACCCGACGAGGTTTGCAACGGCTTCGGCGAATGCGTGGAGAATTCTGAATGTACCACTGACATTGGCGGCGTCTGCAAATGCAAATTGGGCTTCTTCAACAACACGGAGGGCAAGTGCGAGAACAGGATCCCCCTCAAGATGCCGTGCACCCCGCAAGACACCTGCGCCGAAGACGCGGTGTGTTCGGACGACACGGGAGGCGTGTGCGAGTGCCGGCCGGACTACTACACGGTTAGCGGGAAGTGCGTCACGCGGAAGCCGGTGGGAGAAGCGTGTAGGGACAGCGGGCAGTGCACGCAGCACAGCGCGTGTGATAAACTGACGCGAAAGTGCACCTGCGTGGAGGGGTACTATGAAAAGGACAAGCAGTGCTTCAAAGGTGGGTGGGATTTTGTTTCGTTTGCTGTTTTAGTTTTACGGGGTTTTGTTAAAGACACACTGACGCACCATGATTAAGTCCCTTTGTTTTTTTCGGGGTAGCTGTGACCCACACACTAATATCCCCAACTTCAAATTGAGGCTGCTCTTTAAAATGCTGTTTCGTTTTCAATTTGGGGACATTTGTATGGGAGTCAAACCTGGTCAAAACAAAATTTCTTACCAGCTATAAGAGTGAAAACACGTGATTTTGACACGTAACATGGTGGGTCTTTAAAGTTAATATCGATTAGGGTATATGCTTTGTTCTTGCTAAATTTGAAGAGAATGCTTTTGTACATGGATAATATCAAACAGAA